>JARFXV010001408.1:0-600000 GCA_031761425.1 Cosmopolites sordidus
TTACGGTTTTTTTATAGCCGCCGCCTGCGCCTCTATTAAATGCGTTTCTTCTTTTTTCAGAAGGGATTTCCATACTTTTGGAATGTTGCGAGCGTCGTTTTCGCATATTTAGCTCACCCCTTTCTCCTATTTCAAGGGCTTCTCTGATTGTTCGGACCTTGTAGTTTTCAATATTCGCTATTTCTTTGGCTCCTTCAAAATAGATTTTATGTCCTGTTTGTAGATGGTGCTGGAACAGACCGGAAGTGGTTTGTTTGTTTTAAGTTGTTATGTTCTTGTATTCTGGCCGATATTCGTCTGTTTGTTTCGGCTCGATCCCCCGGATCGACACCCGGAATGATTTAGAAACATTATCTACCATCCGTAAAAATATTAGATGTAATATATATATATATAATATATATATATATATATATATATATATATATCACGTATATATATATATATATATATATATATATATATATATATATATATATATATATATATATATATATATATATATATATATGTTAATTCACGTATATATATATATATATATATATATATATATATATATATATATATATATATATATATATATATTATTCACGTATGGGCCCTGGTGGACCACGCGAAGTACAATTAGAGGCGTTTGTTGTTGTTAGCCTCCCTTTGCGCCCATACTAATTTCATTCTTTCGCTATGAGCTTTTTTCCTTTCGTCAGACCAAGTTCTCTCTGGCCAACCTTCCAAACGTCAACCTTGTGTCTGAAACAGCTTCTATCCTAAATTTCACTTTGTATAATATTTGCTGATAATTACAGCAATCCATTAATTATTTCTACTGCAGCTCTACACCCATTTTCTAAATGATTCTGGGTGTCGATCCGTTGATTCTGTGAAGAGTCATGACGTTTCGCCAAAATCTTATTTGGCATTTTCAAGTGTTGTGCGATTCGACTGAAGAGTCCAACTGACCAGTCAGACTGGTCAGAAAATGCCAAATGAGATTTTGGCGGAACGTCGTGATCAAAATAAGAGGATTTAGTCTATAAACGTGTTTACAAATCTTAGTCATTAACAAGATACAGGGTGTTGAAAATGAAACTAAATTTTCGAAAAATTGAGATACTTTAAAAACGGTTGAAGATATCAGGTTCAAAATCGGGGTATTCGGGTTTCCAAAGGCGACAAATTCAAATTTGGTACTAGCTTGAGCCTAGTTCCTAGAGGGCGCTTGCACCTACTTTGTGAGGAATTAATTCGCTCATATTTTTTTACGTATTAGAGTCATAATTTCCACGTAAAAGAGGTACCCTTGGTCAATATCGATATCTCACGCCGTTTACGAGATATTCGTATTCGAATATTCCATTGCACATCTTGTCGATGGCTGAAAAATATGCAATTCACAAAGTGCATCTTGAAAGTTGTGTACAAATTATTATGTCTCGATGACAACTGTCATTATTTTCTATATATCCTATTAAACGTAGGTGGAAACAAGCTCCAATTTTGATTTGGTATTAAATAATTTGTAAAAAATGGCAAGACCTAATCAGTTTCCTAATCGTGATTCAAGGGATATATTCTGCGTTTATGCACAAGTAATTTACAATAGTCGGCGCTGTAGTTAGAAGGTATGAAGAACTCTACCCAACCAGAAACATCCCAGATCAACAAAACAAAAAAAAAATCAATCAGTTACGCGGAACATTGTTTTATTACATCAATTCTGGTGGATGACCGAAACGTAGGAGGTCATTTTGGTTATCGCGAAAAATCCTGAACTAAGCATTTGAACTTAGGCGTTTGGAGGCTTTTACAGGAATTAGCAAATCTAACGTTTCAAGAATTTTCCATAAAGAAAAATTGTTTCCCTGCCATTTTTAACCTGTTCAAAATTTATTACCACAAGATTTACCGGCGAGATCAGGATTTTATCAAAATCTACTACACAAAAAAAAAGTAAAGCCCGATGTTCCTGAAAAAGATATTATTTACTGACGAGGCAACTTTTATCAGACGCAGAATTTTTAAATGCCGAAATAATCATTATTACGCTCTGGAAAATCCACACCTACCAAGAGAGCGACATTTCCAGCACGAATTTTTAATTAACATTTGGTGCGGTATTATTGACAATTTTTTAATCGGCCCATTTGAGTTTCTACAAAGAACCGCTGTATGTATAAAAAGAACCCGGAGTTTAATATTATTTTCTGTTGTAAGAGCACAGCACTGGGCCTAGTTGCTATGCCCAATTTGAGCTGGTTTTGTTAGTCGACGTCAAGTATGTGTTGCAATTTAACTATGAATCGCCGAATCGTTGAAAATGTTGCAGAAAACCTACAGCGAATTGTGCATATCAAAAACTCCGGCGTATTAATGATATAAAGCGTTAAAAAAGAGCAGATAAGTGAAAACATCGTCAAAATAAAAAAACTGGTGCTCCAAAATCGTCGTATGAGTCTTGGAGACTTAGTTCAAGAGGTGAATAGATCTTTCAAGTCCGTTCATAGTGTTATGACTGATATTTTGGGCTTGAAATGCCTCGCCTCGCCTGGTCATGAAAAAGCTCAATTTTGTCCAAAAAGAGCATAGAGAACAAGTGACCAGGAGCTCTACAGACCCCACACCCGACATGGAAACAAGGCAACAGTCTTCGCAATGGCGTTTCGAAAACAAGCCGAAACCCAGAAACCCGCGTCAAAATCGCTCGAAAATCAAGGTCATGCGAAGTGTTCTTCGATTACCGTGGTGTGGTAACCTAGCAATTTCTTTCAGAGGGACAAAAGGTGAAGGAGGAATACTATTTAGGTGTTTACATGAGAATATTCGCCGATAGCAGCCAGATTTGTGAAAGGACAATTCATGGATCTGGCACTATGATAATCGCTCAAAGTCATCGTTGTGCTAGAGTTTTTGGTCAAAAGCTCAATAAACTCCGTACTCACCTGATATGGCCCCGTGTAACTTTTTTTGTGTTTTCGAAGCTAAAATTATCGCTTCCAGGAAAGCAAATTCACTGAAGGAGCTGAAAGTCATACCTCAATCAGTCAACGAACAATGTATGGATCAAACGGTGGCATAGTTGAATTGCACTTTATGGGGGGCCTACTTTGAATGGAACAAAAATAAATTTTCATGAATACATTTTTTTTGTGTTTTCCGGATAGTTTTTGATAGAATGTATGTCAAGTCCAGCATTTGAAAAATAATCTACATGAAGAAAATGGCTACTGTTTTATTATCGCTATATGATAATGTGTTTTATGGTTCATGAAACTTAAGCAATTTTCCCCGCCAAACTTTTTCATTATCACAGCAAAGGTACATTAATCAGTGTCAAGCAAAAATGATAATATCGTATATAATAAATTAGCGGCGAGGCCTAATTTATACATTGACTACAGTCTTTTCAATCCGTATAATCCTTTCGTAACAAAATCTTTGAATTAATAACATAGTTTAACTACAATATGAATTACAGGATGTTGAATAAAATAACTTAGATTTGTCCAATTTTTCACTATATTTTTAGAAACTGAGTGACAATTCCTATGTCAGTGAAATACAGGGTATTGAATATTCTTTCCTTTTTTTGCGTTTTTCAACACGATCTAAAATTCAAAAAACTACGAAAAAAATATGTTCTTGTGTAAATTAAGAATCACTGGGTAAAAAAACACAAACAAAACGAAGACACATTTCCAGTGATTCTTTTTGTGTAATAAATTTGAGGAACGAACAAAATTTTAAAAATCACAAAAATTTTCTAAAATAAATACTAACTTTTGAACGTTAGCGTTTCGGCAGGTCTTCTCCCGACGCAAAATTCGCCAAATTGAAGTCTGTGAAAAGCCGAGTTCGTTTCCGATAATCCTTTCGTATCATAATCTCTTAATTAATAGCATAGTTTAACAACAATATGAATTACAGGATGTTGAATAAAATAACTTAGATTTGTCCAATTTTTCACTATATTTTTAGAAACTGAGTGACAATTCCTATGTCAGTGGAATACAGGGTATTGAATATTCTTTCCTTTTTTTGCGTTTTTCAACACGATCTAAAATTCAAAAAACTACGAAAAAAATATGTTCCTGTATAAATTAAGAATCACTGGGTAAAAAACACAAACAAAACGAAGACACATTTCCAGTGATTCTTTTTGTGTAATAAATTTGAGGAATGAACAAAATTTTAAAAATCACAAAAAATTTCTAAAATAAATACTAACTTTTGAACGTTAGCGTTTCGGCAGGTCTTCTCCCGACGCAAAATTCGCCAAATTGAAGTCTGTGAAAAGCCGAGTTCGTTTCCGATAATCCTTTCGTATCATAATCTCTTAATTAATTGCATAGTTTAACAACAATATGAATTACAGGATGTTGAATAAAATAACTTAGATTTGTCCAATTTTTCACTATATTTTTAGAAACTGAGTGACAATTCCTATGTCAGTGAAATACAGGGTATTGAATATTCTTTCCTTTTTTTGCGTTTTTCAACACGATCTAAAATTCAAAAAACTACGAAAAAAATATGTTCTTGTATAAATTAAGAATCACTGGGTAAAAAACACAAACAAAACGAAGACACATTTCCAGTGATTCTTTTTGTGTAATAAATTTGAGGACCGAACAACATTTTAAAAATCGTAAAAATTTTCTAAAATAAATACTAACTTTTGAACGTTAGCGTTTCGGCAGGTCTTCTCCCGACGCAAAATTCGCCAAATTGAAGTCTGTAAAAAGCCGAGTTTGTTTCCGATAATCCTTTCGTATCATAATCTCTTAATTAATAGCATAGTTTAACAACAATATGAATTACAGGATGTTGAATAAAATAACTTAGATTTGTCCAATTTTTCACTATATTTTTAGAAACTGAGTGACAATTCCTACGTCAGCTAAATACCGGGTACCGGTGTTTTTCAACACGATCTAAAATTCAAAAAACTATGAAAAAAATATGTTCTTGTGTAAATTAAGAATCACTGGGTAAAAAACACAAACAAAACGAAGACACATTTCCAGTGATTCTTCCAAAATTCGCCAAATTGAAATCTGTGAAAAGACGAGTTCTTGTGCACGGCTAGGAATTGACTGCTTCGGGTTCTCCTACACACTTTCACGGACAGCGATGATGTCCTCGGGCAATCTGGCGTTTCTTTGATGTACGGGTGTTGGCCAATTGTTTACCGAACCGGTCGTTTCGATTTTGGTCACCAAACGTTGGAGAGTCGACTTTGAAGGACCACCGCGTCTACCGTAAAATGGAAGCAACGCGCGCAACCTTTGCACTAACGAATACTCATTTTGATAACAAAGTTTTATGATTTGGACGTGCTGCTCAACCGTGTAACTTGTCATGGTGATTTGGCATCAGTGACTGAATAATAAACAACAGGTTAGACAGACGCCGCCAAAATAACAGGGCCGCCTCAGGCTGCCAACACTGATCCGTCCTAATTGAAAAGCCCTATACAATGAAAGAAATGCCATTAAAAAATACTTTACTATTGCCAACAATCCAGAGTAGAGAACTGGTATTGATTTCTGAAACCAGAACACTTGGTATCCATTTCTGAAGGTTTCTTTTAGTTCTTCATTAGTTGTGAGTTCTGCGAGTTTCTCTTTTTAGTTTAGTTCCTTTAAATTTCATTATTCTGCTGTATCTGCATTTGCGAAATAATCTAAAGTCTATTCAGCGAAGAAAGACAGTCGACATAAACAATGACCAAAGCGTGATCAGCACGTGATATTTTAGCCAGAAACGCTGAGCGTCCCTGCTATTGGCGAGAATTGGTCGAGCCGATTTAAACCACCAATGAAAACCCAGATGATAGGCAGGTTGCCGTTCGACAGAAACACAGGGTTGACGGCAGTAACTCATTCACTGCCCGCAGTTTATTCATTTATTGAATTGCATTCGATTTATTAATAATTGTATTTTTTTCCATAAAATTTCTAATACGGACACAGCTGATGAAGTTGTCGATATTAGCTATACTCCGCCCAAAAAGAGGACAGTTCTTAGTGTGGTCCTGTAACGATTATGTGCAATATGCGTATATATGTTTGGAATTAGTTTATTTCTGCAATAAATAGGCTATAAAACCCAACTCGCTACATTCATGTTTAAAGTATCCTGGAATCGCTTGGTAAAATCAGCATGAAGAACGTCCAAATGCTGGCAGTAAGTAAGTAAATCTTCCTGTTTTGCAGAGTGAAGCGTTTACAAATTATCGGCCGCTACAGGTAAGATTATTTTGCGCGAGTCTTATTTGAGAGCGCACCGGTATCGTGGAGGACAAGGCCGGGAATGTCTAACTTCACATCTCGAGCTGTACAGACATCTCCAAGCCGTACCCTTTCATCAGAGAAGGTTTTGTCACCCGGTAATTAGAGAACCCAGTCAATTAGGGACCAGGCCGTTATATAACTAGTCATTTCGGAGCCCAGCCATTACCAAAACTAGACTTTTTGGAGCAACTTTGTGCAATACCCGGCTAATACAGATCCATATCTTTTAAGGACCCCCGCATTCGGGACACATAATTACCAGTAGGCGAACTTATTGATACTTGAAAAAAAAACCAGATAATAACTTTTATTATATTTTTGTATTGAGTTAATATTCCACGATTCTTTTACACCGACTGCCTACCTCTGTGACCACCATCAGGATATATTTCATTTAATTAATATAGTTTAAGTAGATTTAGTATAATCTAATTTAAAATAACTGTGAACTAGGCACGAACTCGTTTAAGTTAGGAAAACTTATTAGGATTTTTTTTTGTCACAATAGTAAGGTATTAGTTAGTACACCATTAAACTCCTTGTGATTTTTTACTATTTTACATTTAATATTTTATGTCCAATGTGTTTTCAAAAATTCAAGCAGGTCTGTCGATAAAATAAGGATGCCATTTTGGGATATAATCAGGTTTTTGCGCAGTTTTTCGCCGGGATTCGAGGAAGTCCAGTACTGAGTCAAATAGATTGAAAACGATTCAGACAAATACCTTTTGAGAGCTCACGAACTTCTGTCTGTGGCGGCCAGCGATTGTCTTCTTCATCATTTTCACTACAAAGTTGGCTTCTAATCTTATTGACTGCTCTAATAACGCAAAGGAGCGACGTGTGCAGGTGTTCATTCAGATTTTTTGCAACCCAATAATGTCGATGAATTACACAAGGTACAGCGACTACATTTGGTACTGTTTATTTCAAATGCGCTCTGAAACCCTTATGATGCCCAGTCATTGGTAGAGCACCATCAGTAGTAGCTGACAAAATATTACGAATAGGAATTTCTTTCTCTTAAAAAAAAACGTGTTCATCTTATCAAATATCTATTCTCCATTTCCAAATTTTAGCATTTATAACTCTTGACAATTTTTTTCTTCTTTTATGGATCGACCGTAAAATAACAGTATTGCTTCGTTATTTGGTAGACTTAACTCATCGAGTTGAATGGAAAATTTGCAAGTCTTTAAGAAATTGCATAATTATATTTCAACGTCATTTCATCTATTCTTGTTTGCATTTAATTATTACTCAGAGGAATTTTTCTGATGATATCTGACTGTGTCTTAGGATGAAGAGCAGTTCTTATTGCATCTTTGACTATCGATAAGGTTAATTCTTCGCCAATTGTGTGTCTGTCTTAACGCCTCCCATTTGCCTCTGGACCCGCTACCGCCCCCATAGAAGCTTCCTGTGCCCACTAGGTAGCGGTACCGCCCACGTTAGTAACCTATGATTTAAATCAACAATATTAAAAAACTATCTAATCTGATGGACGATTACTAAATTTATGTATTGTTTTAGCATCACTAAAAGTTTTGCGATATACCATTATGGGCCATCCTGTATACGCATAATATAATTTTAAGATCATTTTAGGTTTTAATATGATTTTCTAAAAATTATTAAGACGTTATTACTATGTTTATCTTATATCTCGAGCCATAATACAAATATTATCTATATTTAAAAATATTATTTTTAAATTCACTTAAATTTAAACTTTTCTTCCTCTTTAAAATCTAAGAGTTTATATTGTTATTTTGCATTTTGCGCTTGCAGCAAACGCCAGTTAATCATGGCAGGTTAGGTTAAGAAAAGAAGAAGAAGGTTAATCAATCGTTTTTTTTTAATTTATGAAGCCATCCTTACAACTTCAGGAGTGGGATTAAGGATCCATTTAGGAGTTAACGGGGAAAAATTGTCTGTGTTTTATTATGAAAAGTGAAAGTTAAAATTTTGAGGTTAGAGGTCCACACCATTGTTCGAAAAATGGCTTCTGAAAACGATTCAAACGAAACGTGTGATTAGTGAGGAATACTTTGAAAACTTTGTGAACTTTACTGCTAATGGTGGTGTCAGTGGAAATTCTCAATTTATGAATTTAGTAAGCACGCTGTTGCAACAAAATACACAGATGCTGCAGATGCTTCAGCTTCAACAAAACTTGTTTTTTTGACTGTTTAACCTTCAATTAAGAAATTATTGCATCATTAATGATATCTCTTTTTTAAGAAACTCTTATCTTATATTATTAGTTATGTACATTTTATGGCTATTGATTATTTTATTAATTATGTCCAATTTCTAGTTATTCGATTTATGAGGGGTATTATGTACGTTTTTATATGAACTTATTTTATACAAGAAATTATGACTTTATGCTGTAAACACAATTTGTTTAAGTAGGTATTTATGTTACGTGTTTTAAGAGTCTATACTAGACTCTATATTTAGATTGTTGAGCGAGGGCGTTCTTGGTATCAGGAATGGCCGAGTTGTAAGAGTTTATAATATTATTTCGTATTTCGCGCTTGTAGCAAACGCCAGTTAATTTTGGCAGGTTAGGTTAAGAAAAGAAGAACAAGGTTATATGTTTAGTAGCTGGACACTCTTTAAGAATAAAATTGTTTTTTTTTTGTAAATCGGTCGTATTATTTTATTTATGAAGCTATCCTTACAAATAAACTTATGGTCTTGCTCTACATAAACTAATCTTTGGCATTTTAGCCTGGAAAAAATTATATTAGGATTATTCATTTCATCGAATTTTGTTTGGAATCATCGCAATTTATTTCATCGGTTTTCAAACTTTGTGTGTTTAAAAACTATTTTTTCGAAGAAAAACCATCGATCAAACCCAAGAAAAGTTGAAAAAGTGATCTGGGGATCCCCTTCTTTCACATTTCATGTTTCATAGGTGGTTTACTGAATGTGTTATGATTGAACAAGCACGAGTGATGATCTGCACTTCGGACGCCCCGTTGAGGTCACTACTGAGGTTTGCAATGTGAAGCGTGGAGAAATTCGTGGAATGACAAACATTTCTAACGAACGCTTACGGAATATCCTATACGAACATTTGACCTTGACGAAGCTATCAGCGCGATGGGTGCCACGTTTGTTCTCTGCGGACCAAAAACAGAATCGAGGGATCACTTCGCAGCTAAACATTTATAAGCACAATTCGAATGAGTTTCTGCGGCGATTCGTGGCTCTTAATGAGACTTGAATTAATCACTAGGCTCAGAAATAAAGGAACTGCCAAAATAGTCAATTTTACACGGCGAATGTGCTCGATGGGGAGAAGGCTCTTCCCTCGATCACAAAGGTCACTGTTTTCTGAGATTCACAAAAGGGAAAGACGATCATAGGATAATACTATACTGTGTATTATTCTTGCTCAAATTTCATGAAGAGCTGATAAAAACTGTCCTCATTTGGAGAAAAATAAAGTGCGGTTTTACCACTACATTGTACTCGTCTATTCGTCCTCCGTTATAACAACTAAATTGGTCAATTTCTGCCATAAATTGATGCCAGATCCACCATGTTCTCCGGATTTGGCTCCATCAGACTTATTTCTCCTTCCAGTCATGAAGAAATAACCTACAGGAAAGAAATTCCAATCAGAACGTCGCCGAAACAGATGCCTATTTTACACACTTCGATAAGTTGTACTTTTTAGAACAAAATTTAGACAATCCGTGTCGATCTTAAACGGGATTAGATTGAAAATTACACCGATTTTTGATCAAAAAACAATATTTAATTTAAAATATCTGACTTTTCAATCTACCCTTGTGTAACATTATTGTTCGGGGCACATTTTCTTTTGAAGAACTTTAATCCAGTT
This sequence comes from Cosmopolites sordidus, assembly GCA_031761425.1. NCBI lineage: Eukaryota > Metazoa > Arthropoda > Insecta > Coleoptera > Curculionidae > Cosmopolites > Cosmopolites sordidus. Next base: position 10,159 of record JARFXV010001408.1, read on the forward strand.
AAAATACCTTGGTTGTTTAATATTTTTGATCTTTTATTTTCAGTTACTCTTAGAACATCTAGAATGCCTGGTCTCCAGACACGAGAGGTCACTGCGGATGACAGTAGTGAAACGACAAGCCGCCGCACAGTCCGGAGTTTCAAGCGAAGTAGAAGTGCTGAAGGCCTTGAAGAGTTTATTCGAACATCACAAGGCATTGGACGAAAAAGTATGTTAATATTTTATGAACTATTTTTAAAATAATATGATTTCAAATCGATTAAAATATTCCAAGAATAACCACAAGAACTGAAAGAAGTTATCTTGGAATTATCTTAGAACTATCAAATTTCATTTAAATTATAAAGTTAACTATACATTTTTTTATAGTTTAGTCACGTTTAAAACTAATATGAAATATATTTTGTTAACTTAAAATGATTAAATTTTATTGTCGATTTTAGGTCCGAGAAAGACTGAGGGTAGCTTTGGAAAGAAATTCAGCTTTAGAAGAAGAATTAGCAACCACCAAAGAAGAGGTAAGTTCAGTTTAAAGATATAAAGGATACACTACTACTCAGTATGTCAAAAAAATAACGGATTTTTAAAGAAAACTAACTATTAACTAAATTTAAAGAAAACTACTAGCGTCATATATTGAAACAATATATAATCTGAAAGCTGTATATGTCTTTTATGAAACGAGACGGCCATCATTAGAATCGGTCGGCGGATTGTATACTTAAAGTGACCTTGTCACCTCGCCACAAAAACACGAGGAAACAAAGAGCTCACAGTAAATTTTGTTTCAAGCTCGGCAAAACTTGTACATAAACAATTATGGTGATGATTACTTATCCCGTACATGTTTTCCCGAGTGTATAAGCCATCCTAGGATGGTCATGATGCTTTGATATACAACCCAAAGCCAGGCTGACCAAAAAAACAAAACCGTGATGAGTTGGTAGGAGAAGTACGTGAAATCATCACTTACGATGCGAATTCGATTGTGAGCTATTCTTTCTATGGCATCAATAACTTTCGTTCGTCTGGCTATTTCTTATTTGGTATTCGATCTCTGAGAGAAACCTCCAGCATTGTACGTTCTATAGCTAGTTGTGGTAACCGTATCTTTCTAGTTCTCTGTTTTGTCATTGTTGAAGTATCTGCGCCATACGTGAGAACTGGAAGGACACATTGGTAGAAAATTTCTCTCGTCAGACGAACCAGCAACTCTGACTTTAACATATATCTCAGATTCCCGAAAGCAGCCCAGGCAAATCCGATTCTTCTGGAGATTTCACGAGTCTAATTGTCTCTGCTGATACTAACCTCGTGTCCCAAGTACTTAAAAGATGTAGTTTTCTCTATTTTGATGTTATCGAAGAAGACGCCTCGGGCAAGTATCAGATCAGGTTTGTCATAATTTGGGTTTCTGCGAAGTTGATTTTGAGTCTCCATATTCCTTGAAGACAAAAAAGGGAAAACAATAACTGGAGAGTATTATGCACCGGTTGAACGAAGAAATCAAGAAAAATCGCCCTCATTAGAAAAAAATCCTCTTCCATCAAGACAATGCACGGGTACACACCTATACAGATTCAATGGGCAAAATCATGGAATTAAAGTTCGATTTATTACAACATCCACTGTATTCATCAAATTTCGCCTCCAGTTACTTTTTTTTATTTCCGAACTTTAAAAAATGGCTCAGTGGACAACGGTTCACAGCAAACAATCGCGCAAACAGACGCCTATTTTGAGGACCTTCCGAAATCTTGCTTTTTAGACTTCTTAAAAAAGTTGGAGAAACGCTTGGAAAAGTGTATAGAGCTAAATGGATATTATGTTGCAAAATAAAAGGAATCTACATAAAATAATATGTTTTTTTTATCTTTTTCTAAGGATTTATTGAGCGACCCTCGTAATAAATATCTTAATTTCTCCAGTTTTGCTATAACATCGCTGAAACATGGGCCATTAAAAAACAAAACCCAACCATATACACTAGTCGATGGCTCAGCAAGATCAATCCACGATTTTCACCCACTTTTCGTTATAAGTCACATCATCAGCTTATCTTATCTTATCTTATCTTAACATCATCTTATACAAGAAGTTATTTTTCTTGAGTCTTGAAAGCAATGACGCAACAACATCAGAGCATCTAATCTTATTCTCAACTGTGAGTTCATCAGGGACCCAATTATTTTTAATTTCTCCTACTTTATGTAAACACACATATTGTTACACGTTTCGGGCTTATAAATAAAAAAGTACCCTTAAAAAAGTTTACCCCTTAAATAAAAAGTACCCTTAAAAAACAATATATTTTATTACGATAAATATTACCCAGTGCTAATGAATGCTCAGAGAATATGAGATCTCAGGCGGCAAAAGAAAACATTACCCGGTACTTAGACATTTATTCTCATCATGTAAAACAATATTGTGAAAGCCAAAAGAACATGTAAGGGATTCAGTTACAATGAACTAGGTTAGTAATATACAGGCAATTTAGTAATGACGTTTTGTAGAGAATAAACAGCAATGAACTTAATCTAATGTGACTAGTAGAATGATAACTTATATTTGGTCAGTCAATCCACGAAACTCCCCGATGAGTGTCGCACAGGCCACGTGAGGCAGAACGTTGCTCTGTCTCGGTTTCAAATATTCCGTGGGTCTGCTCCTGTGGGTGGCGAGCACTTCGAGGACCCAAAGACTTGCGTGGAAAGAAGCCAAATATTCACCCGGATCAACTACGTGGACAGGAAAAATATGGAAACAATCCCCCACCAAAAAAACTAGAGAGATTAATATCGTGAGAAATATTTAAATTATGCTTACCCCTATCTGGGTTAAAACTAATACGAAATATATTTTGTTAACTTAAAATGATTACATTTTATTGTCGATAAAGACTATGTCGACTAAGTCTATGTCGATGTCGAGAAAGACTATCTGGGTTAAAAAAGAATTATTCGTCGGACGACAAATAATTGTACGGCCACGAGGGTTCTCTAATTAAGAGCAGCTCGCAGTGTGTTAGCAATAAAATCCAGCAAAGCTGATAAATAAACTCGGCACTATACCCAAAATTTTCCGAACTCCAAAACTCTAATCAGCGGAAATTTTTACACTGGGTCAAGGCCTATTGATGCACAGTCCACTGCTCTCGAAGGTGGTCGAAAAGAGAATCTGAACGGCGGAGACCAAAAATGGTTCCTTCGAAAAATAAAGCCAGCGAAGTAATTCAATAACTCTCCGTTAGAGTACTGCCAATCAACCAAGCTACGAGTATGGGACCGAGGTGAATCAAAAGTGACAAATTAAATATGATGCATTAATGCTAGGACTAAAATAAATATAAACTAAAGAAACGTGGTACCGACCCTCTGTTAAAGCCTATTCAACTATGAGCAAAAGATTGATCAAGAAAACACCTAATCAACTCTCAAAAATTTTCGATATTGTCGCAACAAAGTACGGCCCTCTATCCCGACTCAATACGCATTACGGGATACATAAAATAACCACGGACATGCGTTAATTACCTTCTCTAGACTCGACGCAATATGTACTCCATTTTTATTTCAGTTCTTACGCCAAAATATGCAAAGTCTGAATAACTTAAATTCATAATACAACTAAACTTGGTGAACAAATGTAATCGTTACAATGTCCCTAAAACAAATACTTTCCAGTACAATGATTTTCTTCAGGCAATGCTTCCAATTCTTCAACCTCCTTCTTTCTTGGCTGTTCCGGACATTCTGGATCATTTAAATCAGAATTTCTAGTTCATAATTATTGTAACCAACTTCTAAAAGTACTGTAGGAAACAGCATTAGCTCCTAAAGCCGCACAAAGCATCTTCTGAGCGTTCACGGCATTCATTTTTTCAAAGAAAAGAAGGCAGTGAAATGTTGCTTTTCAAAAGGCATCGCGTCTACAACTGATTTTTCGAGTTATAGATACTGCGGCTGTCAATCTCGAATTTTTGAAAAAGCGGTGAAAACAAAGTATTGTATTTTTCATAATTTTTGCAAGCGCTTCCTGAAATTCTCCTTCACGTCACGCAACACTTGTCCAGATGCTCTGTTCGAGGCGGCCAAGGAATATTTTTATTCTGGAACATGACCCGGTTCGGGAACACGTTGTTGAGAATGGACATGCTTACCCAAGTGGAGCGGCTTGTATCCCCATCTTGTTGAAATAACGTTTCATCGTTGACCTCATATTGCTGAAGCTGTCTAAATTTTTCAAAACAATTTCTGCTCGTCCACGTTCATCTTTATGATTCTTGGTGAGGAAATCGTGACCATGGCCGAATGAAGAGGTTTTTATTGTTGGTGAGGGTTGTCGTAACTCAGTACTTGAAATTTTGCTTGTTAACATAACCGGACAGGTGAAAAAGTGCCTCATCACTCATCCAAAGGATGTGGACGATACTCAGTCATTTCCAAGAATCTTTCACAGAAAAGCCGCCAAGCAGCATTGTTAGAGACTTAAATAGGAACACTCTGATGACGTCTAGTACTAAGCATCCGTTCTTATATTAAAGTTTCTATTTTACCGACATGTATACCAAAAAAGTAGGGTTTTGTTGTTGTTAAGAGTAACGATGTAACACGAGGAAGAACTAGTTAGGGTTTGACTTGTATAAAGCATCCGGACTAAATATACTTACTAAAAGTAAAATAGCTTTTAATTAACCGAACCAATGAACCGGGAACGATGGGGGGACTTCTTTAGGGACACAAAAAACATTGTTTTCATTGGTACTCGAACCGTTTTGATTTTGTAGGGGTGATGGTGAAGATCAAACCTTAAAATCCGTCGTACGGTTCTATCTAAAATTCCGAGCGCAACACTTTGTGGACGTGCCGATCTTTGAAGGCTTCTTCCTACAGTTGTCCTGACACGATCAATATTCGCGGGAATACGCACTCTTCTCGCGAATGCGTACGAAAATGACGCTGAGCGGCAGCATACGAACCGGTTTGATAAAATGTCTTCACGGCGAACGCTTCTTGTTGTTTCGACCAGTGGTCGTCCAATGGTAACTGTAATGCTTTGAGCTGGGGAACACAACGCTCACCTTGGCAACTGGCCCCGCCCACTTCCCTGACTATGTGAACGCTTTCAAATATGCGGGATTGATGGCCGCACCGTTTTGAAACCGAAAATTGGCGCTTTAAAATATCTATACGACTGGAAATAGTTCTGGTTCTGATTAGGCTGAGTACCTAACAATTTTCAACACAATTCTCAAAATTTACAAAATCGAGTTAATAAATGAATTTCAATCTCTTGTATGTGCACATATCCAATATCATATTAACAATTTTGTTTTACAGTTACAGAGCTCAAAACAGGGATTACCACAAACAAACGTACCTGCAATAGAGGATAAACCAAAGGAAAACGGACAAATAGAAACTGGGGACCAACCAAACAACAGTCACAATAAGGTACGTACGATTATTTAAAAAAAAAAAAACAAATAATTTTATTGAGTATTTTGTCTGTACTGGAGGTGATGTGGAAGTGATTTATGTACAGTGCTTTCATTTCAAAAGTTCAAAATCAATTTAGATATCGAGGGGGAAGTTCAAAACCAATTTCCATTATATTTTATATTTCACCTCCTCATCTCTAGTCACCTTTATCTAAAAATTTTAAATGGCGACTGCTGTAACATATCATTTTTAAGGTCTTGAAAATTCTAATCAAACAGCGTTTACAAATCAATTCTTCTATTGGAATCTTTGGTGTGAAACACTAAACTTGAAGAGATTTACCAGGATTTATCAGGAGATAATTAAATCATCTCCTGATGATGCTAACATGGTTAGCATCATCTTGCGCCGAGCAGTTCAAAAAAAGTGATTTGGTGTTTAGTGGTAAATCTCTTCAAGTTTAGCTTGTTCTGCTTGTTTAATTTTTTTTACCCACACCATTTTTCTTTTCCTAATATAAAAAGTACGTTTTAACGTAAGTAAGTTTATATTTTATTTCTCATTGCAGGTGAAATTAAAAACATTTTTACCAAAAGTGCCGATTTTCATTTATTTATCAAGTGGTATTAGTTGACGTGATAGTGACAGAATTTACAGGTGTGTACTATATCAGAGAACATTGAAATTATTTTTATTTATGGTGCTGAAGATTTTTTGACTTCTTAATGAAAGACCCCCGAACAAAAAAGCAGCGAAAGGTTCTTAATAAACCCACACAGATAAAGTTAACAAATATTTCCATTGATTCCACACACAAAATTTTAAAACAAAAGTTGTTTCCTCAATTTTTCTATTGGAACCTTTGGTGTGAAACACTAAACTTGAAGAGATTTACCACAAAACACCAAATAACTTTTTTGGAACTTCTCGAGGCACGTATCGCTAACCATGTTAGCATCATCAGGAGATGATTTAATCTAATTTAATCTAATCAAATCAAATCTTCAAGTTTAAAGTTGTTTCCTGTCAAATATAATATTCTTCAGCAACTCAGCGAAGATGATTATGAGAGAAGGATTCAGTTTTGTGAAATAATGACTGGGAGAATCTAAAATGATCCGAATTTAATTAAGAAAAAATGGTTTCAGTGATGAAGCAACATTTTCCTTAATGGCTTCGTAAATAAACGTAACTGTAGATACTGGAATAATAACAATCCACATGTGTTTCTTAAATTTATTGGAAAACGATATAGATCACTCATAACACAGTCCTTAAAAAACCAAATCGATTAAGAAGAAAAATCATTGTTGGATGCACAAAATTTAAACTTTCAACATGACACTACGCATTAGATGTTCGACAGTAACTGGATGAAAGGTTTCCTGGATCTACTACGGAATCGACTCACGAACCCGCTCAATGTTGAACCTCTGTTTGATCTTGGACGACCCGTAGACGGTATTTTTAGAGTTGATCTTCTTCTTTATCCATTTCTTTATTAAATTAACACTTTGTGCCTCGTTTATGTCGTGTACATTATACTCCGCCCAATAAAGTCGACGAGCCGTAATAAGCGAATTGTTGTTTTGATTAATACTCGCGAACACAGAATGCACATTGATGTCCGGTGAAACGCTCACCAACTAATGGCAAATAATTTTCCCGAACTAAGCTTCGATGTAAGATTAACACGATTCGATATAATATGAACGACATTTCTGGACACCTTGTACTATTGTGTAGCTAACAGTGATGGACATTTTGAGCACGTGATAAAGTAAATTTTTAAATCGTGTTTTTAAAAGTACATTATTTATTTTATTACTATTATTCAGGTATGGGCCCTGGTGGATTACGCGAAGTTCAGTTAGGGGCGTTCGTTATTGTTAACTTTCCTCTGCGTCCATACTGATTTCATTCTTTCATCATGAGCTTTCTTCCTTTCGTCAGACCAAGTTGTTCCGGTCTTCCTACATTTTCCTTTCTGACCAACCTCTCAAACGTCAACCTTGTATCTAAAACAGTTTCTATCCTGATTTCACTTTGTGTAATATTTTCTGATCTTAGGTCCTCTTTAATTGCAGTAATCCATTTTATTGTTTCTATATTAGCTCTACTTCTATTTTCATAAAATTCAACTGCTTGTCTAGCTAGCCTACTCGGGTTCATCCGTTTTATGTATCCGTAAAACTTAAGTCTTCTTTTTCTCATATCGCTATGTATATCTATGCATTGTTTAATTTTTTGGTTTTCTCGAAGTCGGTATGTAGTGTTATTTATTTGTTTGGGGCCTAAGATTTTTCTTTCTTTCTTTCTTTTCAATCTCCTCTATGTCTTTTTTTCTATTCAAAATGAGCGTTTCTGCACCATATAGATATTTTGGCTTAATAACTATGTAATGTCTCAGTTTTGTGTTATGCTATGCATTTTTTGTTGTAAATATTTTGTGTAAGTCTCAATGCAGTTTCCATTTTTTGACATCTACCCTTATTGGCCACTTTTCCAATCCGTTTTCCATGATTATTTCACCCAAATATTTAAATTGAGAGACTCATCTGATACCATATTTTGTTTTTAGAAATGGTGTTCTTAGTCTGTTGCAGGACAAGTATTGTGTCTTTTCAAAAGAAATTTGGAGTCGTACCTTTCCTGCTGTTTTTTTTTTAGGATTGCATTGCGTTTTTGTGCCGTTAATACATTTTGAGCTAAAATTGCTAGATCATCAGCAAACGCCAGACAATCTATTTTGATGTTGATTCTCCCCAGTTTAATAGGCTGGTCAATATTCAAGGCCGGTTTTTTTATATGCCACTCCTGTATTACTTTTTCTAGAACACAGTTAAATAAGAGTGGCGAGATTCCATCTCCTTGTCTCACTCTAGTTTTAATTTCAAAAGGCCCTGAGATCTCACCCATGAATTTAACTTTTAACCTTCTGTTAGTTGGTGTTGTTTCAAGATTCTTTCAAGATTTGGAATAAAGATTCGCGGTTAATAGAATCATATGCTTTTTTGAAATCCACAAATGTAAAGACGAGGTTATTATTGTATAGTTTTTGATGTCTTAGGATCAAGTTTAGATTCACGATCTGTTCCGGGCAGGATCTGCCCGATTGAAAACCTGCTTTATATTCACCAATTTTAGGTTCTAACTGTCCGTGTGCTCTGTATAGTAGACATTGAGATATAATTTTGTAACAAACTGGGAGAAGAGATATCCCTTTGTAGTTGTTTACATCCGTTCTGTCTCTTTTCTTATGGATGGAGCAGAGCATCTTTCCAATCTTCCGGAATCCGGTATTTCGGTTCGCCAAACTTCTTGTAGAATTTTGGTTATTTCCTTGATTGTACCTGGACCAGCGGATTTCAAAAGGTTAGCAGTGATTCCACCTTCACCAGAAGCTTTGTTATTATTAAGTCGTTTGATTTGCCTAATTATTTAATCTTCATTCGGTGGTAATGAATCTGGCTTTGATTGTTTAACGTTTACTGTTGGTAATCTGTTTAAGTAGTTATTCAAAATATTTGGCAAGTTCTTAGCAATTGTCTTGGTTATTTAAAGCTAATTGTCCGTTTTCCTTTCGGAAGCAAAGACTTTGGGATTGATAGCCTGTTAATTTAATTTTAAACGTTTTGTAAACATTCCGGGTGTTATATTTTTGGTGTTTTTTTTTCTGTTTCATTAAGTTGATTGTTTTCATATCTTCTTTTAGTTTGTCTGATTAACGTCGATGTTTCCTTTCTTACTTTCAAAAAGATATTATAGTTTTTTTCTGTTTTTTGACTGTTCTACTCTTTGAATGCGTTATTTCGGGTTAATACTGCTTGCTCGCGAACTTCATCCTATCATGGATGTTTTCTACGTTTTTGTAAAGAGACCAACTTTAGGGCTGTTTTTTTTTGTTTCAGTTCTTGCCAGTTCTGTGCTGGTTGTTTATCAAGCTCTTCTGTTAGGGTTGGTTTTATTTTCGTAGGGTTGACCTTTGGAATAAGCAGTTCCTTTTGAATAAGATTTCGAGGTTTTAAGCTAAGTTTGATTCTAGTAAGGTAGTGATCCGTGTCATTTATTTTATTAACTTATTTTTGCGTTTTAAACATTTCTCACTCGCACGCCATTTACAGTCATCAATCGCCTATTATTAAATAACCGGGATGTTCTGCGATTATACCTATCTTCAGAACCATAAATCAAAACAATTTCAATTTTGTCCTGGGATCACAACGATTGCGACGATGCCGGTTTGACTACTTAAACTCTATAAAAAAATACTGATTAGAAAATTGTCCCATTATCTACCTTGATGAAACATGGTTCGATACACATAAGACGCCAGCAAAACTATGGGTAGATACATAAAGAAAATGTCAAACCAAAGCCCCAGCAAAGAAGGGAAGAATAATTACAATTTTACATGCTGGTTCCGAGGATGGATGGGTTCCAAATTGTATACGGTTGTCCTCGACAAATATTAAACATTCATCTTTGGGCTGCCATGACGACACTACAGGAGAACTTTTTGAAGATTGGTTTATAAATAGGCCTTTGCCCAATATGCCTAAGGAAAGCGTAATTGCAATGGAAAATGCTAGTTATGATAACTAGTTAGTTAGCAAGTTATCATAACTAGCTAGTTATTATAACTAATTCAAATAGCACTAAGTTATTGAATATTCAGAACTATATGGTAAGAAACGATATATACATCGAAAATACATATAAAAAACATAAATACATAAATGATCTAGAAATATTAAAAATGATTTTAAAAAGGACTATGGATGTGATACTGTTGCTGCTGATATATGCCATACAGTTTTACGCCTTCCCCCGTATTACTATATTTTAATCCAATTGAAAACATTTCTCCGACACTAAGTGCAAGTGCTGCAACATTAATTAGGAAGGTTGTAGATAGTATTCCCAAAGAAAGTTGGATAAATTCGATTAATCATGTTATTAAAATAGAAGATTTTTATGTATCATTTAGTAATAATATAGAACCACTTATTATTTATGTAGATTAAAGTGATAGTGAGAGCGAAACCGAATTAAATGTATAATTAAATTTAAGTTATAATTGTTATTGTACTAATAAATTCAAAATACACGAACCAATAAACAATATTTTTGTCATACATAATAATAATAATAATAATAATTGTATCATAATTTAACAATATTTAATTTTTTCCAAAATTATTCAGAAGTTAAACCACTCCGGTTCTGGCGCCTTTTAAGAAACTAGGGATATTTTTATTGAGATTTATTGGGGCAATTAACATTTTGCTGAAGGGCAACGAAATATCTTGAAACGGACTATACAGGTGGTTGGAGGTAATGAGGTGAAACATAAAATATAACGGACATTGGTTTTAAACTTCACCCTCGATATTTAAATTGACGTGTCTTTTGTTTAGAGCTAATTTTCACTAAACTCGAAGAGATTTACCACTAAACACCAAATCACTTTTTGAAATTTTTTGACGCACGTTTCAAAAAGTGATTTGTGTTTAGCGGTAAATCTCTTCGAAGTTAGTGTTTCACATCGAAGGTTCCAATAGAAGAATTGATCTAATTTTTATTCTTAAAATGGGGGTGGCTAGTTCTGAAATAAAAGCCCTGTATATTCGACTTTGGCATGAGCCTGTCAAGTACTTTTTTGTACTTTTTTTTTTACATTTATCCAAACAAACCGTCTCGGAAAATATATTGCGTGCCATCTGAACCATACAAATTATCCGTTACTCTTAATATATTGTCGTTCTTTTTCCCGTCAGCTACGTAGAGATTGATGAATAACAGTTCTGTAGATAGTGCCATTCTACCTTTTAAATTTTTATTTGAAGGCCTGAAATTTCAATTGAGGTTTGGGTCCTTTAATTTTAATTTCCTTCTGAACGAGTTATGATTTTAGGTAAATATTGTCTAAATGATTGTGGCGTGTCATATATATTTTTTTCTTTTTTGGGTTTTTCGCCACGATCTAAAACTGAAAAAATATCAAAAATATCTGTTCTTATGTAAATAAAGGATCACTGGGTAACAAACAAAAACAAAACGGAGACAAATTTCTCAGTAATTAACAAGAACAGTAACAAAAAAACAGTAGTAAAAACAAAACATTTAAAAATACGATTTTGTTTTAAATAAATACAAATTTTTGCATGTTATCATTTCGGGAGGTCTTCTCCTCCCGTTTTCAAAACGAATCTAAAAAGTAATTTATATTAATATCTATATAATAATGTAAATATAGTAAATACAATATAATATAATATAATATAATATAATATAATATAATATAATATAATATAATATAATATAATATAATATAATATAATATAATATAATATAATATAATATAATATAATATAATATAATATAATATAATATAATATAATATAATATAATATAATATAATATAATAATGTAAAGAGGAGAGCAAAGATGGGAATGCTCCAGGACATGACGAAGTAACTAATGAAATGATAAAATATATGGGAGAAACAGGAAAATAAATTTTATTTCATTTAGTGAATAAAATACTGAGAGGTAATAAAATACCTGCAGACAGGTAATTGGCGGTAATATTTCCGATTTTCAAGAAGGGAGACACAAGAGATTGTGAAAACTATAGAGGCATATCCTTACTGAGTTCCACCGAAAAATATATGAAAGTATATTAACGGAAAGGTTAAAAGCACAGATCGAGAAGGGTTTGGATGAGACACAGAACGGATTTAGGTCAGGCAGAGGAGTACACGATACAATATTTGTATTACAACAATTAATTGAGAGAACATTCGAGACAGACGAAACCATATACGTATGTTTTATAGATATTTCAAAGGCATTCGACTCAGTAAATACAAGGCATATTTGGCCAGTACTGGATAAATATAATGTAAATAAGGAAATAATTAGAAGTATCTCAAACCTCTACTCGAAAAATACAAATTATATCCGAATAAGAAATAAAGTATCACAGAGGTTTACAACTGCATCTGGAGAGAGACAGGGAGGAACATTAAGCACATATCTGTTTAATGTAGTAATGGACTTGATAATTAAGAAATGTAACAAAAGATTAAAGAAAACAACATGGGGATATTTCAATCTAGAAAAGGTAGAAATTAATCATTTGGCTTTTGCGGATAATATAGTACTGCTTGGAGGAATGAGAATTGAGGAGGCATGGAGGAGAAGAACCAATTATGGGTTGGAAGAACTGTACAAAAGTCCAAATATAATAACATTTGCGAAAGCGCAGAGAGTGAGAATGACAAATATAATGTTACGCAGAAGGCCAATAAGTAAGAAGAGGAAGGGCAGGCCAAGAAAAAGATGGATGGGCCAAGTGCAGGAAGATTTGGATAAGATAAGAATAATCGGAATGGAAGGACATAGCAAACAATAGAAACGAATGGAGAGGGATAGTCCAAACTGTGCTGCAGAGGAACTGGTGAAGGATGGGAACCACATCTACAATGTTATAATTATACGTAAAATAGTGATATGAAAAATACGATATTGTAAACACTACGCCCTAGGCCTTCAGGGCCTGTAGAGCTTTTAAATGATTGTACTGCTTACGAAAAGAGAATAAGACCTACAGTATAACTTAAATGTATGGTACGAGGAGCTGGGCAAAAATCAACTGGTAATAAACCGAAGTAAAACAAAAATAATGGTGGTATCGAGAAAACACAAGAACATAGCAACTAGATTAGAAAATACAAAGCTGGAACAAGTTAATTTAAATACTTAACAATAGCTCTAGCGGAAAATGGAAAGATATAAATAGAAATAGAGGAAAGATTTAAAGCCAACATACTATATTGTTAGCTAAATAAAAAAGTATTTAACAAGAGAGAAATGAAAACAGAGACTAAGATTAGAGTACATAATTCACTATGCATCCGAACTTTGACATATGGCTCCGAAATGTGAAAGCTAACTGAACATCAGAGATAAAGAATACAGGCCTGTGAGATGAGAGTATTGAGAAGAATTATAGAAGAATGAGAAGACTAACTCTGAGGGCGTATCAAACAAGGAAATTAGGAGCAGATTGGGGGTAGAATCTGTAGAAGAAAGGATAAGGGAAAATGTACTGAGATGGTCTGGGCATGTATGCAGAATGCCTTGCACCAGACTGACCAAGAGAGTGTGGAAAATGGGAAAAGCTGAAAGGAACACATTGACAGGTACCTTAGAGAAGTGGGATTCGACTGGAGAGGGGCCGAGGAACTGGAGGGATAGAGGTGAGTGGAGGAAGAGAGTGGCCCATAAACAATGATACTTACATTGACAATAATATTTTTTTACAACAGTGACATATTACCAAAAAAATTATATAGGTGAGATTTACTCTATGATTATTGGGTATTGAAATACTTAAACGTTTTTAATTGCATTCTTTAGAATCGGGAACCATATTGAATTTAAATCTACCGAAGGCATAGCAATACAGTTATTTTTATTTAAATTAATTATAGCGGTTTCTTTTAATCTTCTGTATTTTGTTATCGATTCTTTTAATACCGTTTTGGAATTATTCCAATTGATTTTATAACCCGATTCCCATGCGTGTTGGCATATGCTAGATTTATCAAAACCACCCTTTTTAAGAAGGTTTTTATGTTCTTTTATTAAGTTATTTTTGAGTTTTAGATCAAGGCGAAAAAACCAAAAAAAAATATGTGATTTAAATAACCAAAAAAGTTCGAGTAAATTTTATTTTTAAAAATATTTTTACTAAGTTTCTGGTAAGATTCGATTTAAGAAAATATAATGTGCATAAAGTATTCAGGCTGGTGGCTTAGCGTTCAATCTGGCAACACTGTTGGCTTCCTCTTTGGAAGCGGGGCTTATATCGGATGCGTCATCAGTGAGAGTTTGAGTTCCCCAGAGTCACTCCAAAATAAGTTGCAACACTTTCGAGCTACCGTGCGTTATCAAGTTATGTTTCAGGCTTGGGCACAGTGCAACGGAAACCTTTACAAAACTTCAACAGGGCTATGGAAACGGTGTTTTGTCAGGGGCCCGGGTTTAAGGGATTCTTGGAATGTCCAGATCGAATTGATGATGAGCCTTACAGCGGAAGGTCTTTAACTGCAGGAAATAATGAAAAAGTGCACAGAATTCAGGATCTTGGGCGTTTTGATCGTGGGTTGATGATCAGAATGATCGAGACAGAGTTGAGATTGATTCATACAACTATTCATTAGATTCTGCACTAAACTTGCCCCGAAAAACTTTTCGTAGCATCAAATGGAGGGGAACAGATCTCGACTTTTCGGGTGGATTAAAAAGGATCTTTATTTTTTTGGAACGTGTCATTACTGGTGACGACCCAGTTGAATACGACCCGGTACGAAGCGCCAAAGCCACAAATGGTACATTCCAACTTTACCTAGTAAGAAATTACTAGAAATCCCGAAAGTGAAGAAGAAACAAGACTGGATGAGTGAAGAAATATTGACACTGATGGATAAACGAAGAACAGTTAATATGAGCAGCCCAAATAAATATAAAATAATCCAGAAGTTAATTAGAAGAAAAATTGTAGAAGCAGAAGAAAAGTGGCTCAATGAGAAGTGTGCGGAAATTGACAAGATTGGATTGATGATACGACATCTTTAATGTAAGGGAAACGTCCGTAGGATGAGACAGGTTTTTTTTTTGGCGATAGCATTCGACTACATAAATTTTTCTCGGAGTTCTATATACCGTTGGAAAGATAATGTTCTTGGCTACACTTTTTCATAGCTTCAAAAATAAAAAAAGTTATTGTCAATTTTTTTAACGCGTGAATTTTGGGCAAAAAAATATTGTGGCTCGTTTGTTGGTTGGGGTCAGTTATAGAAATTCACAAAAGGGTTCAAGAAATCAAATAATAACACAAGATTTTCAATATTTATATTATAAAAAACAGAATAAAGGAAATCAAATACATGCTAGTCTTCGCCAGAGTCGCAATTTTGGTCGGTATAGTAGCTGCGAGTCGTACTTACACACTTTATATGAAATGGTCGTTGGCCCTTGTTACATTCAACGGAATTGTTGCAAGTAAATTTTGCTGGCAAACTTCTTATGCAAATCATACAAAAAACAGCATCCGACAACAACGACGATACGGTTTGGCACTCTTCGCCCTGGTATGGCTTCGTTTTTTTTTTTGGCTGGCGTTTCTTGTGTTTATCGTCGTCGCTTTTTTGCACTGTCTTCCTTCTTATTTCGCTTTTCTTTGAGTACGGCAACATTTTCTGGTGAAGTGAGAATGATGCTTTTATTGGCTTACTCTCACTGTCGGACTTTCTCAAATGTGTTGCTCATCTAACTGGTACAACTCTAGACAAAAGTGAGGAAAGACTTGACTAACGTGACAATGATGGTTGTGTTGCACTTGCTGTTGATTGCTCTTCACTTTTATGTACAGCATCTTCCATTAAAATAATGCGCTGCTGTTCTTCTTCGTTCAAGTTGTTCTGAATCGTAGTAGCATTTGCACTTTGATTAGATATTTCGGCCTGAAGGAAATCCGATGTAGAGAAAACGTTTTGATTTAATGGAAGGATGTCCGCTTTCGAAAAGCCAGACTTGATGTTCTTTGAAGTCAAGGCTAAATCCAGAATTTTACAAAACGAGTTCAGGTATGTACCGAACATCCAATGCCTTTCCAATGCCTTTCCAACATTAGATTTTTGCCAACCGCTAATATTAAACTGCGCGCAAATTCGTAGGCTAATTGTTTCAATTCGGTTATGCTTAAGCCGTAATAGATATGACAGCATCGCACAAGATATTCGACCAAAGCTTCTTCTTGTTTATCACTGAAAACCTATGGAATCAAAAAACGAAAATATATAAATTTGTGATTAAATGAATACAAAAATATCGTACCATTTTAGGCGTCGAGTACGATGTAATACGGCGAACGATAGGCATCAACTCTTCATAAAACATATTTGAAATGTTTGGGACTTCTTTATCAAATTTTGCGATATAGCGCGACAAACTAGATTTGCTCAATTTGTAGGCATGAGCAGCTGATACCCTTCTTTTCGCAGTTGTTCTTGCTTTACGGCTTGTCATTTTTACGTTCTGTTTGTTGAAAATTGAAGAAATAGCTTATTTGGTCTTTTGAACAATTACCTTTCACTTTTATTTGTATTTTACCACTTTTCAACTTTTCCTTACACATCTTTGTTTTATTATTTTCTTTTGTTTGATTATTATTTTTTGTTTTCACTTCTCCTCTGGCAAAAATTGAACTGGTGTCAGAGCGGATCATCATCATCATCTCTCCTGGTTGATAAGTTGACCCTGGGGCCCTTACCCCCAGATTCCATAATTACCGACCACGTCCGTTTCGCAACAGACGCGATCGGAGAACATTTTTACACGCCGTCCTTTGGGCGTGGTTATCCGTGCCTTCACGGTGTTATGCCGAGATTAATCGAACATGTTTGAAAACGGGATACTGCTCCGAAACCGACCCGTGAGGATCGGTTTCAGTGGAAGTTTATTCTTTAATTAAAGTGTTTTTCGTCGCGGCTGGAGTGTCGTCTCCCGTTTGGTGTTGAAAGAGATGGCGTACTTCTCGGTTCTTGTTCTTTGGCGTATTCTTTTTTATTGATGTTGTTATTCTTTGTTGATTGGTGTTATTATTTGGTTTAATAGCTCGGAATGGATGGACTTGATGCTACTGCCGATCCCAGTGCATCGATACTTTACCAGTTTCGGAGCTAAGGCTAATTCTTAGGTTAGGTTTAAAACGCCGCCGGCGGAAGACGAGGTTTCGGGAGTGCCCGCTCCCTAGGCCGGATCGGACTTCCGCTGCTGAAACTGCCAACAGCCATTGTTCTCTGTCCCTGCGACGATCAGCACGCTCGCTAACGCAACCGAGTCGCCACGGAGTCCACCTTTGATGCTTGATGTTGAAATATACAGGTGTTTTACTATTTATTCTCTGATTAGACCAGTTTGGGTTGGATGGATTTGGTGGTGTTGCCAATCCCGGTGCATCGATACTTCTCCAACGTCGGGGCTAAAATTAATTATCTGGGTTAGGTTTGAAGTGCCACCAGGTTCGCTGATGGACGACTTCGGGGGCCACTGTTTTCTGCCCCCATGATGACCAGACAAAACACGTCCGACCACCTCGGAGTCCTGCTCCGAACTGTCAGAGCGGAAGTGAGGCTCTTCTTTATATATCCCGAGCTGGCCGTGAAGAAGTGTCCAATGGTGGGGATAGACTCAAAGCGTCGATTTGTTTACGATTTTTGAAATGTTCTCGAAATATTTCGAATGTGAATTCAATGAATGTCATGTGAATTTCGATTGTCATTGAACTATGGAATATTCTAGAATATTTTATGTAATTCTTCTAATAGGATTTTATAGAATATTTTAGAATTTTTTAGAAAATTCGATATAATTCGATGAAATAGTCTAGATCATTCAAGATAACTCTAGGAAATTCGCTATAATTGGATGGAATATTCTAAAAGATTCGAGAAAACCTGAGAACACAGTAGGGTGGTAGTATCGCAACCTACGTGCCTCAACTGTCCCAACTTACGTAAATCGTGGCCATTTTGAAATTAATTTTTTTTCCTCTATGCAAAAAGATATAAAAAACTATAGTACAAATGTTAAACTCACCTTTTTCTACTGATGAAAAAAATGTACTTATGGGAAATTTTCGATTTTTTTTTCACAAATTTGTTGGCTTGCTTCAGCTCATACACAAGGAACGCGAGCTAGCAAATTTTACTCCTATGAAAAGTCTGCTTTTAATGAATAAACAACTTGACAGTAAAAAGATTGGTGTCAATAGTGGAAAAAAATTGAGAAATAGTAGTGTCCCAATCTACGGACGTCTCCCTTACACAAAAAAGTTAAAAAAATAACAGGAATTACGGGACGAAGGCAATGCAGTATACTAGAGAGTAAGGATGGGGAAGTAATATTAGACACCGAAAAGAGGCTCCAAAGATGAACAGAATATATCCAATAACTTTTTGATGACCACAAACAAGACAAAGAGCCGCAAGAACAAATGACAATAGACGGAGATGTCAAACTAGACATAACAATAGAAGAGGGCAAATATGCATTTAAAGGAATGAAAAGTAATAAAACACCTGGATCGGATGAAATACTGGATCGGATAAAATAGGTATGGAAATATGAACCCGGAATTTTTATATAAAAAAAAACACGTTTATTGTATGAAAATGATAAAAAATATTTTATTCGAAGTATTGCCCATGGCTAGCTATACATTTTTCCCATCTGTCTGACAAATTGTGTCTGCCACGCCAAAAAAACTGTTACTCTTTTGAAGCAAACCACTCATCAAGTAAGTAGTAATCGAACGGAGCCAAATCTGGTGAGTAAGCCGCATGCGACAGTATTTCCCAACTAAATGCCTCGATCAATTCTTTGACCAGTTTTGCTGTGTGTATTATGGTCGTTTTTCACGCAAAGCTTGATTCAAATCGATCATTCGTTGTCGGTAGCGTTCAGTATTAATGGTTTCGCCAGATTTTAGCAACTCATAATAGTTCACACCCTTCTGATCCCACCAAATATCATTGTCTTCCGTCCATAGCGATTTGGCCTTGCAGTCGATGTCGATGCTTCGGCTGAAGTTATCCATTATCTTTTACGCTTAGGATTCTCAAAAAAAATCAAGTTTTCATCACCAGTCACAATTCGATGGAGAAATGACTTTCTTTTGTACCAAGTGGTTTGTGCAAGTGGTTTTTCTGCTGTCTTTAATTCAGTTCATGTGGAACCCATTTTCCCATCTTCTGGATCTTTCTCGTGGCTTTCAAACGTATAGTGGCGGCTTTTTGTGTCACGTTTAATTCATCCGCAAGTTGTTCTTACATTTGAGCGTCATGCTCATCGATCAATGCAAATGCAATTCGCTATCTTCGAACTTTTTATGTGGTCTTCCATGTTCTTCGTTTCTCACGTCAAAATCGCCATTTTTCAATTTTCTTAACCACTCAAAGCACTGTGATTTACCAATAGCATGCTCACCGTAAGCTTCAACAAGTATTCGATGCTGTTCTGCAGTAGTTTTCTTCAAATGGTAACAGAAAATCACTTGAGGTCTGTATATTTTTCTTCAGCTTTTTCTTCAGCCGTCTTTTTAATATTGTGTGTATTTGGAACAGCTATGTCGATTAGGAATGCTGTTTTCTTCCTTTTGTGCACCAATATAATATCTGGCCTATTACAGTGAACGGTTTTGTCGATTATTATTGTTCGGTCGTAATATAACCTGAAATCGGCTGAATCTAATACCGTCTCCGTGATGTATTTATAATAAGAAACTCACTCTGTTTTAAGGTTATTACGACTTGCAAGCTCCTGGTGGACTATACTGGCCACCTGATTATGACTGTGAAGATAGTCCGTCTGGGAGAGTCTACCGCATGCTCCTACAATATGTTGGCTAGTTTCAGGCTTTTTTCAGGACATTTGATTCTTGTGCATCCTTAATGATATATTTTTGGTAGTTCTTAGTGTGCATCACCTGAGCCTCAATTGTACACATAAAACCTTCAGTCTCCGGAAAAGGACCTCCCCATATCAACCAGGCGTTCGACGCACTCTTGTCCATCTCTCGTCGTCTACCATGTTGAGTCATATTTTTCCACTCTTGTATAATTGTTTCAGTTGTCTGAAAGCTTTCATTTTGTCGTTTCATTTGTTTAGGATTCAGAGGCGTATACTTATCATCACTTAAACACACCCTGGCATATAGCTGACATTCGATCATTCTTCGATGGAAATATGTTCTTAAACTGGTTATTTGTTTTTCATGTAGATTACATATATTTATAATTCCTCTCCCTCCTTCGATTCTCGGTAATATAAGTCGCATTTTACTACTGTGCGGATGGTGTTTCCTATATTTCGTTAGTGTAGTTCTAATTATTCGTTGTAGATTTTCGATATCTCTGTTTGACCAAGATATAATTCCAAATGATTATGTCAAGGCTGGTATAGCAAAAGTGTTTATAGCTATATTTCTTCTGTCTAGGTCAGACCTGCATATGCTTTCAAGTCTGGACGTGAATTCTTTAGTTAATGTTTCTTTAATGAGTTTATGCTCAACTCTCTTAGACTGTTGTATTCCCAGATATTTATATATTTCGCCCTCTTGCATTGGCTCTATATATTCTTGTTCTGTAGTGACAAATTCCGCATGTATCTAATCCAAAGTGTATGTTAATATCAGCTGTAAATATCTCCACTACCTGAATGAGTTGTTGCAATTTCGGTGGCGATGATACATACACTTTAAAATCATCCATGTACAGCAGGTGTGATACAATTTGGTTTTGGAATTTATATCCGATTTGCGTCCTTTTAATCAGATTGGAGAGTGGATTCAGTGCCAGGCAAAACCACAGAGGGCTCAGCGAGTCTCCCTGAAATATGCCGCTTGTCACTCTGATTTCCTCACTCCTAGTCGTACTTTCATTTTGCGATAAATGAATAGTGGTGCGCCACTCTTTTATCAGTTCTTAAAGTGTGTTTATTAAAGCTGGATGAACTTTGTATATTGTTAATACCTTAATTAGCCAAGAATGTAGAATCGAGTCGAAGGTATTCTGATAATCAATATAACAGCATGATAAATTTCGATTTTTCTTACGAGCATTTTTCATTATAACTGAATCTCATAAGATGTCCGCAAATCGTAGTTTCCAGGTTCAAAATTCGACATGTTCAACTCTATTACAAACTGTGCTGTTGTATGAAATTTGTTTTGTTGTGAGTTGAAAATCTTTGCCAGATATCAACAAGGAAATGGCGCTAATGACGCGGTTTGACGGTAACTACATTGACCTCTATGGTCGTCTATGGGCAAATTCCGGTTTCTTATTTACAGGCCTGATAAATATAGTACATTATCGAATTTATCGACATTTGGAATAGCAGCTGGACTGGAACAAACAGGTTGGGTTTAGAAATGGGCTTGGTATTCGGGACGCCCTCTTTAGATTTAATATAGTATTTCAACGGTGTTTTGATGTCAATAAAAAAATCATGCGTAGTTTATAGATTATGAAAAAACCTTCAATAAAGTGAGGCATGATAAACTAATAAAGTTACAAAGGGAAAATAAAATAAATAAGCTAGATTTCAGAATAATAGAGACCGTATACAATAATCAAACAGTGTAGAGGGAGAATATACAAATCACATACACGTAAAATGGAGAGTAAGGCAGGGTGCATCCTCTCAACGATACATTTTAATATGTATTCAGGGATCATCCTTCAGGAATCATCATTTCGAGGAGAAACATCTGACGTGGTAGTATATGGAGTTCCTATAAATAATATACGGTATGCCGATGACAGAGTCATATTGGCAGAAAATATTGTAAGTGAACTTCCGTAATTATAACACGAGAGACTTTTTTAGGACTTTTGCAAGAGAAATCCGTGGATATACACCACAAAATCTTTGCTTCAGAAAACGGAATGGGAGATTAGAGCTAACCAATCAGGAGAATTGTCAGAAGTTGGCACACTATTTCTCTGATCTCCTCAATTGCCCTGAATGCGACACAAGATTCTCCAAGAAAAATTGTATCCATACCCACTCAGAATCACCACCACCAACACAGGAAGAAATCCACAGGCACATACTCAAACTAAAGAATAACAGGTCATCCGGTGAAGATGGTATCACTGCGAAACTATTGAAAAACCTCGGACCAAATTCACTGCAGGAACTTAGGCAAATTATCACGAACATTTGGCAAACAGAAAAATTACCAGATGATTGGAAATGTGCTCTTATCCACCCGCTGCACAAGAAAGGAGACAGAACAGATGTGAACAACTACAGAGGAATCTCCTTACTACAAGTCCCTTAAAAAATCCTCTCAGCATGCCTTCTCCAGAGAACAGTTAGAACACAAAATTGGTGAGTACCAGGCAGGCTTTCGCCCTGGTCTCTCATGCACTGAACAAATATTTAACCTAAATACTTCAAGAAAGCATACGACTGCATCGATCGAAAATCTTTGTTCAACATCCTAGAACAACAAGGACTCGACCCCAAAACACTACGATTGATCAAGCAGGCACTGACTGACACAACCTCTAAAGTAAAATTTATGGGAGAAATTTCCGAACCTTTCCTGATTAAAACTGGAGTACGCCAAGGAGATGGGTTATCCCTACTCCTCTTCAACCTGGTCCTGGACAAAGTCATAAGGGAATGGGAAAAAGAACTGAAAAATTAAGGACAGTGGAAACCAATTTGATTCATCCAAACAGATCGAAGTCCTCAAGGAATGTGCAGAGAAAGTTGGCCTACAAATTTTCTTTCAAAAAACCGAAATCTTCTGCTCAAAATTTGAACACCAAATATGGCAAAATAAATAGGGTTACTCACTTCAAAGACCTGGGCGAGATCTTCCAACTCACAGGAAGAGAGAAGATAGCACATAAGACTCGATTACAGAAGATGAAGAGGGCATACGGCAAGACACACAATATCTACAATAAGAAATGCTTATCCACACACGCAAAAATAAGACACTACAACACAGTAATCAAACCAGAAGTACTATACGCAAGCGAGACGTTTACAGTTCATATAAAAAGCGGCATAGAAAACATTCTAAAAGAAGAACGCAAAATTATGAGGAAAATTCTCGGTCCAAAACTGACAGAGGAAGGATACATACTATATTCTCGAAATACCACAGAGAGAATGTCCAATGTAGCGGTAGACATAAGAAAAAGAAGGTTGAAATTGTATGGACATATCAGTAGACTCCCACCGACAAAACTCACCAACATAATTCTTACATACATACAAGGAGTCAAGTCAACAGTACCATGGATCACACAAGAGCTGATCTGGGAAAGGTACAAATGGGTCCGACAGAGATTGAGGATAGAAGAAGGTACATAAACAAAATACATATGTGGAACGTTGCATCCGAGAGCGAAGTTTCGAGGAGATCGGGAACAAAGTGGACGGAGGAGAGAAAGAGAATCCACGGAGAAAGGATGAGAGAGGTGTGGAGGATCAGAAAGAACACTCGAAAATGAGTCAGAATGCTTTGCGTGATCCAACCGGGTCTATACGCACCCAATAATAATAAGTCATGGATAACAAAGTATAAAATTGTTTTATTCGATTTAAAAAATGAGCTGTCACAAAGTAACGGACAAATCAATCAATAATTTATGGATTGAATATGAACCTAAAGAAAACAAAATACATGTGTTTCACGACATCATCCAATAACAGCACACAACTAAGAATAAAATAGGGTTAATTGAAAGTATGATAATACTGAAGAAATAAATAACAAAGATAGAAATAGCTCGCAAAACATTCTACATGATGAAATTTTTCTTCTGTTGTAGGAAAATAGGAAATTAATTGAAAATTCAAATAATTCGCTGCTATATATACTCGATTCTCCTTTACTTGGCTCGAAGCTATCAAAATGTGGCTATTCAGGATAATACTATGAATATTTTGAGTAGAAAAAGTCACAAATAAAAAGGTCCTAGATAAAATATCCACCAAGTCTGCTAACAACCATAAAGACACGCAAATTGGAATATTTCGGACATGTAATGAGAGGACAACGTTGTGAACTATAGAGATTGATTCTACAGGAAATGATAGAGGGGAAAGAAGCGCGGGAAGGCCAAGAATGTCATGTCTGCAAAATTTGAGAGGATGGTTCAACTATACATCGAACCAGTTATTTAGAGCAGATGTGGACAGGGCGAAGGCAGTCATGATGGTCACCAGTCTTCCTTTGAAAATGACACTATAAAAAGAAGAATCTTACCACGGTTAAAAAATACATTAGAAGCAAATCAAAGCGACGAGGCTTAAGCATGAATATGCTCTTTATACATTTTCAACGGGTCTATGACTCCATTGATAGAAAGGAACTACTAAAATCAATGGGAGCATTGGAGGTTAATAGAAAACTAATAGCTCTAGCAAAAATGACTATAGAAAATTCAGTCAGCTTAGTTAAAGTAAATGGCCAACATTCAAAACCCTACAAAGTAAGATTTGGCCTCAGACAAGGAGACACATTGTCTGCCTGCTTGTTTAATCTAGTGTTGGAAGCTGTGCTAACGAGAAGTCAGATACATAGAACCGGGCTAATATATGACAAAAAATATCAATGTCTAGCTTTCGCCGACGATGTAAAATTTATAACACGAGAATTGAGAGAAACGAAAAATGTAACTCAAAGATTAATGAGAGAAGCATGAAGGTTTGGGCTCGGAGTAAATACAAACAAAACAAAATACATAAAAATGAGAATTAAAAAAGACAAATTATGCAAGGTAACGCTGAACATTAAAGTGGGCGAAGAAAAACTATACTTCGAAAGGGTTGATCGGTTTTGTTACCTTGAAAGAATGTTGAAGATGTGGGTACATAGAGTGCTAAGAAGAATATACGGCAGTACCAAGGGAGAGAGGCGAGGGAAGAATGAAGAGGGCAAGACCGAGGAGAAAGTGGCTGCAGAAGGTGGATAAGGATTTGGCCATAATGGGCATGACACAGTGGGAAAGAAAGGCAAAGAATAGAGTAGTTTGGCGACATATTGTAAACCAAGCCAAAGGCCATAAAGGTCTGTAGAGCGAGTGATTTTTAAAAGACTTCGAAAAATGGGTCACACGTGTAAGATTGATCATCGAGAACACCTGAGTGCTGCATTACGACCCATTACGATTTTAATTAACGTTCTTGGCCAGTTAAAACATCACTGGTGCTCCGCAACTTCCTTATCCACCAGACTTGAGTTCTTTTGACTCTTTTATTTTCCGAATATTGAAAATTCACTTCATTTTCAAGGAACTGACTGAAAGCGACTTAAGTATATGAATTCCAGCACTGCTTTGTAGGCGTAGACAAATCGTCTTCAGCGCTATGTGGCTTCCCAAGGCAACTATTTTGAAGGAGATAATGTATAATTATAATTTCAATTGAAGAAAAAATTATAAAAAACCAGCCTCATTATGTTGTTTAAACGCCTCGTAATTATCTTTACGTTGATCACCTTATTCAAAAGGAAGCAAGTTAAAATTTGTTTTTTGCAAGGATAGAAACATTTTGTATATCTCTTGTTTCCTCTCTGACTTTTCTTTTATATTTCGTATTATTATCATTCTGCTGCATCCAAGAGCGTGTTTTCATGTGTTTGAGTACAATTACAAGTACGGTCTTTCCCTGCCAAGTCGACCACTTTTGAATCCGACCCCTTTCAATTTTGCTGAAACTTGTGTATCCTTTTTTAACCCCCCTCCCCCCCCCCCCAACCCTGTCTTAGAATTGGCCAATTTTTTTTACCCAACCCAAAAAAACATGGGTTTTTGAAAAAGATGGCTCTTTTTTTCAAATAGCCATAACGTTTTCAAAAATTGACCTATTGAGACGTTTTTTTTTTAAATTTTTGGTTTTAAATACATTTTTTAGAAAAAAATACGAAAAAAATTCAGAAATCAAGTTCTATGAAGGTTTTCAGTTAAAAAAAAACCGTAATTTTTTCGTACTGTGTCATTTGAATTTTTTTTTCTCTTAAAAATACTTTGATTTTTTCTGTAAATAATATGTAAATTTCCGTGCAAAGGGGAGTGGGCCGACTTTTCCTTCTATTTTTTTATTTAATTGAATTTTTTTTTTTTAATTTTTCAAACTTTTTTACTTTCTCCATTTTAAAAACTTGTTTCTACAGTAAAATTAATTTCAGTCAATGATTTTGCGATCTTTAATTCATATTCAAATATATTATGAGATATTTGGAGTTAAAATAAATAGTATTTGAATTTGCCACAATAATTAAATCGATTCGGATTCAAAAGTGGTCGATTTGGCATGGAATGCCACATATATAAAAATATATACAAATAGCGGCCTTAGACTTTCATAAACGTATTTCGAAATAATAAAATAAGTTGTAAAACGTAAGTACACTATAAACATAAAATATTCCGAAATAATAAAAAAAAATTGAAAGAAAAATAATCAACATCGTAGGTGAGTGTGGATGATTTTAATGCCGCCACTTTAATAATAATTTTTCTACTGAAAACCTACATCCGGCACCGAAAATAAGCGATCAAGAATTAAAAATTCATTCCGGTAAAATAATCGGTGCCGGTTCACGCTTGTTACAAGTTCCGACACGCTTTGTCTATGTCCACGGTTATTTAAACGCTAAGTAAATTATCGGCTTTTGTAGGTGCCGACTGCCAGTAAGAAGAAAACCTGCTTTGTTTGTGTGTGCATCCTTAGCTACCACTTTCCCCATCTTTCAGGCAGCCTACGGATTCCGCATTGAAAAAATTCCTCGTTTTTTTGAGGCGATCCAACCAATTTTTGGATTCTTCATATCAAGTGAAGTGCTGCTCGACAAGACCATGAGCCATCGACCGGAACAAGTGGTAGTCGAAAGGAGCAATGTCTGGTGAATACGGCTGGTGGGGTAGGACATCCCGTTGAGGCACCTCCAAAGTTTCCTTGATGACTTTTGAAACATGTGGCCGAGCGTTGTCGTGCTGAAAGATCACTTTGCCATGTCTTTTGGCATATTGGGGACGTTAGAGCTTCAATGCTTGCCTCAACTGCATGAATTGTTGTTGATAACATTCCCCAGTGATGATTTTGTTAGGCTGGAGTAGCTCAAAGTAGATCACGCCGATATGATTTTGATCCCACCAGATGTACAGCATTAGCTTCCTGCCATGAATATTCGGTTTGGCCGTTGAAGTTGTTGCATGGCCGGGCTTACCCCAGGATTTTCTGCACTTTGGATTGTCGTAGTGAATTCCCTTTTCGTCCCCGTCACGATTCGATGAAAAAAACCCTTCCGATTTTGCCTTTGGAGCAGTTTTTCGCACGTGAACAGACGACGTTGGACGTCTCTTGGCTTGATTTCATACGGAACCCAATTTCCTTGTTTTTACACCATACCCATAGCCTTGAGATGATATAAAATCGCTTGTTGAGTCATTCCCAAGGTTTCAGCGAGGTCCTCTTGAGTTTGGTATGAATCATGGTCCTATAACGCCTCCAATTCAGCGTCTTCAAACTTTACTGGTCTCCCTTCGCGTTCTTTGTCACTAGTGTCAAAATCGTTACTTTTAAAACGCCGGAACCAGTACTCATGTTTTTATCGATGGAGCATATTTTCCATATGCTTCACACAGCAATCGATGTCCATCAGCAGCACTTTTTTTTAATTAAAACAAAAAAGCAGCGCTTCCCGCAAATTGCGTTTTGTTGGCACAAAGGTTGACATGGTTAGAGCACAAAGAAATTATGTTGTTTACACTTCAGTGAAATGACACATACTGCTTTTTAGAGGGGGAGTGATGACACTTTAATCCTGAATATAGTTACAAGATGGTTCGGTGCGATTTAATACTAGGTACGTCATGTTTTATAAATCCCTCAAAACGTATTTGCACACCCGATAATATTTTCTACAAGCCCACTGTGCAATTTTTCATGCATTACCTGGTACCTGAATGGGGCTTGGGACGGGTCACGAACAGTTTTATACAGTAGTACTGTTACGAATCACTGGATGACGTACACTGTATTTAAACGCTGTTTTATATCCAACTTGCCCGATATGTATTGTCAGGATCCATAGTCAATCCTTTGGAGCTCGACTGATGACGGCTGAAGGTCAGACACCGGTATCGGGAGACACCTGTTGACGTTTAATGGCGACTGAACGATTGGGCAAAATTTACGTGGAACACGAGGAAAATTGGCCCTTGTGTTTTGAATAGTTTACAAAAGGGTCTTTCAAACTGAGCGTTTTTTTTATTTTTCAATAAAACACAGAATTTGTGTTGATTTCAAAAAACTTTTTATTGATAATTGAAGCACAGTATATAACATTTAAACATGAAAGACAATATCTGCCAAATGACCACCTCGAGCAGCTCCACAGACGTCCACTTTTTTGTCAATATTTTGGATGACATTTTGGCATAATCATGGCTCTATCTCACCAATGACTCGAATAATTTCATCCTTTAGTTCGACTGCTGAACTTGATTGTGGATTCTTATAAATCTGGTTCTTATAAATCTGGCTTTTTACGCAAAACCAAAGAAAATAGTCCAACGGTGTCAAATCACATGATCTTGCTGGCCAATTAACATCAACGTTTCTTGCAATAACTCGTCCAAGAAATGTTTCTTTCAATAAATCAATTGTTTCATTAGCAGGGTTAGGTATAGCGCCATCCTGTTGGAACCAGATATCTTCCAAATCAATATTATTCAATTTAGGCCACAAAAATCCAGTTATCATCTCACTATAATGAACACCATTCATAGTTACACCTTCTCAGCATAATGCGCACCAAATAGTGACTCGTTTAGGATGTAAAGTCCACGTTCACAACAATTTAAACTCGATGAATCAGCAACATGGCGTATTTTACGAAAGGATTTAGCTCTAAAGGAATATAAGGTTTATATAACACAGGAACTAAAGCCACTGGATCATTCAAAACGTCATGCATTTAGAGCATTTCACGTGAAGTGGACAGCGAAAAAAAATGAGGTTCTGAAATTTGTTCATATTGGGCATATTTCTAGGGGATATGAACGTGTACACATATTTTTTTATTTCAGGTTTAGTTGTTGAGATATGGGATTCTATAGAATTCACTTGATTGACGGAAGAGTTTCTTTGGAATTTTATTTTCATATTGAAATAAATCATAATAGAATAATAAATGTAGTATTTTTTTCTTTATTTGGGGTTTTCGCCACGATCTAAAACTCAAAAAATATATATGTAGTGTTTTGTATTTACTATTCTTTTTGATTTTCAAATCAGATTGCAAATTTGATTTTTTTTCTAGCCTTAAACCGGAAGTAAATATTTCAATTTTTTTTTAAACTTCGAGCATTTTATTTTTTTTTTTTTTACTGCAAAATAAAGCATAACATTTATAAGTTTTACCATAAAAACTGCAAAATGGGATCTAAATTAGTTTAGGAGATAAATCAATTAGAGTACGTACATGTCATATTGGGCGCTTGCTAAACTTGGCTGGTTTGTGCAAAAAAGAACATGCCTACATAATAAACTGCTGTGACGTCACCTATTTATGCATAAAGACATACATACTTTGAACTAGTTTTAAACTTGATATATTCTTAATAATTATTTATAACTAAATGAAACAATATTGTATCCAAAGAAAAATATTTTATTTTATAATTTTTACAATTTTGCTATTGCAAGTAACACTGATTCATTTTATAACCATGTCTTCAGTAGTTGGAACAAAACAGTGGAACGTTTTTGTCTCTGGAATAGTTACCGATGATTGAAATCGTGGTTTGAGAAAAATTCTTTAGCGTTCAATATCATCTTTGGAGCAGTAGTAAATGGCTGTTTGAGTTAAAGTTGAATTTGCTCATTCATACAATCGCATTGGGGTAATAATTACTCTACTTGGAGGTACCTGCAACCTTGTACGTGTCGCTAAACGTTTCAGGTTTCCTACCAGACCATCGCATGGTCCCTTACCGTGAGAGATGGCGTGAAAATGAAACTCTGCATTTGTCTTAAAATCTCGATTGTAATAAAATAGGTTTGTAAAATTAAATCTATTTTTAAAATGTTGTGAGATACCATAAAGCACCTAAAAGATGCTCGCGTAGTATTTTTTGGAAAGCATGTCATGCTTCAGATCGTCTGAAATCATTACAATGCTAGCGTGTTTTATTTTACTTTCATTTCTATAATAAAAGACCGATGTTAGTAGTGTTGTCTGCCCATTATTCCCGTGAAAACATTGAGTTGCATCTTGGACAACAAAACTATAATTTTCTGCAAAATCGCATTGTACTATGATTTCATCTTCTGTGATGTCCTGCTTAAGTCTTTTAAAATAAAGTGCTTGTTCTTCTGCAATGGGGACATGGGGTTTCAATGTATGCAAAAGTTACACAAACTATCTACGAAATCATCAGATGGAAGTAGTCTGTGCCAACCCATTTTTCAAAATTGTCACTTGATTGTCATCAAATATAACTTTCAAATGATCACGAATCACATTTAAGCCAGCACACGATTTACACTATTCTGTTGGCAACATCTTTGAAGTCGTTAAATGACATGCCGATGTTGGATTAGGATACATAAAATTTCGAAGGCAATCTTTATACGATGAAAGATTCCATAGCAGTTCCAGCGGTAAGATTGACAATATCTCCACCATTCAACATCAGCTTGATATTTTGATGGTAAACACAAACACACACCATATGTGTTCCAGAATCGCCGGCGAGAATACATTGTTTGGGCCTTAAGGTAAAACTTTTTTTATTCCCACCTGAACATTAGGATATTTACCTTTAAACTTCTGATAAAGTTCGTCAATGTTACACATTAGAAGTTGTTTTTGGATGTGTGTTCTTTTTCCATCATGTAATTTCAGGGATACAAAATCTTTTTTACCAAGCATGATGCGACTAATGTCTTCTCGGAGATAAAAGGATTTTTACCAAGTTCTCTGTATCGACGGATTATTTACGGCCACCTCCTAGATTAGGAGGCGATAAAATGCCGAACTGATGTACTAATTACTTTGCTTTTCTCGCTTGTCATCTGGAAATTTTAAATTCTTCTACAAGTTTATTTTCACTCCAAGATTTAGGTGCTACAGTCAATGTCATTGTCTTCACAGAAGTTGATGTAGACGGATCATTAAATTTTTCTTTCAACTGCTTCAAAATGTATTGGTCTTGGTCTTGGTCAGTTCGGGTCGAACTATCTTTATACTTATCTTCGTGAACGTACGGTACATCTTGGGGTTTTGTGGAGTTTCAACTGATGATTGACTACTTTGCACGAGATTTTCTACCACTATCGGAGCTGTTTTAACTCTCGGAGGTGTCTCAACCGACATTCGTTTCCTGCAGGATGCACACATATACACATTTGAGGAACAATTCCATTTTTCAGCTAAACTTTTAGGAATTTTTCTCATATCTTTAAACTTTCGGTGAACTGGTAAATTAAATGGATTAAAGCACTGACCACCGTAGGGAGCTATAATAAATCAATAAAAATAAAAACACTTAGTAACGAACATATCTCACTTAGAGGTTAGAACAACAATTAAAAAAATAACGGAAAGCAAGCATGGCTTGGCGTCATACTTCTGTCTCTTTCTATTTTATAACTTTGTTTCGTTTTGATGAAGAGATTCTTTTCGCATCTAAGAGATGGTGTTATTATTCATATTTCGTATTTAAAAAAAATCAAAAGAAAAATGAGAATTTATCTTGATATTGTTTTCTACGCGTATTTTTGTTCAAAATAATACATTTTTTTTTAATTTGGGTATTAAATAACTTTGTAATGACACTAATAGGTAAGACAATAATACATAATCCATATTATTGAAATATAACCAACCTTTTAAATCAACGTTTTAATGTGTTTTGGGCGATAACAAGTGACAGGTATCACGCTCAGAGCGAAATGTAAACAAATTTAGATCGATTTAGAGATTATTAATTCTCCTAAACAAATTTAGATCGCATTTCGTAATTTTTATAATAAAATTTTTAAATGTTAAGCTTTATTTTGCAGTAAATAAAAATTAAAATTAAAATAGTCCAAGTTATTAAAAAAATATTTCAAATATTTACTTTTTATTTACTTTGAAATATCTACCGGTTTAACACTAGAAAAAAAAATCAAATTTGAAATCTGATTTGAAAATCAAAACACTGCATTTATTATTTTATTATAATTTACTTCAATATGAAAATAAAAAAAGCGTTCCAAAGATACTCTTCCGTCAATCAGGTGAATTCTATGGAATCCCATATCTTAACAACTTAACCTGAAATAAAAAAAAAATTACAAATATTCCCAATATGAAGAAATTTCACAACCTCGCTTATTTTTCGATGTTCGCTTCACGTGAAATGCCCCAAATGCACGATGTTTTGAATGATCCCGTGGTTTTAGTTTCTGTGTTATTTGAACCTTTTTTCCTTTAGAGACTGAGTTTAAATAATTGTGTAACATGGACTAATGGAAATTTCTGGGTCTTCAGCAACACTTTCGCGTACAAAATTAATATACTCTTGTAAACGTCCACTACGACTATACTGGTACAGTTATACCTGGGTATGTAAATATGAAACCGAAATTTTTGTATAGAAAATACACGTTTATTGTACGAAAATAATTAAAAAAAAATATTTTTTTCGAATAATTTCCCATCTCTGGCTATACATTTGTCCCATTTATCTGACAATTTGTGGAAGCCACGCCAAAAGAACTGTTAGTCTTTTGAGGCAAACTAGTCATTGTAACCATTTTCGTACATTTTCGTGAAGCTCTGCTCAGTAAGTGCGTGTCCCATCGATGCAAATAAATAGTATTCGAGCGGAGCTAAGTCTGGTGAGTGAGCCGCATGCCAAAGTATTTCCCAACTAAACGCCTCAATCGTTTCCATAGCCAGTTTTGCTGTGTGTGATGTTACATTGTCATGAAGCAAAAGCTTTGTGTTGCCTTTGATATTCTGGTCGTCTTTCACAAACAGCTTGATTCAAATCCATCATTTGTCGTCGGTAGCGTTCTGTATTAACGGTTTCGCCAGGTTTTAGCAGCTCATAATAGATCACACCCTTCTGATCCTACCAAACATAGAGCATTGTCTTCCGTCCACCGCGATTTGGCCTTGTAGTCGATGTCGATGGTTCCCCTGGAGTTACCCATGATCTTTTACGCTTATGATTGTTAAAATATATCCACTTTTCATCGTCAGTCACAATTCTATGGATAAATTACTTTTTTTTGTACCTGGCGAGTAGTATGTTTTTGGTTTGCAAGTGGTTTTTCGGTTTTTCTACTGTCTTTCATTTAGTTCACGTGGAACTCATTTTCCCATCTTCTGGCCTTTTCTCATTACTTTTAAACGTATAGAAATGACTTTTTTTGTCACATTTAATTGATTCGAAAGTTGTTGTTTTGAACGTCATCCCCATCCAACAATGGTTGCAATTCGCTGTCTTCGAACTTTTTCGGTGGTGTTCCACTTTTTCGTTTCTCACGTCAAAATCGTTACATTTGAATTTTTTAAACTACTCAAAACACTGTGTAAGCTTCGACAAGCATTCGATGCGATTCTGCATCAGTTTTCTTCAAATGGTAACAGAAAATGCTTCTGCAAATCGTAGTTTCCAGGCACAAAATTTGATTTTGTTTAACTCTATTACAAGCTATGCTGTTGTATGAAACTTGTATTGTTGTGAGTTGAAAATCTTTGTCAAATGTCAACAAGGAAATGGTGCCAATGACGCGATTTGGTGCTAATTACATTGACAGCTAGGACCATCTATAGGCAAATTCCGGTTTCATATTTACAGACCTGGTATGTTGCTCTTATTTTATCTTTCACCGAACCAGTCTCTTGAAATTTTTGAACAATTCAATCGATAGTGCTTTCAGATGGATGATTGTACAAATCGTAAATATCACGTAATTTTTTAAAAACATTTTTCATTGACTGCCCATTTTCATAAAATAATTCAACAATCCATTTTTATAAATATCATACATTACATTTCTAAAATGAGACTGGACCTATGCAAATCCACAAAGCCATCTGTGTTTTATTCAAAATATATAAAAACCGCTCAGTTTAAAGACCCATTATAAATAATGTGTCTATAATTTTGTCATAATGTATATGTTAGAATTATGTAAATATCTCATCAGTTTATTTAAGAGACCTTACTATCAAGTTCTCTATAATTAGTTAGTATTTTGTTATTACATAAGTGACTCAATAATTGATGTTTAAACGATTTTTAAGCCAAATAAAGAGCATTTGCGGCACGAACTTCTTATCTTGTTCAGTCAAAAGAAAAATGCGAGTAAAAGCCGTCATATACTTGTGAAAACTTACAGTGATAATGTTCCAATAAAAGACGCTTGTGAGCGTTGGTTAAGACGATTCAAAAGTGGTGATTTCGACTTGACAAAGAAAGCCCAGGTCAACTGAAAAAAATTGAAGATGCCGAATTGCATGCATTCTTGAAAGAAATATCATCTTCTTTCTGCAAACTCAACAACAAATGGCAGAGAGTTTAAATGTTGGTTGCAGAACCTTTTATAATCATCTACATGCCAGGAAACATCTACAAGGCAGGAGAATGGATACCACATCAGCTGAACAATAGAGCAATGGAAAAGCGCAAAACGGTGTGCTAAGTTTTGCTTCCTAGGCGTGAAAGAAAGATGAAAGAAAATTCTAGGCATGAAAAGTTTGATGGGATTAGAAGGGAGTCGTGTACCATGAGCTCTGAAACGAGGTGAAATAGTTAATGTCATTCGCAACCGTCAACAAATGAACAATTTGAACCATGCATTGATCGAAAAGCAACGCGAATGGGCTACAAGATACTGAAAAGTGATTTTGAAGCGTGACAACGCCCCATCACACCTAGCGAAAACGGTTAGAGACACCATTTCTGCACTTGGGAATTCTTGGTACACCCACCGTACTCATCAGGCTTGCCCCTTCCGAATACCACTTGTTTTCATTGATATCTTACGCAGTTTCCATGAAATACTTAAAGAATTATGAGCATGTCGAAAAATGGCTTGATGACTGGACTAGCATACCTAAATAATCCATTTTTCACCTTTCACCCAAATTAAATGTGTTTTTTTAAGAAAAAAATGGGAATTATTAACGGTCACACCTGGTTCACGAGCCTGTTGTGAATATAACCTGAAAAATCAGTCGTGGACGCGATGTCGTTTGAAAAGTAACATCAATGGCACTGGCATTAATCTTCTTTTCGGCTTCCAACTGAAAAAAAATACTACCGAAACTCAGGACATGATTTGTATGTACAGTAGTTGCAACAGCTGGTTTTAGGAATTGCGAACTACAAACGTTCACTTAATTGATGCAGAACGTTCAGATAGTAAGAAAAAGTACAGGGTGAAGATCTGGCAACACTGTTGGAAGAAAACTCTTGTCGTCAACTGCTGGAGTTCGGACAGTAACTTCGCAAGCTATTTCTAGATTTTACACAGCTAAGAAAAATGTAAAAGGAGAGCCGTTGAGGCCTCTATGAACACACAGCTGAGAATAAGAACATAGGCTTTAATGTTGATGTGTTATTGCTCTCCAGTTTAAGAAAGACCTTCCCGCATAAGTTTGTGATCTGTTTCGAAAAGTAGATCATCTACGATAACACAGAGAGGCAAAAACGGTCGAGAATCCTACGGTCTGTGAGCCAACAACGTGAAACAAATATCCACACTAAAAAGGTGCTGTGGCCAATAAGGTGCCAAAATGGAGTTGTCGTCAATAAGGTGTGTATACAGGTGGGATCGCTGGGCGTCGTGCATTATGAGTTTCTCCAATATGGTCAAGCGAACACTGCTAACCGTTATCAGTAGCTTCGGTAATTTGATTCGGGGCGTTCGTGGCAACACACAGCAAAAACGACTTTGGAAAAGGTCATCGAGTTGTGCTAGGAGACTTTATAGCACCCGGTGACATTCCCTTCGGATTTTCATCTCTTCCGATCTCTGCAACATCACTTGGTTGCTTGCCGCTTCACACCTCTTATGGCAGTTGAAAGCACCTGCAAGATTTAGTCACATCTGTATATGTGTATAGAAAGGAATACATCAGTGGCGGTTCGTGACTTTGAAGTATGAAGGTTTTGCATGGCAGCAGACGATTTATAAAATACTTTTAACAAACTAAAATTGAAACTAAGAGATATAATATAATATATATATATATATATATATATATATATATATATATATATATATATATATATATATATATATATATATATATAAACACCACCGCTATCTATCAGTGGCGGCTGGTATTCTGTAAACCCTTGCAGATCCCCAAAAAAATATATATATAAAATTACATATATTTCCTGTTATTAGTTGTAGGGACTTTTTACTTGCTTGCTAAATTTGGTAACTTTATATCTCTTAGTTTCAATTTTAGTTTGTTAAAAGTATTTTATAAATCGTCTGCTGCCATGCAAAACCTTCATATTTCAAACTCACGAACCGCCACTGATGTATTCCTTTCTATACACATATACAGATGTGACAAAATCTTGCAGGTGCTTTCAACTGCCATAAGAGGTGTGAAGCGGCAAGCAACCAAGTGATGTTGCAGAGATCGGAAGAGATGAAAATCCGAAGGGAATGTCACCGGGTGCTATAAAGTCTCCTAGCACAACTCGATGACCTTTTCCAAAGTCGTTTTTGCTGTGTGTTGCCACGAACGCCCCGAATCAAATTACCGAAGCTACTGATAACGGTTAGCAGTGTTCGCTTGACCATATTGGAGAAACTCATAATGCACGACGCCCAGCGATCCCACCTGTATACACACCTTATTGACGACAACTCCATTTTGGCACCTTATTGGCCACAGCACCTTTTTAGTGTGGATATTTGTTTCACGTTGTTGGCTCACAGACCGTAGGATTCTCGACCGTTTTTGCCTCTCTGTGTTATCGTAGATGATCTTCTTTTCGAAACAGATCACAAACTTATGCGGGAAGGTCTTTTTTAAACTGGAGAGCAATAACACATCAACATTAAAGCCTATGTTCTTATTCTCAGCTGTGTGTTCATAGAGGCCTCAACGGCTCTCCTTTTACATTTTTCTTAGCTGTGTAAAATCTAGAAATAGCTTGCGAAGTTACTGTCCGAACTCCAGCAGTTGACGACAAGAGTTTTCTTCCAACAGTGTTGCCAGATCTTCACCCTGTACTTTTTCTGGCTATCTGAACGTTCTGCATCAATTAAGTGAACGTTTGTAGTTCGCAATTCCTAAAACCAGCTGTTGCAACTACTGTACATACAAATCATGTCCTGAGTTTCGGTAGTATTTTTTTTCAATTGGAAGCCGAAAAGAAGATTAATGCCAGTGCCATTAATGTTACTTTTCAAACGACATCGCGTCCACGACTGATTTTTCAGGTTATATTCACAACAGGCTCGTGAACCAGGTGTGACCGTTAATAATTCCCATTTTTTCTTAAAAAAACACATTTAATTTGGGTGAAAGGTGAAAAATGGATTATTTAGGTATGCTAGTCCAGTCATCAAGCCATTTTTCGACATGCTCGTAATTCTTTAAGTATTTCATGGAAAGTGTGTAAGATATCAATGAAAACAAGTGGTATTCGGAAGGGGCAAGCCTGATGAGTACGGTGGGTGTACCAAGAATTCCCAAGTGCAGAAATGGTGTCTCTAACCGTTTTCGCTAGGTGTGATGGGGCGTTGTCACGCTTCAAAATCACTTTTCAGCGTCTTGTAGCCCATTCGCGTTGCTTTTCGATTAATGCATGGTTCAAATTGTTCATTTGTTGACGGTTGCGAATGGCATTAACTATTTCACCTCGTTTCAGAGCTCATGGTACACGACTCCCTTCTAATCCCATCAAACTTTTCATGCCTAGAATTTTCTTTCTAGAATCTAGAATCATCTTTCTTTCACGCCTAGGAAGCAAAACTTAGCACACCGTTTTGCGCTTTTCCATTGCTCTATTGTTTAGCTGATGTGGTATCCATTCTCCTGCCTTCTAGATCTTTCCTGGCATGTAGATGATTATAAAAGGTTCTGCAACCAACATTTAAACTCTCTGCCATTTGTTGTTGAGTTTGCAGAAAGAAGATGATATTTCTTTCAAGAATGCATGCAATTCGGCATCTTCAATTTTTTTCAGTTGACCTGGGCTTACTTTGTCAAGTCGAAATCACCACTTTTGAATCGTCTTAACCAACGCTCACAAGCGTCTTTTATTGGAACATTATCACTGTAAGTTTTCACAAGTATATGACGGGTTTTACTCGCATTTTTCTTTTGACTGAACAAGATAAGAAGTTCGTGCCGCAAATGCTCTTTATTTGGCTTGAAAATCGTTTAAACA
This sequence comes from Cosmopolites sordidus, assembly GCA_031761425.1. Classification (NCBI taxonomy): domain Eukaryota; kingdom Metazoa; phylum Arthropoda; class Insecta; order Coleoptera; family Curculionidae; genus Cosmopolites; species Cosmopolites sordidus. The sequence continues at coordinate 48,638 of JARFXV010001408.1, forward strand.
TCAATTGTGTTTTGATAGGCACTGTCATACCAACAAAATGATATGAGGTTAGACTTGAACCGACCCTTGCTTACAGCCTTATCTCTTACAAAATTTGAATTATTTACATCCACACCTGGTATTATAGTCCGTATAAACCTAGGGACAGAAAATTAAATTGAGAACCAAATATATTAACAGACGTGCATTTTTTGTGTGAATTATATTAATATACATGTCGAATTTGTGTAACATAAATTATTGAGTCACTTATGTAATAACAAAATACTAACTAATTATAGAGAACTTGATAGTAAGGTACATAAACTGTACATAAACTATACACATCTGTATATGTGTATAGAAAGGAATACATCAGTGGCGGTTCGTGAGTTTGAAATATGAAGGTTTTGCATGGCAGCAGACGATTTATAAAATACTTTTAACAAACTAAAATTGAAACTAAGAGATATAAAGTTACCAAATTTAGCAAGCAAGTAAAAAGTCCCTACAACTAATAACAGGAAATATATGTAATTTTATATATATATTTTTTTTGGGGATCTGCAAGGGTTTACAGAATACCAGCCGCCACTGATAGATAGCGGTGGTGTTTATATATATATATATATATATATATATATATATATATATATATATATATATATATATATATATATATATATATATATATATATATATATAAACACCACCACTGAGCCGGATGATTTTTTCAAGGAACTCTTTGCGCGTACAAACGACATACTGCGGTTACATTTTGCAAGTTAATATTTGTTTACTAGTTCATTGTTTTCATAAACGTGTGGCATTTTAATCGCAGAAAGTGCTAAAAAATTAAACACGCACTATTAAGGAATTATTACCACTGGTTAAATCGAACATCGCCCTATCATCACTACTCATACTCAGTCTCAGCAGTAAACAAATATTTTAAGTGTTTAAAAGTGGGTAGCAGTGGTGGAGAATATCAAAAAGTCAGGTTCTGTTTTCGAATTTTCTAACTGTTAATAACTTCTTTATTTTACTACTTTTACATAAATGATTTTCGGTAAAATTACTTCTTTTTACGAGTTCTTCAAACTGTTAAAATAAACGACTCAACTTTGAGAACACCCAGTATATACAGGGTGTTAGTAAACATGCAGCAAAAATGGAAGGGGTTATTCCTTGACTTATTCTAAGAATATTTTGTGGTATGATAATTTTTGAAAAACCCCTTTGTTTCGAAGATACAGGGTGAACAAAATTTACGACATTAACAACATTTTATTGTAAAAAAGTACATGTAAAGTTGCTCAATCTACAATAAATGTTTGAAATGACTTCGTCCAACCTTGATACAAGCATTCAATCTTCTCGTCATTGACTACCAAACTCTTTCAAACACACGAGGGTCGTTTCTAATTGAGTTACATCCAGCAATTATCCGATTTCGCAAATCATCCAAATTCTTCAATGGAGTAAGTAAACTAATGACTTCAGATATCCCCAAAAGAAATAATTCAGGGGGTTTAAGTCCGGGAATCGAGCAGGCCATGCGTGTGGCCCAGTTCGACCAATCCAGCGATCTCCGTATGTTGCTGTTAAAAAATCACGAACAACCAAACTGAAATGTGGTGGTGCACCATCGTGCATAAACCACATTTTATGCCTTGTTGCCAATGGTACATCTTTCAGAAACTCAGGCAGCGTTGCTTCCAAAAAGTTGCGATACACCTCGCCGGTAAGTCTTTGTGATAGAAATACCGGTCCAATTAGATAGTCACCTACAATTCCAACCCAAACATTCAACGGGAACTGATATTGAAAACTATCTTCGCATACCTCATGCGGATTTTCATCTACCCGCACATGGTTATTATGAAAATTCTTTATTGCGTTTCTTGCGAAAGTGGCTTCATCGGTGAAAAGAATTTGTGTCAGGAATAGAGGGATGCGAAGTAAAGTTTGCAATATCCATTGACATAATGCAATACGTGGAAGAAAATCAACAGGTAGTAGTGCCTGAACGCGTTGAATGTGGTATGGATACAACAAATTGTCCTTAAGAATTTTCCAAACTGTCTAGTGACTCACATTCAAAGTAATTGTAATTTTTCGTGTAGAACTACCAGGCTCTTCCGCTATCATGTCCAGCACATTCTGTTCCAATTGTACTGTTCTTACAGTCAGTGATCTTCCTGACCCTTCAGTTTGTTTCCGTCGATGAATGTTTTCGCAGATTTTTCGGTCAGGGACATTACGGGCTGGAAATCGTTCACTGTACAATCGCCTAGCTTGCAATGCATTGCCATCAGCAAGTCCATACATGAAGTGCATGTCAGTCATCTCGGCGTTTGTATACATTATGATAGAGGACTTCACTCACTATTTAAGACACGTCAAACAGTCAAACGTCACTCAATCTATGTAAACAAATGGGACCGATGAATTCCACTTACTAGATAAAACAGCCGTTCCAAGTGATCGAGATAGAAAAAAAAAATTGTACTTGATAAACTCATTGACGTACACCCTACTTTTATTTACATTAATGATTTCAACAAATATCGAATATGGTTGTCGCAAATTTTGTTGGCCCTGTATCTTCGAAACAAAGGGGGTTTTCAGAAATCATCATAGGACAAAATATTCTTAGACTAGGACAAGGAATAACCCCTTGCATTTTTGCCGCCTATTTACCTAACACCCTGTATAAATGTATATGTATAATTTTTTCCAAAAATCAATATCAACGGTAGTCAAAAACGGGCGAGAATTAAGTTGAGGGCCTAATAGATGTTTTCGATGTTGTCATGTTTGTGTATAGCATGTTATTGTGGCTTGCAGGCAATACCAGGAAAGCCACGGCTGACCAACGGCGGTGTCGAAGGAGAATCCGTTGAAAGCGCTGCGAGAATAGCTGATTTACAACAGGCATTGGAGCAGCAAGTAAGTAGCTTATTGGCCATTATCCTTTACATGTTGTAAATAATTCACCCTATAAATTTTACTTTTGCATGAAGAACAGTTCGCTGTAACATGTTCGTGATATGGAATTCGTCCAAATATGTTTTTGGGAGCAAATAAATTTTGATTAAATTAAAACATATAAGTGTACTTACTCATAAGTAATATCTTTTTTTCAAATTTACAGAACATTGCCATCCATTGACAACAATTTAGTTGAATATAATATATCCTATATTTTACTCAAAAATGAAAAAAAAAATCAAAATTATTTTTATTTGCCTGTAAAATTGTAATGGGTTTCCCAAAACGAACGATAGGATTTGATTTTGAAATAAAACAGAAAATTCGGCCGAAAATGGTGCTCATTGTTTTTGTTATACCCGGTGTTCCATTAAGGATGGATCGCGGCCGTATCTTGAAAACTATTTATCCCACAGCTTTGGGGAAAAAAACTGTACTAAAAATGATCATGAGAAATTCACCAAAAATATTTTTAAGCTTCTAAAACGACCGCAAGAGGGCGTGACGAGCTAAACATTTTTAACAATCATTTTTTTGTGTGTATTTTCAAGTGTTAACCGAGTAAGAAAAATTTTCAGTTATAATTAGCAAACTGTCTCCTACAACTTTGTTTTATGACATATTGTTGTAATTTCACGAATAGAAGGGCGGGGGGAGTTTTACCTATTGAGATAAAAAGTCGTCTAATGTTCGTTTGCCTTAACCGATTTTCCTCAATTTGGATTCATTTAAAAGGCAATTGTTGGGACAATCAGATAATCTGGGAGATAAATTATTTAGTTTATAAATGAAACCGCGAGGTGGCGTTACATTCAACAAAAGTTTTTTGAAGTTTTGTTCAGTTTTTTCAAATGGAATGGTACAGCTTTTACTACATGGCAAGAAAGGTAATTTAAAGAGGAATCATCCAGTGAAAACCCGAAATCGATATCTCTGACATGTCAAGAGATATTTCGATTTTTCTGAAAAAAATCAGTTAGTTTTAATTTTTACCGTAATATTAAATTAAAAATTGGTCTTTATATTTAGGTCGCAATCGCAACCGCAACAATTTTATTTAAAAAATAAAATTATCTATTCAGTATCAATCATCATAAATGTTCTAATCCTGACCTTGATAATATTTTCTAATTTAATTACATAAGCCGAAAAAATGCCTTTCCCCAATTGTTGCATTTTCTCTTTTTTGATGCTTAAATACTACTTGATAGAATATTGAAATCAGTCATTAATAAATATACCTACTCTTTCTTTTAAACTAAATGAATGGATGAATGAAATTATGCGTTTTCGGGTTTCCAAATAAACGCATGCAATCCTTAGGTACATTACACAGAGTGTAAGAGAGAACCATGGAAACAAACAAAAACAGTCAAATTAACTTGTCAGTTTTGAAATGCATTACATTTTCAACATTGCATTTATTGATTATTAATAATTATTATAATATCTAACAATGCCTTTTACGAATAACGAGGCCTATGACATGTTGGCGGTGTATTTCCAATGTTTTGAAAATGCATGTATTGCAGAGCGGCAATATGCAAGTCAATATCCCGAAAGAAGGCATTATTCGAATGTGTTTACACGTCTAGTAAGACACTTAGGAGAAACAGGAATTGTGCATCCAGATCCAGTCCGCACCAGGTTACGTTCGATTCGTAATGGAGATAATGTCGTAAATGTTCTGGCTTATGTTGAAACCAACCCACATTTAAGTATCAGACAAATATCTGAAGAATTAGGTGTTAGCAAGACATCTGTTCATCGAATCTTAAGAGATAACAAGCTGCACCCCTATCATGTTGTCTTACACGAAGCCCTTTTGGATAACGATTTCGACAGACGGTTAGACTATTGTTACTGGTTAAAAAATATGTGTAGTGGAAATAAACAATTCTTAAAACGCATACTATGGACTGATGAAGCTACTTTTAGCACTGATGGAGGCGTTAACTTACATAATATGGACTACTGGGCAGTTGCTAATCCACACTGGATGTTAGAAATCAACCACCAAAATAGATGGAGTGTAAACGTATGGTGTGGTGTTTTGGGAGACAAAATTATGATTGAATAGTGAAACATTACATTTGAATAGTGAAACATATTTAAATTTTTTACAAAATGGACTGCCAGAACTAATGGAAGATGTTTCGTTGGAAACAAGAAGACATATGTGGTACCAGTATGATGGATGCCCTGCCCACTTCTAGCAGGTAGTTCGAAACTTCTTGGATGCTTCGTTTCCAAATCGTTGGATAGGACGGGGTAGTTTATTTTCGTGGCCGGCGCGCTCACCGGATTTGACAGTCCTGGATTTTTACTTGTGGGGAAGACTAAAAGACCTTGTTTTTCAAACTCGTCCTACCACACGAGAAAACATGATTGAAATAATTCAAAATTCAATAACCAGCATTTCAAGAGCGGTAATTGAAGCTGCCGTTTTTAGTACTCGTCGAAAAATAAATCTTTGCATTTCTAAGGATGGAAGGCATTTTGAACATTTAGAAAGGCGTTAAACTTCAGATTCTGTTAATTATTAAACTGTTGTGCTGTTAATTTTATTTGACTGTTATTATTATTATCTTCGTTGTTGGCCCGTTGGCCTTTAAACACGCTCCAAATTAATATGGCACGAAGAATTTGAACCAGTCCTAAGCCTGGGTAAAGTGTGAAGGAAGGAACATTAGGTTAATATTTTTTTAACTTAATGCAGGTAGTAGTGAAATAATAACTGATTTTTTCAGAAAAATCGAAATATCTCTTGACATGTCAGATATATCGATTTCGGGTTTTCACTGGATGATTCCTTTTTAAATTACCTTTCTTGCCATGTAGTAAAAGCTGTACCATTCCATTTGAAAAAACTGTACAAAACTGCAAAAAACTATTGTTGAATGTAACGCCACCTCGCGGTTTCATTTACAAACTAAATAATTTATCTCCCAGATTATCTGATTGTCCCAGCAATTGCCTTTTAAATGAATCCAAATTGAGGAAAATCGGTTTAGGCAAACGGACATTAGACGACTTTATATCTAAATAGGGAAAACTCGCCCCCACTTCTTTATTCGCGAAGTTACGACAAAATGTCATAAAACAAAATTGTAGGAGACAGTTTGCTAATTATAACTGAGAATTTTTCTTACTCGGTTAACACTTGAAAATACACAAAAAAAATTTTTTTTTTAAATGTTTAGCTCGTCAAGTCCTCTTGCGGTCGTTTTAGAAGCTTAAAAATATTTTTGGTGAATTTCTCATGATCATTTTTAGTACAATTTTTTTTTCCCCAAAGCTGTGGGATAAATAGTTTTCAAGATACGGCCGCGATCCATCCTTAATGGGACACTTGGTGTAATATATTTTATGCCATTTATGACTTAAATAAAATTTTGTTCAAGTGACCACCTCGACTCTTCTTGCACTAGTTGATTCGATTTACCCAATTTAGTTGATCCAAAATTGTATTTTTTTGCAATTCAATCAATGTGTAGAAAAAAATTGAGACATTTACACTGTTGAATCCCATTGCACGGGCAACTGAAGTAGGCTCTGAAATGCGTAAGGATAACTCTGGATGACGGCGTAAAAATCCGTAAAATCAATACATTCCAGCTAATGCGGTGTCTTTGTTAAAATTGTGATCTATTTCATTTTTTTTCTGCCATTTGAAAAGCGAGATGTCGAAAATCCCTGTACGTTAGTCCCAATAATTGAGCTTCAAGACCTGCTGACGCAGTACATTTTCTTGCTCAGCTGTAAAAACTGCCTTAAAACGTCCCAGGCCTTTTTTTGAAGCGTCTTCGACATTGTTATTTATGTGGTACTTCTTTACTCTGTCTTTCAGGGTCGATTGTGGTACCGAGAATTTTCGAGAAGCAACACATTATCCACATTTGACGTGTATTATTTCCAAAATGGCATTTTTCATACATTCTTAACTCGAGGATTGTCGATTCGTCGTTCTTTTATAATTTCGTGGCATTTTGTTGTGAACTGTAACAATATATCATACAAAATAACGTTAAATGAACATAAAAGAATGACTTGATAATTGTACAAAACCGGGTACCACCCGGTATTACCCCGTGCGGTTTTACCGATCCGCTTTTTGATGACTCGGTGGAGCATATTGGCTGGTATGACGATTATGGTTGCTCGAATGTTGGCTTCAAGTTCATCAAGAGTCTTTATCGACAGACACATTATCGTTCTCGGCAACACTTTCACAAATAGCAGCGATATTTTCTTCATTAAGGCAACTACGAAGTCGTGACGGTGGCTTTTGCTCATGAAGACTAAACTCATGTTCAAACTTATTAATTATACGGCAGATGGCTTGATAAGAAGGAACAGAATGATGACCGTGTTTTGAACGAAATGTTCTTTAGTAGCAATAAAACTCGAATTTTGATAATATGTTTGGACAAACGTTGTGGCAACGAAAACTGGTTCATGGTGAAATGGCAAATCGTACTGAAGACAATTGATAGCAAATGTCAAGTATTTGATATCAAGTATGACCGTCAAAATCCTATCGTTCTTATTGGGAAGCATTTTACATACTAGGCTTATTGAATTGTTTGAAACATGACTTTATTCTTCCGCATATTCTCCTTTAAGCTCAATACATTTTTTCTAGCGGTTCTCTAATTCATTTATTCCATCTCTGAAGTGATTTTCCGGAAGTCCTTCAAATTACTCATCTGCGGCTGCTATAACTTCTTTATTTGATGAAAAACGTTGGTTACGTAGGAACTTTTTGGGGTTTGAGAATATGCTACAACAATTCGTAGTGTAACTTTTTCAATTTGATCATTGCAAAATCATCTCTGTGATGCATTGTTTTGATAAAACTTCTTCGCTAAACCAGGTCTTTTCACAAAAAGACATTTAAAATATATTTTATTCTTTCGGAAAAGATCAAAATGTTGGTTAGAAAGTTTTACTCGAAGTCGTTTTTGATCAGAATTAAACAAATTGCGGCACCCATCGTGCACATAGCCTTCTCAAGCCCAATTCCTTTTCAAAATATGAAACACCCGTTTAGTTGAGATGTCCATGGCCTTAGCAATTTCACTTAAAGTCAATTGTCTGTCATCTATAACCATATGATGTGTAGAATTAATTATTTGTTCAGTAGTTGCACTCAATGGACGCCCAGAATGAGGATCATCATCTAGGCTTGTATGACCACGTTGAGACTCAACTGCCTACTTACAAACCGTTGTTTTTGAAGGACCAGACTCCCTTAATACATTTACCATTTGATACACAGATACCTTTACTTTAAGCTGCTGTTTGTGTACGAATGAATTGACAGATCGACTTGAAACTTCACATATGTTCATGTGAAGGATGAAGCTTCAAAGTGTAGTAAATTATATTGTTCTTTTACTGCTCTGTAGGTGTCGCTCCGTGAACTTTTCAATTAGTCTGGTATATTAGAGATTTTTTTCGAGTCATATTTGAAAAAAAAATTCAGACGTGTGTACCATAATTAAAAATAAAACCATAACTAAAAAGCGCCACCCTTATATGGTGCATTTTCTGTTTCGTTCGGTTCTTCTTCCAATTTTTTCCTGATTTGTTCTACTGCTTCCAATAATGCTTTCCAGCAAGAGACTCTATGAGTAGCATCATTGCATTTTCAATTACAGATGTTATGTTTTTTATTGTAGCTTCCAAATCTCGAGGGAGGACTAGGTAAATCATAATTCCTAAAAACGTTTTGGCTACGTTATGCCCTCATCCAGTCACTCTGAAACCATAATAATCTTCAGCTCTACAGGCCTAATGACCCTTGGCTTCGAGTTCTTTCACTCTTCTTTTCCATCTTTTTCGGTCCAAAGCAACATTTTTCCAATCCCTGACTCCTACTTTCCTGAAATCATTCATCACTTCATCAAGCCATTTCTTCTTCGGCCGCCCTATTCTTCTCTTTCCCCCTTCACCTCTCATCAGTATTCTTTTAACCCATCTTTCGCCGGACATCCTCGCTATGCGCTTCTGCACTCTCAACAGCTGAACAATGTTTGTTTTTTCTACAGTTTTTCTATTTTTCTATTGGCTCTTCTTCTAAATTCGTTCTGAACTTTAATTTCTCCAAACATCCTCCTTAATACTAAACTTTAAGAGATTGAAGAGAAATGAAAAATCTTGTGTTGCCCAACATGCAATCGAACATGACCACAGTATAGATATTAATAATTTAAAGCTAATTAAAAGTGTTAATAATAATAGGGCTTTGGATGCATATGGAAGCATTCAAATAGAAAAATGTAAGAAAATCATGAACCGAGATAAAGGACCGATTCCTTTCAGTCAACTTTTTCAATTATTAATGTAAGGCTTAGTACACTTCAAGGTTCATGATTTTTACACGCTTCGTTAGGTATGGTTTTCATATAAATAGAACATAGTTTAGTTTTAGAATTAGATTAAATCATCTTCTGATGATGCTAACATGGTTAGCGAAACGTGCGTCGAGCAGTTCAAAAAAGTGTTTTGGTGTTTAGTGGTAAATCTCTTCAAGTTTAGTGTTTCACACCAAAGGTTCCAATAGAAGAATTGACCCTCTTTAATATTTTACGTTCCAGACTTCAAGCTTACTTTCTTCCTTTTGCGTCATTGTCCATGTCTCGCACGCATATGTAACCGTGGGCCTTAGTATTGTTTGGTACACTCTTACTTTTGTTACTCTTGTTATATTGTTTGATCTTAAAATCTTTGAAAACATTCTTGCGGCTTTGCTTACTTTCATTTCTCTATTTATTTCGCTTCACCCCCTTTACATATTACTTCTAGATATTTTGTTTGTTGAACTTTCTCTATCGTATATTTCTTATTTTCTGCACAGTCAATGACTAAATTAGGGGACAGTCCTTTAGTACTATATTTCATTACCATACATTTGGTCTTGTTCTCGGTAATTGTAAGGTTATATTATCTTGCCTTTCTTTCCAACATCTTGAATACCCTTACTATTTCTTCCTTGGATCTCGCCATCAATACAATATCGTCGGCATAGGCTAATGTGTCTGGAACCATATATTAATTCCTTGGCATTGATACCACTCTCCCTCAGAATCAGTTCTTGCATTAAATTGAACAGAACTGTGGACAACGGATAGCCTTGTCTCAGTCCTTTACATTGAATGGAAATTCGTTAATCTCCATTTTTCCATTCCATAATCCCCATTTTCATACATTCGCTTTTCAGATTGTTTTCAATTAATTTCTGACCTCCGACGAATACTTTAAGCCAGTCGAGAAATAAATCTAAATAAGGATAATCTTTAGGTTTACGTAGAGATGTAATTTATCTCTAGTAGTTCAAAGAATTTTGATAAATGAACTTTGTTTTTATATTGTGATTTGGAATTCATTCGTAGACTTTTAAAAACCTAAAATATACCTAACTAAATCCACTGGTTACTTATAATGCTAGATTCGTTTAGTTTTACATTTTTCAACATCGATTTCTTTTCTAGACCAATGAAATTAGCACGTGGCAACGTAGAGTGGCGGAAATGCAGAACCGTGTGGGAGAACTGGAGGAAAACTTATCCAAGGCGCAAAAGGATCTGCTCAAATCCCAAGACGCCAATGCAAAACTTCAGCGGGATCTCAGAGAAAACGTGGCACAAAAGGAAGATCAAGAGGAGCGCATCGCAACTCTGGAGAAGAGGTACTTGAATGCCCAGAGGGAGAGCACCTCTCTGCACGATTTAAATGAGAAATTGGAACAAGAGTTGCAACACAAAGAAGCTCAAATCAAGGTAAATTATTTTACATTTAAATACGTGATTACAACATATAATATATTTCAAAACATTAATTAATATTTTTGAACCTTTGTTATTTAATAATTTTGGAAAATGATAATAACATTTTCTTCCATTTTGGAAGAAATCTAAAACCATAGCATAATCTTATCAGGTCTATAAATATAAAACCGGAATTTGGTCATAGATGGTCCTAGCTGTCAATGTAGATACCGCCAAACCGCGTTATTGGTGTCATTTCCTTGTTGACGCCTGACAAAGATTTTCAACTCATATCAATACAAGTTTCATATAACAGCATAGTTTGTAATAGCGTTGAACATGTCGAATTTTGTGCGTGGAGTCTACCATTTGCAGACATCATTGATTTTCTGTTACCATTTGAAGAAAAGCCATTTGAAAAAAACAGAATTTCATCAAATGCTTGTCGAAGCTTACGGTGAGTATGTTCTTGGTAAATCACAGTGTGTTTGAGTTGTTTAAAAAATCAGAAATGACGGGTTTGACGTGAGAAACGAAGAACGTGGAAGACCACCGAAAAAGTTTGAAGACAGCGAATTACAAGTACTGTTGGACAAGGATGACGCTGAAATGCAACAACAACTCGCGGATGAATTAAATGTGAAACAAAACGTCGTCTCTATACGTTTGAAATCCATAGGAAAGATCCAGAAGAAGGGAAAATGTGTTTTACATGAACTGAATGAAAGACAGCAAGAACACCGGAAAGCCATTTGCGAAATGTTACTCGTTAGGTACAAAAAAAGGTATTTCTTCTCTATCGAATTGTGACTGGCGATGAAAAGCGGATATATTTTGAGAATCCTAAACGCAAAAGGTTACGGGTAACTCCAGGCAAACCATCAACATCAACTGCAAGGCCAAATCGGTATGGACGGAAGACAATGCCTTGTTTTTGGTAGGATTAGAAGGGTGTGATTTATTATGAGTTGCTATACCGGTAATACTGAACGCTACCGACAACAAATGATCGATTTGAATCAAGCTTTGCGTGAAAAACGGCCAGAACATCAACATTTTGTTCCATTTCGAAAATTTAGGTAAGATTTTATTCTATAAATATATGTGATTGACGCTGAATTAGCTTTAACCGTCAGTACTATACTTTACGTATAGTACGAACTTAAGTGCCACTGATTCGCTTATTTTTTGACAAAGCTAATTAGATTTCTAAACTGTTGTGAATAAACCAGTTCGTCCCAATACGTTAAGCAGTAAACATGAAATGGAGTAACAAAGAGACTCGTATCGCTGTTATAGCGCTATACAAGTGCAATGGAGATTTTCAATTTGTTCAAATCGTAAAAAGTATCGAAAAAATTAATTTATCGCGCTGTGAAACGATACAACGAGATCTCCTCTGTCAACGACGGAGCAAAAAGAAATTACTACGCGAGACCAGGACCTCGACAGCGGTCTGAGCGGATCTGAAAAAATTCTTAAAAATCCGCCCCAAAAACAGGAAACCATTGCCTGAGAGATGAAAATACTGCCGAGGATCATGTCGCGCATTACTAAACATGACCGAGGACTACGAGCTTACAGCGTTTGAAGGCTGAAGAAAAAATCTCTACATAACATAAGAGCTACGAGAGCGAAAGCGCTACTTGAGCGGCATGCGAATGGAGAGCACCGGAAAATATTTTTCAGAAATTATGTTCACTATCAGAGAGAAATTTAATTGGAAAAAATGACAAAGTTTGCGCTCAGGAAACTTAAAGGTCATCATCCACCCTCAGTGATTATTGCTTGATTGCAAGTGTCGTCATCCTGAACTATATTTTTGTAAGAAAGGAGTCAAATCACATGCAACAAACTACCAAAGCGATGTTTTGGAATGCACCTTATTTAGGGAAAAACATTGGATCTTCCAGCAAGGTTCAGCGCTAGTCCACACGACGAGACCCACATAGTGTTGGCTGGATACCAATTTGCCTGAGTTAGTCGCTGCTAAAAATTGGCTCTCACAAAGTCTGAACCTCAATCCGTTGGACTATCAGGTGTGAAACGTTTCAGAGGTCTGCTCTAATACTTCTCCGCAATGTTCTAAAGTTCTAAAAGCTGATTTGGTAAAAGTAGAAGCTTCAATGCCCTTGGATGTGGTGCGTGCGGTGACAAGAACCTCCTTGTCGATTACATCTGTTGTATCAAAGAAAACAATGAACATCGATTTTACTCTTGACTTGCTCGTGCGAGCTTTTTTTGGTCGAGAAGATGCGTTTACGTGAACTTTGCCTATTGGTCTCCGGATCGTACTCCAATATCCAAGTTTTGTCACTGGTTATTATTCTATTCAAAACATTTGAATCGGTCACCAAATGTTCCAACAGTTCACCGCAAATCATCGCTTTCACATTTGCAAGTTATCGGTTACAATTGAATGCACAGTTGATTTCTGTAAATTCAACTCCTGTGTCATCAAACGACCACTTAACCGATGATCAGAGTTTAAAAATTCTCGAACTTTTCATCGGTTTGGTCCGAGATCGCCCGTCCAGCGCGTTGTTTGTCTTCAATGTTTTCCCGGCTTCCTTTGAATCTGTTATGCCACTCAAAAATACATGTTGTGGACATGGCTTTATCCTTGTAAGCCTTACGGATCATGTGAAAAGTCTCCGTAGGCGATTTGTTCAATTTCACGCAAAATTTAATGACACATCGCTGCTCGATATTTTCTTGTATCTTGAACCTCGACACGAACTTAAAACACACATTCACTTCTTGCAGTATCTACACACTCCAAAGTTTCAGAGACAACTGAGCTAGCTTTTCTAGGTTACCTGACATCAGCCACCTCCGATATCACTTATAAAAATCACCGTCCACCCCTTCCCCTTCAGATCAGTCCAGATATTTATTGAACTAACCCTGTTTATATGTAAATATATATATATATATATATATATATATATATATATATATATATATATATATATATATATATATATATATATATACTATTTCAGTAGGGCAATGAAGCTTTGAGCTATGCCGTTTGGAGCTTATGGTCCTGGGAGGGTTACTCCTGTCAGACAGTTCAAAGCGGGGGCCTCAGACTAACATGATCCAAAATCTGCCAATCCGCATTGGATCAGTGTGGCAGATTACGGTTCATGCCTTCAATATCGTATTTCGATATGGCAGTACAACCTCAAACACGGTCCTCATTCTTCGGAGGCTAAGGGGCAACTACCTACGGTAGCGGAAAGACCTGCCCCAAGGCAGAGGGTACTAAGAATCACGGGGTTAGATCAGACTGCCATTTGACTTTTGACATTGCTACTCTGAATATACGGACAATAAAAACGGATACTCAACTGCAACAACTGTTGATCGAATTTGATAACATACATTGGGATATTATTGGGCTATGTGAAACACTATGAAAGGGCGAAGAGCTAATCCAACTGGATTCCGCTGGTCACGTACTGTACACTCGGGGTACGGAGAATGAACCATGTAGTGGAATTGGATTCCTTATCAATCGAAAGCTGAAGGATAGTATGGTAAAATGTGAAAGTATATCTGACCGACTAGCCCAATGCGTTATTCAGCTGAATAAAAAGTTTAGGCTTTAAATTGTCCAAGCTTATACACCAACTGTAAGCCATAGAGATGAGGAAATTGAGGAATTTTATAATGATGTGGCCCAGCATAGCATACAAGGAGACATATAAGTATAAAATTCTGATGGGTGATTTTAATGCCCGAATTGGAACAGCAAGAACTGATGAAAATACAACTGGACTTTATGGAACTGGTGAACGGGACATTACAGGTGACAGATTGGTTGATTTTGCTGAAGGACGTTCTATACGTATTCGTTCTATAATAAAAATATCAATGGAAAATGGACAACGAAAAGTCCATCTGGACTCACAAATGAAATTGATTACATCATGACCAACCGTAAAACAATATTTTGCAATTGTACTGTCCTTAACAATTTTGTTATGTTAGAAGTGACTACCGAGTGATACGAGCAAAAGTTAGGATTAACTGTCGAAGAGACCGTGAAAGATTGGTAAGGTCAAAGAAGGCCAAAGCGGATTTTCGAAAATTGCTGGAGAGGGGCAGCGATTTTGAGATTGCTTTGTCAAACCGCTTTGCTGTGTTACAAGACATAGCGGACATGGAAATATCAGTCCAATATGAAGAAATCACCAACAATGTGTTTAAAACGGCTGCTTCAATAGCATCAGAAGAAAAATGTCTCAAACAGGCAAAAATCTCTAGTGAGACCATTGATTTAATGAAAACGATGGACAATAAGAAATTCAGGGAGTCCTTTAGACAGAGTCGAGTACGCTGAGCTCTGCAAAACTATAAGAAAACGTATCAGAGAGGAGACGCGTCGGTTCAGCTTGCAGCTAGTGTAAAAAAACTCTGAGAGAAAACACTGGGATTAACAAGGCTAAATAAAAGTTGAGAAATAAAAGAATGTAAATGTATGCCTTAATGCGTGAGGATGGCACACTGTGCAGGGCGCGGGCGGAAATGTTAGAGTTTGTCAGAAAATTTGGTTCTCAGTTATATGAAGATCAGAACCAGTCAAAGACAACAATACCTACGGAAGAACAAATGCCAGATATGCTAGTGGAGGAGTAGCAAATGCTATAGAATCGATGAAAAACGGCAAAGCTCCAGGAAGGGACATTTGAACTGTCGAAATGCTAAAACATAACACGTTACCTTTACCTAAACCACTGGCAAAAATATACCCAAAATGCCTCGAAGAACAAATAGTAAAAATTACAGAAAGTACCTGATTTATGGAAAAATGCAGAAGTGATTCTTTTACATAAAAATAAAAAAGGAATAAATAAAGATTTAAAGAACCACCGTCCAATAATCCTCCTATCAGTAATGTACAAAATTTTCACCAAGATAATACCTAAAAGAATATTTAGATAACTGAATAATGCACAACCATGAGACAAGCAGGATTTTGAAGTGGATTCAGTTTAATGGATAACATCTAGGTTGTACAAGAGGCCATAGAAAGGCACAACGAATTCACTATGCCACTGTGCTTGGCTTTTACCGGCTACGAAAAAGCATTTGACTCCATCTCAAAGCGGGCCATAATGAATGCACTGCTTAACCAGGGGGTAGACAAAACATATGTAAACCTATTTAGATCGATATTTGATGGAGCTATAGCTACAATCCACCTTGATAATCTTGAAGTTAGAATTAATGTAGAGCGAGGTGTACGGCAGGGTGACGCAATGTCACCTATTTTTTTCTCGGCCGGCCTTGAAGAAGCATTCTGTAATCTGGATTAGGAACAGGACGGTGTAAAGATCAATGGTGCAAATTTAAACCATCTTAGATTTGCTGATGATATCGTTCTCCTTTTACAAGACCCAGAGAAGCTTCTCTGGTAAAGACGCATACAAGAGCAGCAAAGGGATGGCAAACCATTTGACTTAAAAATAAATCTGAAAAACAGTCAGGTTATGTTCAGTAAATTTGCTGAGGACGAAGGATTTTCATTTTGGGAAGGGATTTGGAGATTGTTGACCACTTTATATATCTTGGGCAGATGATTTCAATAGAGGGGGATACCTTCCCGGAAGTGGAACGGCGTGTTAAATGTGGCTGGCAGGCTCAACATAGTGTTTAAGCAAAACTCCCACTTTGCCTGAAATGTCTTAGATCAGTGCGTTCTGCCCGTTATGACATACGGAAGTGAAACCTGGATACTCACATCGCAATAAATTCAAAAACTTTGGGTAGTATAGAGGGGAATGGAAAGATGTATGCTTGCTATTACAAGATGAGACAGAAAGTCCTGCACATGGATTAGGGCACAAACGAAAGTGTGTGACTCATTGAAAGAGTAAACAATTGAAATGGAGATGGGCAGGCCATATAGCGAGGCGATGGGACGATAGATGGGCCAAGGTAATCCTGGAATGGATACCGCTTGATCGTAAACGTCCTAGAGGAAGATCGAAATTACGATGGACCGATGACCTCATTGGACTCATATTGGACCCGAGTGGCAGTTGACAGCTCAGGACCATGAAAGTTGAAAGCATGCTGAAGGGGCCTTCATTCTGCAGTAGACACGGTGCTGATGATGATGATGATGATGATGATTCTTGATGACGTTTCGCCAAAATTTCATCTAGCATATTCAAGTCTTGGTAGCTCTCGTAGTAGATAGCTTCGAATTGTACAGCGAATTGAAAGACAGGTCGAAGCTGTCTACCAAGAGAGCAAAGGCTTGAATATATATATATATATATATATATATATATATATATATATATATATATATATATATATATATATATATATATATTATATATATGTTCAGTGCTTGCCAAAAGTCAACTCCTGTTCCCTTATCTTTTGAACGGTTATACTTAAACTAATGAAATTTGGAATGTAAAAATAACTGCACGTAAACTCTTTTTTTTACTGATAACTGATGACGTAATCGTCATAAATGACGTCACAGTGCCATTGTGATTAATAATTTTCAATAGGATCCTATGGCAAATGACACCTCGCATGAAAGATATTTAAAAGACCTATTCAACCATACTAATTTTGTTTGGATTCAAGGTAGTTTTGATGCATAAAATAAATAAATGCTAAAATTATAATGTAATGTAATTAATACAGATTTACAAGTCCGCCTCTGGATAATTTTCAAAAAAGTCGACTTTTTTGTAATTCTCCAACTTATTTTACTTTTTCTGCTTTTACATGGTTTCAATTTTTGAATATTTATTTGAAATTCTTTCGAATAAAATGTTTGACTTTCTAAATTTACACGATGGTACGTACTTTAGAAGACAAGGCAGCAGCTATCTAAATGCTTGGTGAATGCGGAAAGAATTTTCATGCTGTGGAGCGCCTTTTTAATGACAGGTATCCCGATCGCCCTATATCGAAGACTTATTTGAGGGAGCTTGGAGCAACGTTGCTTGGAGCAACGATGCACTGGGTGGTGAAAAAAAAAATATCTTTATAAATTTAAAATGGTGCATCAGCTTTTAGATGACGCCCCTGACCGGAGACTGTAATTCTGTTAAAATTTAACCACTAAAATTTATCAAGCGCTAGATTATTTAAAAACAATTTGCTTTACTGACGAAAGTACGTTCTACCTCAATGGAAATGTGGACACTCAAAATGTAAGGTACTGGAGTGATACAAATCCTAACGTGTTTAGTGAGAAACATACACAGTTTCCAGAAAAAGTAAATATCTGGGCAGGTATTCTGGGCATAGTTGGGCCTATATTTTTAAATGGCAACTTAATTGGTAAAGCGTACCTGGAGATATTAGAAACCGCGATTGAGCCGCTAATTCTCCAAATTCTGGAAAACAATCCAGATGAATTTAGTAACTTCGAAATCACGTTCCAACAATCGTGGTAGATGGATTGGACAATGAGGTCCGATAGAATGGCCTGTTTGGTCACCGGATCTTACTCCTTTGAATTTTACTATTAATTTCTCTGGGGGTACCTTAAATCTAAAGTATATGCTGCAACATATGAGAGTATTGATGTTTTAAGACAACGAATTGTTGAAGAGTGTAAAGCAATTTCCTCAAGAGTTTACCAATAGGATGTTTTACTGTCAGGAAGTAGGTTGAGCACATTTTGAACATTTACTGTAAGGACGGACTTGTGAATCTATATTAATTATACGCTAAACTGAAATTTTAGTATTTATTTATTTTATGCATCAAAACTACCTTGAACCCAAACAAAATTAGTATGGTTGAATAGGTCTTTTAAATTCCTTTCAAACGAGGTATCATTTGCCATAGGATCCCATTGAAAATTATTGGTCACAATGTGTTGGCACTGTGACGGGCACTGTGATTGGCACTGTGACAAAATTATTGGCACTGTGACGCCATATATGATGATTGAGGTGAGGGAACTTTTTGTTAACTTACTGTATATATATATATATATATATATATATATATATATATATATATATATATATATATATATATATATATATCATCATCATCATCATCATCAGCCCGTATCGATCCACTGCAGGATGAAGGCCTCTTCAGCATGCTTCCAACCTTCACGGTCCTGGGCTTTCCTCTGCCACTCGGGTCCAATATACTTAACGATGTCATCAGTCCATCGTGCTTTCGGTCTTCTTCGCGGACGTTTGCGATCAAGCGGTATCCACTCCAGGATTGCCTTGGTCCATCTGTCGTCCCATCGCCTCGCTATATGGCCTGCCCATCTCCATTTTAACTGTTTTACTCTTCCAATGATGTCACAGACTTTTGTTTGTTCCCTGATCCATGCGCAGGACTTTCTGTCTCGTCTTGTAATGCCAAGCATACATCTTTCCATTCCCCTCTGTGCCACCCGAAGTTTTTGAATTGATTGCGATGTGAGTGTCCAGGTTTCACTTCCGTATGTCATAACGGGTAGAACGCACTGATCGAATACTTTTCGTTTCAGGCAAAGTGGGAGTCTGCTCTTAAACACTATGTTGAGCCTACCAAATGCCTGCCAGCCACATTTAACACGCCGTTCCACCTCCCGGGCGGTATTCCCCTCCATGGAAATCCTCTGCCCAAGATATACAAAGCTGTTCACAATCTCTAAATCCCTTCCTAAAACTGAAATTCTTCTGTCCTGAGCGAAGTTATTGAACATAACCTGACTCTTTTCCAGGTTTATTTTCAAGCCAAATGGTTCGCCAGCCCTTTGCAGTTCTTGTATGCGTCTTTGCAGCTCCTCTGGGTCCTCTGGTATATATATATATATATATATATATATATATATATATATATATATATATATATATATATATATATATATATATATACCAGGTATATATATATATATATATATATATATATATATATATATATATATATATATATATATATATATATATATATATATATACCAGGTATATATATATATATATATATATATATATATATATATATATATATATATATATATATATATATATATATATATATATATATCTTATATAGTTATATATGTTAAAATTATTCTTCAAGGTGTCAATCCACAATCCATTCGTTTGATGATTTTTTACAGTCTTGATGAGTTTGACAGTGACCCCCATTGGGAGTCCGGGCATACTAAAAAAATCATGTGTTATGATTGGACTACATTTATCTTAATCAGTCCAAAATTCTTGGAATTTTTAATCCCTAGAAAATATCAGGAATATATATCCATTAACATAGAAACCCATTTTTCAATATATCCGTAATTGTTGAAGTGTTTCATGGAAAGTGCGTGAGACAATGTAAGTCGGAAGACACCAAGTCTGGTGAGGACAGCGGGTGGAGCAAGAGTTTCCAGCCAAGTGCATAAATGGTGCCTCTGACCGCTTTTGCTGTGTGTGATGGGGCGTTGTTGTGCTGCAAACTCACTTGCCATGTCTTGTAGCCAATTGTGGTCGCTTTTAGACCAATGCATGGTTCAAATTGAATATTTGTTGACGGTATCGAACGATATTAACTGTTTCACTCGGTTTCATAAACTCATGGTACACGACACCTTTCTTATCCAATCAAATGCACAGCATTGTACCCTTTCCAAAGCCATTCAGTATTGCGGGCACTGTTGATAGTTGTCCTGGATCAACCCACGATCTGATGTGTTTCGGGTTCTCGAAATATATCTATTTTTAGTCTCCAGTCACGAACCGATGCAAAAAAAGAATTTCTTTCATGTCGAGAAAGCAAAACTTTGTTCACCGTTTTTCGCTTTTCCATCTATCTGTCGTTCAGCTGATGTAGTGCCCCTTTTTTCGCCTTTTGGATATTTTCCATGGCATGCAGACGATCATAAAACATTTAACCTCTCTGCTATTAGTTGTTGAGTTTGCATATCTTCTTCGAGCAATGCTTGCAATTCGGCATCTTCAAATTTTTCAGTTGATTTAGGTGTTCTTTGTCTCCTAAGTCGTAATCACCACTTTTGAATCGTCTAAACCAACGCCCACAATCCTCTTTCATTAGCACATTGATCCCGTAAGTTTCCACAAGTATACGACGGCTTTCACTCGGGTTTTTCTATACCACACAAAAATATAGCGCTAACTCGAAATCGTTTAAATATAAATGGCGTGTTGAAAGATACTATCGTAGCAACAAAATTACATAAGAAATTAGACTGTGAAACGACATTTTTTCCAGCACCATCGTTAAAAAAAAATAAGAATTTTAAACCGCTACACCTGGTACATTCGATAGTTCTTAAGTAGTTTACTGCGTTTCAATGTGATAAAACTGGTAAAATTTATTCTCCTTGCTCACTAATGAGGAAATAATAAACAATATTCATTATATTGAGTAGGGCGATAGCAGACTGAACGCTAGAGGCACTGTTGAGATGAGAATTATCTCGATAGAGTGCGTACGAAAACATTTTAGTATGAGAAAGCGTACGATGCGTAACTTGATCCTTGCAACGATCAGTAACTGTTGATGAAAATTGAATTCATCAATACACACTAGAAATGGAGGAACAGCCGAAACAGTTTATCCAGCGAACGCGCCCCGAAGAAGGTGAAGACGTTTCCATTTCAGGAATTCGCAAGATATCATCTCCCTATATTATTTGGAAAATGGAAATACTGTCACAGGGGAGTATTATATTGTACTCTCGGTCAAATTTCACGAAGATACAAAACGCCTTCATTTAGCGAATGAAAAAGTATTGTTTCACTATGATAACGGAGCGAATCGAGCGAGTGCCCGCTCTTGAAACACCGAAGTTGGTCAATTTGCGCATTTGAATTGATACAGTATCCACCCTACTCTCCGGACTTGGCCCTCCGATATATTTATCTTTCTAAACACGAAAGAAATTTACATCAAATGAAATGAATTTTCATAATTTGACAAAGAGTTTTTTTAGAAGGCGTAAAAAAGTTCGAAAAGCATAGGGTTAAATGCATAGTATTAAAAGCAGACCAGAAATAAGTCGCGTTTCGATAAATAAATTTAGTTTTAAAAGTATCTGACTTCGCTTTACCCTGATATGTTTTGAATATTACTATTAATATTATCATTAGTCTATTTATTGATTTAATATTCAATTTTCAGTTGCACGAAGAAAAGATTGCAGCCATCCAAGAAAAACTGGAACTGGCCGAACAGAAGCTAGCTCAATATTCGAAACTTCCGGAAATGGAGGAGCAGCTGAAGCAGCGCATGGAGGCGCTAACGCAGGTGAGACCCCAGGTACGAGGCTCTCAGCTCACTTTTTCTCTTCTTCTATTTCCTTGAATGTTATTGTCTGATAGAGCACTGTTACTCTGTAGTTTGAAAGTTTATAAAGTACAAACAGTTTATGATCTATCATCATTCATTATTATGTTTATTATGAGTAAAAAATTATATTTTTATGTCTAGTTTTCATTGATTACTAAAGTTTTTATGTAAAGTACATTATGCAGTAATTATCCCGTAGGCTGATACAGAAAGTATTGCCATATGCTGATATTTAATTGTTAAACAATTGTCACTTAAAATCGTCAAAAATGCAGCGTTTAAAATTACCAAATTAGTAGATATTCTAGATATTTTCCCAAAACAAACAATATAAATATTGCTTTTAAAACAAGTCTAGGACGCCTCATTAAATACAATAAAAATCATACAAATACACTGTATAAATCAGGACTTTATTTAATTGAGTGCCGGTTGTGCCCAAAAGTCTATGCTGAACAAACAGGAAGCTCTTTCTCTACTAAGCTCATCGAGCATAAAAGAAGTTATACTAAACAACAAAATAATTCTCATTATTCCAACCACTTAATGTTAGAAAAGCATACTTTCAATGATAATTTTATAATGTTACATAATAAGAATAAATCTAAAAAATTAAATCTTTTGGAGAGCCTAGAAATGAACTAAAGAAAAAAATTTGGATATTTTTTTAAACGACCAGCTAGACTTGAATAGTTCACTGTTAATAAAATTATATTGCCCTCCTAGATGTTAAAAAAAATGGATTTCCCCACTATTATGTTTTATGGCATTATTACGTTGATGGACACTTTAGGTTGTAATTACTTTTCACAGTGTTAGTGTAGTTTGTATTTGAAAAAGGGACTGTGTGTCGAAACAATTATCATACATACAATTTTAAATATGATGGAAATTTTTAGATATTATTCTTTGCTTATTTATTTAAAATGAATTTCCATGAAGTATTGGCTACCTCAGTTAAATTTAATATAGTTAAGGCGAATAGTATACTAAATGATATCGTAACAAGTTATTTGCGATACATTAAATACATTGTAGAACTATAAATATAATATAAAACAGACGAAACAATATATACGGTGTCCCATAACTTATCCGCCATAGAGCAACTGGTGATAGTAGAGATCAAAATAAGAGGATTTAATCAATAAATGCGTTGGCAAATATTAATTATTAAAAAGATAAGAAGGTTGTTCAAAGTGGAACTAAATTTTGATAATTTAAAAGCGGTTGAAGACAACAGATTCAAAACTACGGTAGTTGGGTTTTCAAAGGTGACAGATTCGAA
The DNA here is from genome assembly GCA_031761425.1 of Cosmopolites sordidus. Classification (NCBI taxonomy): domain Eukaryota; kingdom Metazoa; phylum Arthropoda; class Insecta; order Coleoptera; family Curculionidae; genus Cosmopolites; species Cosmopolites sordidus. Next base: position 71,978 of record JARFXV010001408.1, read on the forward strand.
TTTGGTACTAGTTTGAGCCTAGTTCCGAGAGAGCGCTTGCTACCTACTTTGTGAGGAATTAACTCGCTCATATTTTTTACCCTATAAAACTGGGGATATTTTGACATCAAAGTAGAGAAGAATTCGAACATTCATGTTCGAATATTCCGCTGCACATCTGAAAAATCTGCAATTCACAAAGTGTACCTTGAATACGAGGAAAAAAAAACATTAGGATGTCAAAAATAAAACGGACTTTATTTAAAATAACAATTTTTTGAAATTTACTTCAATAGTTGCTGAAAGGGTCCACCGTTTACCTCAATACACTTTCGCAGACGCTTTAAGTGACGCATATCTCGTGTATTGATTTTATCATGGTAAACTAAAGACTTCATATGACCCCCACAAATTAAAGTCTAACATATTAATGTCTGGGCTACGAGGTGACGAAGGAAACTCACCACCGCGCTCAATGTATCGATGTGGAAAACGTTGATTCAAATGATTTCGCACTGCAACAGTAAAATGCGGTGACGCCCTAAATTTGCATGAACCACGTGTCTTATCTTAAGTTTAGAAGTATACCGCCCAAAAGGTCTAATAAATCATTTCCTAAAAACTGCACATATTGATCTTCTTCAGTCTTTGCGGAAACCCAAACGGGCCGATTAAAAAATTGTCGATAATGCCGCACCAAATGTCAACTGAGAATTCGTGTTGGAAATGTCGCTTTCTTGGTATGTGTGGATGGATTTTTTGGATTTTGGATTCCATTTTTTTAATATGTAGTAGATTTTATCAAAATTCTGATCTATACGGTAAATCTTGTGGCAATAAATTTTGAAGAGGCGAAAAATGGTAGGGAAACAATTTTTCTTTATAGGGAACTCTTGAAATGGTAAATTTGCTAATTTCTGTAGATGCCTCCAAATATCTAGTGCTTAATTCAGGATTTTCCGCGATACTAACCAAAATGTCCTCTTTTTGTTTTACCGATATACGTTTCGATTGTCCACCAGGATTGTTGTAAAAAACGAACCTTTTTCACCTAACTAATTGAAAATTCTTTGAAAAATTTCTCAATCTGATAGAGTCGGTAGAGATCTTCATACCTTCTAAATGCAACCCGACTATTGCAATTTACTTTTGTATAAACACAGAACATATTCCTTATATCACGGTTAGGAAACTGTTGACAAGGATACCCAAATCCGGCCCCTGGATAACAAAAGGTCGAAGATCTCTGATCAACTTTATTTGTCTATCTATCTATTAAGAAAAGTAAAATAAGTATGAAGAACGTCCAAGTATTGGTAGTAACTAAATTTTCCTGTTTTGTGGAGACTGCTATAATGTGGGAAAATGGTTGTATTCACCTCTACCAAGATTTCGTTTGAACAGAAGTTTTCCCATAAAGGTAGGTATGACGTTTTTCGTTTTAATTAAATTCAGCCCATCACCTTGCAACTTCAGTTTTGCGTTTATGCTTTCAAGAAAGTCCGGCAGTGAGTCAAATAGATTAAAAAAACGATTCACAAAAATACCTTTTAATAGTCAACGAACTTCTGTGTGCAGCAACAAGCGATTTTAATTTTCACCATTTTCATTTCAAAGTTGACCGAATACTCAGTATTCAGTATTGGTACTGCTTGTTTCAAATGCGCTAAAAAAATCCTTATGTCGCCCCGTAATTGCTGGATCACCATCAGTAGCAACTGACAAAATATTGCGAATAGTAATTTCTTTCTCTTGAAAAAAACTTGTTTATGGAATTAAATATCGATTCTTCGATGGTATAGTATTAAATAGTACTTATTAATAGTACGTAGTAATAGTACGTTATTTGGTGGAGTTGATTCATCGAGTTGAATGGAAAATTTGCAAGTATTTAAATAATCGCATAATGATATTTCAACGTCTTTAGCCATTTCATCTATTCTTGATGATACCTGATAGTGTCATATGATGAATAACAGTTTTTATTACCTCTTTGACTGACGTCAAGATTAGTTCCTCGCCAACACTGTAGAGTTTTCCCGCTTTTGCGATTAACAATGACATACAAGGCGACACAAAAAAACGGGAACTTTTTAAAAATCCAATAAAACCAAGAGTAATGGAAGAAAAACATTTTATTCGTAATAATTGAAACCTTAAAATTTGCCATTTAAGAAACAGTAATTGAATTTATTATTGTTTAAAAATTACGTCCTTTAGATGCCTTCCTCCTGTACGAATGCATTCTTGAAATCTGCTGTTGAGTTGCTGCTGAAATCTTGCTGTTGTCATTAACCGCTGCAACATCTCAGCTGCGATACTGTGAATTTTATCCTGAATTCTCTGGTTTAACTCATCCAGAGTTACTAAACTTGAAGAGATTTACCACTAAACACCAAAACACTTTTTTTGAACTGCTCGACGCACGTTTCGCTAACCATGTTAGCATCATCAGGAGGTGATTTAATCTGAGAGTGAGATTAAATCATCTCCTGATGATGCTAACATGGTTAGCGAAATGTGCGTCGAGCAGTTCAAAAATAGTGTTTTGGTGTTTAGTGGTAAATCTCTTCAAGTTTAGTGTTTCACACCAAAGGTTCCAATAGAAGAATTGATCATCCAGAGTTCTTGGTCGAGTCGTGTACACTTTACTCTTGAGAGAGCCTCACAAAAGGACAAATCTGGCGATCTAGGGCGCGAGGGAACGTTACCGAATCTTAAGATCACACGGTTACAGAACAATTCTTACACAATTCTTTACATAGCTTCCATTGATTGCCGTGCAGTGTGTGATATTGCTCCATCCTGTTGAAACCAGGTTTCTTGAACGTGCGGAAAATTTTTCAATTCAGGTGTAACGAAATATTGTAACATCTCCACGTGACGATCGGCATTAATAGTTACTGTGATCCCCTGTTCATTTTCAAAAAAAGTAAGTCCGATGATTCCATGTAATGAAACAGCACACCACACTGTCACCTTACCACCGTGTAAAGGGCGCTCATGAACTTCATTAGGATTTGTGTTTGACCAGTAACGGTAGTTCTGTTTATTCACGTAACCTGCGATATGAAAACGGGCCTCATCTGACATCCATAACTTGTAAATTCATCGTCATTGTTTATGTTTGTTATCATTTGTTGAAAGAATTCTAATCGCAACTGGTAATCGTTTTCCTTCACTGGTTGCACTATCTGCAGCTTGTATGGATGAAATTTCAAATCTAAATGAAGAATTCTGCGAACAGTCTCCCGGGACATTTCAACTGCAGTTGCTTCTTTACGAATTGAACGCCGTGAGCTCTGTAAGACAGACACGCGTACATCAGTGTTCTGTGGAGTACGTGCACTTCTTGTTTCATCCTGTTGGTTTCTTCTTTAAGGTAGATCCAGTCTCTTCAAAGTTATTATTCAACTTTTTATCGCGTATTTTGACGGGACAGCACCATGACGTTCTAAGTTGTAAAAACGTCGGAACTCTCTCTGCGCAGCTTCCAAACTATCACTGTTTTTATAAAACATTTTCATGGCTAACGCACACTGTACCCCGTTCCACTGATGCATAAACTTTACTAAAATTAATAACTTACTAAAATGGTAAAGTGTTTACTTGCTCAAGGTCCAGTGGCGCAAGAGGCGTAGTCTGAGGCCGGTAGCAAATTCACTGGATGGGGCCCTCCCAGTAAAAATCGCCACGTTGGAATTTAATTTTACTAAATCACTTAAGTAGTTACCCAACAGTACTACTAATATTGTGTGCATTTTAGTTAAATATCTAATAAATTTTATTTTCAAAACAATAGGTATTACATAATTTTAACGAAATAACAATTTAATATTAATAAGATATTTATTAATTAAATTCTTTTTTTCGAGTTTTCCGTTCCGCTAAAGTATCAATAACATTATCAAAGTTTAAAGACTGGGCTATAGTATTTTCAATAGACAGAATAGCCAAGTTACGTAGCCTGTCTTGTCCCATAGAGATTCTTAAATAGGCTTTTATTAATTTTAGTTTCGAAAATGGTCTTTCAGCATTAGCTGTAGTCGCAGGAATTGTAACAAACAACATTAATGCAGTACATAGTTTAGGAAAGCTGCACGACATAAAATGATTTCTCTAATACACGAAGACTTTTCTATTTCGTCTCTGAAGGTGGACCGAAAACTGAGAATTTCCTTGGCGAATGCCTTGTTTGTCATAAAAACTTTTTCCAGAATAAAAAGGGAGCGAAATGGATAAGATGCACCAAATGTTTCCAATGGATGCATGAGGATTGCGTTGCCAATTCAGGACCTAAGTTTATTTGTACAATATGTCTGGAAAATTAAAATTTCTGAAACTATACCAATGATTACTAAAAGTCAAATTCTAGAGCGTGTCATTTAAATTTTGCAAAATGGCAGGGTGCAAAACACTGAAATTGATAACAATTTCATTCCTTGGAATGAAACGCGATTTCAGTTGATTAATAATAATGTTCAATGCTCGATAAAATATGTTCGCTTTGAACAAACTTTCCGGATCTTGGAGACGCTCATCTTCGCAAAGTTCGTCAAAATGGCGTTTCACCTTCCTCTGACGAGTTTTACAAAATTCAGGGTTGATGGACCATTTTTCTGCTACACTATTTGCTTCCTTTTTTTAAATTTTCAAATTCATGTCTATACCTTTCCAATTATTCCAGATACATTTTCAAACATTTTAAGCCATTTGAAAGATCGGTGGCTTTAGACTGAAATGCTTTAGAGGCTGCATCGATCGTTTGTAGAATGTTGCAATGAAAAACAAATAACATAATAAAATTGTAGTTCTCGATCTTCTTCTTTTGTGAAATAGCGTTAGCGGTTTTTTAGACTTCAACAAACCGAACTTTAAAAGCAAAAATGGCATCATAACGTTCTGCCCATCTAGTAGGGTTCAATGTTTTGAATGTTATCCAAGTTGAAGACTCCCTTTCTTTATCTTTCAACTCCACCATTGTGTAAGCACTAGCACATCCTTGTCCTCGACACTTATTTAGAGGTATATTTTTGTCATTTATGGATTTAATAATTTGGTTGGACATTGCTAAGGCAATTTGGTCCTTAACTTCATGAAATCCTAAAAATGACTCTTTAATGGCCCTTTGGGATTCCATTTTCGTATTTCTCGATCATACAATAACGGTAAAGTTTATACATTCGATCTGTTTTTGAAATATCTTGAGTCGTATGGAATACGATAGAGTAAAATGGTGCGGCATTTATTTCATTTATGAGTGCATTGTCTATTTTTAGAATCAGAACAGAAATGAGCTTATTTTGTATTTTTATATTTTGGATTAAGTAATTTATCTGGTCCTTTATTTTACTTAACAATTCTTGTAAAATAGGATCGTATTTTGCTAATAACTCAACAATACTAAAAAAGTTTTCTCGGGAACTTGGATTATTGCTATTTGCCTTTTTTCTGTGGCCGCGAAAGGCTTTATTACACCTTGAAAGTGTCAGAGTAACATCAAGGAGTCTAGAGAGTAGTTGGCGTCAAAAAGATTTTTCTTTCTTCATCATGAACTCTTGCGCTTCATCTAGTGTTGCATGTAGCCGCCATTGTTGATACGTAAGATAAGAATCCAGGTGAGTTTTTGATGTCTCGTGTCTTTCTATGGCGTCTACAATATATTTTCAGTCGTCATAACCTTCCATCCAAACATTTTGTTTTTTTAGATGCCTGATCAAGTTTCACGTCAGACTTGGAAACAATATAGTAATGTTTTTCTAGGAAAGATCTATTGTCAGTGTCTTTCAAGAAAGGACCCTTAAGTTTACAATGTCCGTTTTCGATCACGAACCGTTTTACTTGATCATTTAGTTCTTTTAAATTACCCTTATCGGTAATATATAGTGAAGATGCAATATTGTTCACACTAAACGATGATTCAGTTTGATTTTTGCTTGTAGCTTAACATGGTTGTTCTGGATCTGGATATACACTGGTATCAGGTACTGCATCTGCTATACTGTTACTTTTAATTAGGTCCAATTCTTCACTTTCGGAGCACTGTTCACTCGCTTTTTCATCAATAAAGTCATCATTCTTAAAGTACTGATTAATTTTAGGTAACTTTTTATTTTTTTCTTCAGACTCCCTCTTTCGCTTTCGTTTTTCGCTCCCATTTAGATATTTTCTAGAACTAGACATGTTGATATCTAACTTTCACAATTAACTTTATTTTACCCCCTATTTGCAGATTCAATAAAATAAAAACTAAATAAATCAAAGCTAAAAATGACCAATTATCATAACAATCAAACGAAGAATGCGTAGCAGAACCCTCCGTACTTAAAAAATAGAAATCCGGGATTCCCCTAACATCGTGCGTCGTTAACCAACCAGCGCCACGAGAAAAGTATTTTCTTGGTTAACAAAATGGGGAATTCACCGAGCATCACTAGCTCTCCCGCACCACCAAAGTATCGCGACGAAAAATGAAACAACCAATGGATGCGTTCTAAAATTGATCGACATCCTTTTCTTATGAATGCGTATAAATCTTAATAATTTATTTGATTTTGTATATGGTCTTTAGTTGTGTCTAACTTTAATTGATTTTAAGTACTTACATAAAATTTATAATTTTTACTAAATTTTGTTAAAAATGTTAGGTTATTTCTGAGCTCGTGGTCTCTCTGTGGCATTTTTCCAGCCCTGTCACTCTATAGTTACGCCACTGTCAAGGTCACTGTCCCACAGTGCTGCCACCTGCTCGTGGTTGCCAGTACGCATTTCAAAAATTCCCGTTATTCTGTGTCACAGTGTATTACATGAAGTTCGAAGTCCATCATCTTCTTGTTTAGAAGATAATGCAAAAATATTCCATATTGTTGGGTGTTCTAAATATTTCTTTTCCATTCCTTGAAAATAGAATAGATCTTTGTTCGTTTTATCAGTATGCATTTTATTCAGTTGCTCTTGTAGTTTATAAGGCTTCATAGCCTCATTTGAAAAACGATACGAAACATTCACCATAAATTTTAAATAGAATTGGTGACAGGATGCATCTCTGTCTGGTTTCTTTATTTACGCAAAACTCATAGGATGTTCAATCTTCAATTTTCACCACTGCTCTGTTTTTATCGTATAGACGTTCAATTAAGCCTATCAGGTGATCTGATACTCACATTTCCTGTAGAACTTGCCATCATTTCTCCTATTTTGTGCTGACAAGTGCCTTCCGATAATCAGGATAGTTAACTTGTCTGGCAGTTTCGATTATTTTTCAAATGTTGAATATCCGTTCCTGTGTACCTCTCCCTGGAATGAGTCCAGCTTGTTCTACGGGAAATTGCCATAATAAGTAGGATTTTAAAGGTTCATTGATCATGTGAAGGAGGAATTTATTGTCATGTGGACTGAGAGTAATTTTCGCATTTCTCTAGACCCTTTTTTACGTAGAGATATAAATGCTGAGATCGATCGAATCTTCTGACCACAATCCGTCGTCCCACACTATCTGATAGATGTTGAGAAACATATCTACCCTTACTTTTCCATTGCTTTAATCATTTCTGCGGTGACTCCATCCAAATCTCCGGCTTTATCGTTTTTTAGGCTGTGTATTGCCTTTTTGATTTTTGGTTTTAATATGCCAGGTCGACTATGTTGCTAAATTAGATATGCTGAGAGTTTACTCATCTTGGAAGAGTTTGCTGAAATACTCTTTTCATTCGGTCAAAATGCCATCGATATCTGTTATTTTTTGCTTTGTATATTCTATATCGGTATTTCGCAAAGTGTGTGTTGGTGTGCCGCCGAAAAATGTCAAGGTTTGTCAGAAAGTTATGAAGATAATACACCTCCACATAGCTGATAGTGCGAGCGAGGCGCTTTGTTGCGCTAGGAGCGGGACAGCCTCACCCGTGCGCCATACCTCGCGCACAAGCTATGGCTGCGTGTATGCGCCTATCGATGTTACATTGTGACGCTGCGCCCGGCTTAGTCGTCGTTGTCGCGCGCCAGTAACTAGCCGCTAGATTGTGATTGTACCGTCGCGAACGTAATTGACTTTTTTAATTACAAATAAATGGAGTAATAGAAAATAGATTATAATATGTGAATATAATGGATAAATTCGTACCACAAGTTTGCCAAGTGAAATTAATGATTTCCAAGAAGAAGCAGAGTCAACGAAGAAAAACCTTAGCTTGTTAATCGAAAATATGATAAGAGCTATGTAAGTTATGGCTTTATATAATGCGAATCATGCTCAATCTTAAAATATCTTGTTTGTGGAGAAACTTTGGGTAATAATTCGATGGTGCCCAGTAAACCTTTACGGCATTTAACTACTAAATACCCATCGGATTCAAAACATCAGGCAAAGGACAAAAAGCAAGCTACATGATCGCTAATATGCTAGTTGAATCCAAGAAGCCTCATTCTCTTGCTGAAACTTTAATTTTACATGTCTGCAAAGGAGTTGTTAAGATTATGATTAGCCAAGGAAATCGAAAAAATACCTGCGTCAGCAGGTACGACCTCACGCCGCATTTATGATATTTCTAGCGACATTGAATCAAAGTTAATTGAAAAATTAAGGCTTAGCGGAGTTTTTGCGCTACAAGTCGACGAGTCTGCTGATATTAGTGGTCAGGCACATCTCATCTCAAATGTGAGGTACGCTGACGGATATGAAATAAAAGAGGATATTTTATTTTGTCTGCCACTACCTGGTTATACCACTGGGGAAGAAATATTCAAAGTAACAGACCAGTACTTCAGTGAGCATAATTTGGAATGGCACAACTGCATAAACATTTGCACAGACGGAGCAGCAGTTATGACGGAAAAAATTAGGGGATTTATAACGAGGGCTTCTGAAAAACCCTAATATTAAAAATGTACACAGGGAAGCACTGATGACGAAGTCTCCGCCCGTTGAATTGTTGTCTTTCCTACAAGAAGTCGTCAAAATTTTCAATTACATCAAGTCGCGACCACTGAACTTTCGTCTGTTTAATGCAGTCAGGAAATGGGAGCAGATCATCAGTCAATTTTGTTACATAATACAATTTTGTTACATGTACGATGGCTTTCTCGCGGAAAAGTGCTGTCTCGGATTTACGGACTAAAAAATGAGTGGGGCCCAGGGTTCAGATTTTGGTTTCTCTGTTTAAAAAAGAAGAATGGGTAGCAAAACTTACATATCTGGCGGACATATTCACTCATTTAAATGAGCTCAAAAAAAAATATGCACGACAGGAATTCTAATATTTTAACGTCATCGGACAAGATTGAAAGCTTTCGCGCTAAGTTGGTGTGACGGATCAGTCACGCTACCAATGGTAGTAATGAAATGTTTTCAAATGTGGCCAAAAATGGCTTTGATATTGGGACACTTGGAGCTATTAGCAGAAAAAAATTAACTCCTATTTTCCTAAGGGTAACCTGCAACCTATCGATTGGGTACGAAATCCATTCTCAGATAACATTTCCCTTGGACTCATACTGATAAACGAGCAGGAAGAATTCATGGAGCTAAAATTTGAACGAACATTAAAACTCACATTTTTCGAAACAGACATAGCACATTTTTGGTTGCATAGAAAAAATGAGAATCCCCTGCTTTCAAACAGTGCTATTGCAACTCTGTTACCATTTGCCACGACCTACTAATGCGAATTGGAGTTTTCAACTCTCACTACGATTAAATAAAAAAAAAAAGAACGTCTGAGGACAATCGACGAACGATTGAGAGCAGCCTTATCAACGATTACCCCAAATTTTGACCGCATGTGCTCATAGTAAGCAGGCTCACATTTCTCATTAAACATCTTTTCATATTATATTGATTATAATATGAAAAGATTATTAGATTGGTTGGTTTGGTTTGGTTTGGTTTGGTTTGGTTTAGTGTATCTCTAAAATTTCTTGATTTGGTAGGTGTACCTTGAACACAAAAAGTTTGCGGAACACTGTTCTATATTATCCATGTATGTGACGTATATTTTCTTTCTATTTTCTTCACAGCTATATAAAGGTCTTTGGTATTGTTTGAATTAGCATGTGACTGAATTTCTCGACAATTTTTTTTTAATGTGGCCCTTCTTATTCTTCCTACAGACTCTCTGTACTTCTCGATTTAGCGAGGGTTATTTAAGGCGATGTTCCTCTGACCGTATACCCATTCTTCTGAGTCCTCGTCTTTTTTCGATTAAGTCACGGGTGGTATCAGTCATCCAGTGTTGGTGTTTCTGAAGTTGTGTTTATTTCATCTATGGAATATTCAGTAATACTATGTTATATCATTAGATAATGAATTTCATTGCCTGGAGAAGGAGAACTGGAAGTCATTACTTCCAGTTCTTCGCGAATATTTTCTTGAAATTCATAAGGTTGCTGGACTAGTAGCTTCTTGTGAATGGACTTTTTGGGTTTGGTAATATTTTTAATTATAAACGAAATCTAGAATAGAGTAGTCGGTGTTTACGTACACAGCTCCGGGAAGAGTTTTAGTATTCCATATTAATGACCTGAACTTGTCATGTGTATAGACGAAATATATGGTGTTGAAACAAAGTGTTTTCGATTGTATATATAGAATATATGAGACCATTTTTCTAACCCAATCTAGTCCCACTAGATTTAAAACCATTCGCTCAAACATTTACATAAACTGCGGGAAACTAGTGTTCTTCCAATTACACATTTTGTATACAAACTCAAATGTCCACCAAGTAGTTACAAAATAGCTGACACTATGGTCGTCAATATCTATAAGCCACCCCAAACACCTTGCCTTGACAACGTGCTAGATGCCTACTCACACCCTGCACTATACGCAGGCGATTTCAATAGCCACCACATTGCTTGGAAATACCGTACAACTGATGAAAATAGTGATCGCCTTGCGAACTGGGCAAACCCCCACGGTCTTCACTTCATTTTTGACGCCAAAGATCGTAGTTCTTTTAGGTTGGCTGCGTGGAATACTGAGACAAACCAAGACATCTGCTTTGTCTCAGAGGATATCAAAAAACGCCCTATCCCAATATCAAGGAAAGTCTTAAACAACTTCCCACACAGCCAACACCGCTCCGTAGTTCTCAAAACTGGAATTAAAATCCCAATAATTTATTCTACACACAGGCCTAGGTGGAATTTTGAGAAGGCCCAATTGGATACATTTGCTGTGCAGCTAGACAAGGTTGTCAGATGGATCCCTCTTAAGAGCAGCAATTATGGCAGACTTGTAAAAGCCGTTAAAACAAGAGCAAGAAAAGTATATACTCCATGATTTTCGGAGGATATACGTCCCAGGGTGGAACAAACATATGGAACTGGTCTATTAGGAATTCCAGAATAGCGGAGACTCTAAGATAGCAGACGAGCTCCTTAACTGTCTGGATACAGAGCGCCGCAAAAAATGAGAAAAAACGACATGGACTTCAAAAAATCTAGCAGGAAAGCCTGGAGCCTCCTGAGGAAACTAGGCAGCTCTAACCCTCCCGCTCGCGACCCACCGGAAGAATCGGCGGACCAAATCGCTGCACGAGCTATAGCTCTCTCTAAAGCCACGAATAGCAAACAAGAAAACGAAGACATTAAGAAACAACTGACAATCCGCCGACAAACAACTGCAGTTCATACTGATTACTCCAGATCATTCACCGCGGAAGATGTATATAGGGCATTGGTAGACACCAGTGGAGCTCAAGAAATTCAAAATAATGCTCAGTCCCGAAATCAAAGAAGCCCAAAAACTTGCCTGAGAGCTACCACCCGATAGCTCTATTAAGTTCATGCTACAAACTTCTAGATAGATTGTTACTAAAGCGACTGGGCCCACTAATACTGGAACATACTACTGTTGAACAGGCTGAATTCAGGCCTCATCGCAGCCGTGTGGACCAGGTACTCAGCTTAACAACGCACATTGAGGCAGGGTGTCAAGTACGGCTGAAGACTGTTGTAGTCTATGTTGACTTGTAGTGTAAGGTCTTCTATACAAATTCCTCAACGTGATACCATGCAGCCGGGTGACAACTTTATTAAAAATAAGCTCTGCGTCAGACCCTTTCAAGTAATAACAGGAAAGACCGAGAGCAAAATGAGACACCTTAATAGCGGGCTTCCTCAAGGATCGGTACTCGCACGTGTCCTGTTTAATCTATAATAATAATAATCTATTAATAATAAATAAAATTTGGGTATGTTGACGATCTAGCACTTGCTATCTGCAGTAAAACCATAGAAGAATCCAGTAACATATTATCAGAAGACCTGTCTGTATTGGGAAAATATTTCGCTAACTGGAGACTAATTCCAAACATGAATAAAACTGAAGTGTCATGTTTTCACTCAATAATAAACAAGCACGCCTGGAGCTCCAAGTATACTTCAATAACAACCCGCTACATTACAATCCTTATCCAAAATAACTAGGAGTAACAATGGATCGAACACTTTCATGTAGAAAACATCTGGAAAATATCGCAGCTTAAATAAACAAGAGAAATAATATAATGCACAAATATAATGACCGAGACAGGCGTCTTATGTCATCGACCCTACAGCACCCTTACCAGCAATGGAGCTTCCCCGCCACGAGTGGAAGACACTTAACAGAATAAGAACATTCCACGGCACGTACCGAAACTATTTCTGTAAATGGGGACTGACTGGATCGCCAGTTTGTGACTGTGGATAACTCCGCCAAACCCTTCAACACATCGTAGCTGAGTGCCCTCTTACAGCATATGGTGGTGAACTGAATGATTTCTTTGAAGCTACACACTGGGTGTTGGAATGAAGCAATGGCCTCGATTTTAAAATTGATGTACTTATTTGTGATGTGTCTTACCTGATGTTGAATTTTATTATATATTTGTTTTATCTTTTTGTTTGTTTATATTTTTATATTTTATATATTTTTAGGGTCTATTATTTTTTATATATATATTTGTATAGTTTATTTTATAATTTATAACTTTTTGTGCGTTACAATTTAATCCGTTTATGCTATATTTTAATATATATATATATATATATATATATATATATATATATATATATATATATATATATATATATATATATATATATATACCAGATTCAAATCCATGTGATCCATACGCTAAATAAAATACCCATTTTGGGTGGTATCTAAATGTGCTTTTGAGCTAAATTTAAATGAAGTAGGAGACATTTTTCCATTGTTGTTATTTTCAACAAATTTAATAAGGACATTAACTATTTAATGTGAAATGTAAAACTAATGCTGTATCCATTGTTTAATGACTAAATTTAAGTATAGCGTAAATTTTACGACCGTCTGATGGATAATTAGTCTTCAATGCGCTCCACATTAAAATCTCAGTAATTAATGAGAATTGGACATATGACCATTTTTGTTTATAATAAAAAATACTGTACATACTAATTTATTTACCATTCGTCGTGAAACCTCCTGTATATTCTATATGTTTAGTTTACGTCTGCTATTAGTTAAAATTAATGCTTCAAATAAACGTATCCACATTGTGTTTCAGATTTTTAAAAAGATAAAAAAGAAAACAAAATAATAAACAATATATTTTAAGTTTTCCCGCGCTTTATATGTCGATACAACCATTTGTTTTTACGTTTGTATAACTGTCCTTGACATCTGAGTTTTATGTCATCTTGTTATAGATTTATTTTAGTTTTTTGTCGTCTTTTGTTAAGTTAGAAATTTTAGTGTCTCTTGTGTAGATTAATTACACGTGTCAAAAAAATTAAATTTTCGTGGAGGTAAATATGCACAAATCAGTGGGCACGTAGCTACAATGCCACTAGAGAACCGTAGAGCCGTTACTTCTAAATGGTACACAACCATTTATTTGCCAGAAAAAAGATAACAACCAGCTACGCAGGATCATTCTTCACCATGAAAACGTGAGCTCTCACCCACCGGACCGGGCAACTCTATTTTTGATCATCCGCCATACAGTCCTGATTTGGCATCCAATGATTTATTTTTGTTTCCGTCCGTGAAGAATACGCGGTCCGAATATGACGTGGTCAACGATTTTTCGACGCCAGAAGAAGTGGTTGATACGTTCAAAATGCAGGTTTTGGAGATACCTCAATCGGAATGGAAAAAATGCTATGAAAATTGATTCAAATTATTCAATATCATTTTCAATGATAAGTATTTGTTTCTATTTATTATTCCGGGTATATAAATAGCCACCTTCTTATTATTACGTTAATGTTAGTTAATTTCATGATTTTCGTGATTATTCGGTTTATGATTTTTACACCATTTTACACCATTCATTACATATTGTTGTCATATAAACAGCACATCGCTTTGTTTTAGAATGAGACTGAATTATCTCCAGGCGATGCGAACATGGTTAGCAAAACGCGCGAGAAGTTTTAGAAAAAGTGATTTTGTAGTTGGGGAAAATTTCTTCTAATTTAGTGTAGTACACCGAATGTTCCAATGGAAAAATGGAATTGATTTTTGTTATTAGTGGTAAATCTCGTTGAGTTTAGTAATACAAATGATACTGTTATAATATTTGCAATACATATATTATATAAATATCTAACTTGACGATCTGTTTATGACAATTGAGTATACTTTCCTAACAATTTAACAATTAAAAAAATGTTAGCTTTATAAACTTTCAAATATTTTCTGTGCTAGCCTATAGTCACCAATAGGATGGTCCAAAAGGAGTATAAATGTGTTTGTTTAAATAAATATTATTCTTCCATAGATATCAATTTGTCCATATTAATGAATCTTAGGTTGGATAGTTTATATTTTTCCATGTAGTTGCTTATTTAACAGGAATGGAATTGGAAGCAGCAAGTATTACTATTTATTGATTTGAATGGAAATACACAGTGGGCTAATGGAGAATATTAAAAATATTCAAGAAAATCTTTTCCGTGCTCCGCGTAAAATCCTCAATTCTTCAGTTGTCATCAAACGCCAACAAGTATCTCCCGAGACCGGTTTCTGGCCATAAGCCGTCATCAGTCGGGCTCGAGTTGAACGTTCGAAAACAATGAGAATTTTACGCGAAGCATGGAAAAGATGTTCTTTGTTTTTTAATAATTTTTGATTTGTTGATTTAGTACCGAATAGACACGCGTAATTGTTATAGGTAATTGAATCAGTATTTATATATAATATAATAAAATACACATTTTATTATTATTCAGGTATGAGCCCTGGTAAATTATGCGAAGTACCGTTAGAGGCGTTTGTTGTTATCCTTCCTTTGCGCCAATACTAATTTCATTCTTTCGCTATGAGCTTTTTTCCTTTCATCAGACCAAGTTGTTGTAGTCTTCCTACATTTTTCTTTCTGGCCAACCTCCCAAACGTTAACCTTGTGTCTGAAACAGTTTCTATCCTGAATTTCACCTTATTTCACTTGTAGTATTTTCTGATGTTAGGTCCTCTTTAATTGCAGCAATCCATTTAATTATTTCTACTTTAGCTCTGTTCCTATTTTCATAAAATTCAACCATTTGTCTAGTTAGCCTACTCGTATTCATCCATTTTATGTGTCCGTAAAACTTAAGTCTTTTTTTTCTCATATCGCTATGTATATGCCATTTATTTGTTTGGGGCCTAAGATTTTACTTATGATTTTTCTTTCCTTCTTTTCAATGTCCTCGATATCTCTCTTTCTATTCGAAATGAGCGTTTCTGCCCCATATAGACATTCTGGCTTAATAGCTGTGTGGTAATATCTCAGTTTTGTGTTCTTACATATGCATTTTTTTGTTGTAAATATTTTGTGTAAGCCTCAATGCAGTTTCCTTTTTTTGACATCTACCCCTATTGACCGCTTTTTCCAACCCGTTTTTTATAATTATTTAACCCAAATATTTGAATTGAGAGACTCGTCTGATGTTACCATATTTTGTTTTTAGAAATGGTGTTCTTAGTCTGTCGAAGTTCTTAGTCTGTCGGAAATTTGGAGTCCTATCTTATCTGCTATTTCTTTTAGGATTCCAATTTGTTTTGGTGCCGTTAATATATCTTAAGCCAAAATTGCTAGATCATCAGCAAACGCCAAGCAGTCAATTTTGATGTTGGTTCTCCCCAGTTTAATGTGCTGGTTGATATTCAGTGCCGACTTTTTTTCACGCCACTCCTGTATTACTTTTTCTAGAACATAGTTCAATAAGAGTGTTGAGAGTCCATCCCCTTGACTCACTTCAGTTTTAATTTCGAAAGACTCTGAGACGTCAGCCATGAATTTAACTGTAACCTTGTTTTAAAGTTGCTTTAATAATTGCCAGCGTTTTCAGATCTAGTCCTTCTTTCAAGATTTGGAATAAAGGTTTTGTCAATAGAATCATCTGCTTTTTTACGAGATGCGAGATTTTTAGTGTACAATTTTTGATTCCATAGAATCAACTTTAGATTCAGGATCTGTTAAGGGCAGGATCTGTCCGGTCGAAGATCTATTGTATTTGTTTACATCCATTCTATCTCGTTTCTTATGTAGTGGATGGATTAGAGTATCATTCCAATCTTCCGGAATTCGTTCAGTTCGCCAAATTTCTTGTACAATTTTGGTTATTTCCTTGGTTGTACCTGGACCAGCGGATTTCCAAAGTTCATTAGTGATTCCATCTTCACTAGAAGCTTTGTTATCTTTAAGTCACTTGTTTTGCCTAATTATTTCATCTTCATTCAGTGGTAATGAATCTGGGTTTGTTTGTTTAGGGTTTAATGTTGGTAATCTGTTTAAGGGCTCTGGACAGTTTAGTAGTTGTTCAAAATATTTCTCAAGTTATTTGCAATTATCTTGGTTATTTAGAGCTAATTGTCCGTTGCCCTTTTGGAAGCAAAGACTTTGGGGTTGGTTTTTTCAACTTAGTTTTAAATGTTTTGTAAAAATTTCGGCTATAATTTTTTTGGAAAATGCTATTTCCATCTATTTATTAAGAACTCACTATTTCATTAAGATGACTGCTTTCATATTTTGTTTTAGTTTGTCTAATTAGCTTCGATATTTCTTTTCTTACTTTCAAAAAGATGTTGTATAGTTTATTGCTGTTTTTTGATTGTCCCACTCTTTGAATACTTTACTTCGACTTAATACTGCTTGCCCGCAAACTTCATCCCACTACGGATGCTTTCTACTTTTTTGTAAAGGGACCAACTTTAAGGCTGTTTTAATAATTTTTTATTTCAATTCTTGCCAGTTCTGCGCTGGTTGTTTATCAAGCTCTTCTGTTAGGGTTGGATTTATTTTCGTAGGGTCGAACTTTGGTATTAGCAGTCTCTTTGAATAAGTTTTCGAGGTTTTAAGGAGTTTGATTCTAGTCAAGTACTGATCCGTGTCTATGTTAGCTCCTTTCCTGACTTAAACATTCAAAATCTCTTTATAATTGGGGTACGAAATGGCAACATGGTCAATTTGAAATTCACCCATGTACGTGTTTGGACACCTCCAGGTCTTTTGTTTTGTTATTTTCTTCTTCAAATGGGTTGACATTATTTTTAGATTAAACTGCGAACATAGTTCAACCAATCTTCTGCCATTATGGTTAGTCAGTCAATTTATGAGCGATACACATTTTATTATACAGGGTCTCTATTATGCATAGAAACAGTCAAATATCTCCAGAACCCTTTGAGATTTCCCAATGAATTTTTTTACATAAACATCATGAACTCTTTGCCACTTTTTGGATATATTTTTTTTTCTTGTCACATATTTGAATTCCAAGACTAACTTGAGTTTTTTGTTTTAATGTAACAGTACTTGAATTTGGCATCGTTGGCATCATCATGAGGGCCTTCATCTCCAACAGCGACTAACTAAAGCCATTATTCACCAACGTTGTTTAATCTGGTGATGTTCGATTCCTTGCTCGCTGAAATCCAGTGAAGTGACGCTATTGTACGACACACCCAATCAAAGTCTGATTAAAGCAGTTTATTAAGAGTTATGAGCATACTCTTTCATTTATGAAAATATTTTTCTTGTTCCCTCCATTCGCATGTCACTGAAGTATTGTTTTCGCTTTCGTGGCTCTTATGATACGTCGAGCTGCCATCAGTTGATGTCCGGTTGATATGTGATAAGTTCCAAGGTTTAGGTCATGTTTACTGATGCGCGACTTGGTACTTGGCGAAATTTTTATCTCTCGGGCCATTATTTCTGTGATTTTTTCAGCGAACGCTTTGAGTAGTGCTGGGGTCCTGGTCTTGTGAGGTCGGTCCCTACTTGCTCTGTCGTCGACAGAGGAGATATATGATATATGAGCATAAATGATTTTTTTTACTATATTTAACGATTTGAGCCAGTTAAAAATCTCCGTAGATCTATTACCTCTTTGTTATCCAACTCTATGTTTACTGCTTGACTTATTGGAACGAACTGCTTAGTTTAGAAAACTATTTATAATTAATATTATTAAAAATAAACATACTTGTGTGAGGATGACTTCATAAATTAAAAAAAAAACGGCTGATACAAAACTACAATTTACAAAAAAATAAGAATTTTATTCTTAAAGCGTATGAGCGTAATACGTATATACTGTAAGTCGGAAAAATACCGAAACTTTTTTAAATTTAAAGAAAACTACTTTACTCTATTAAAGAAGATCGCCATCAGTAGAATCGAATAACGGATTGTCAAGTTATAGCGCTTAAAGTGAGAGTAAGGTACAGTCGCCAAATTTCGTCCCCGAACCTAATTTCGTTCCCGTTAGTTTCTTTTTTCTGACTCACGTCACTTAATTTTGACAACCCGAACTAAAATTAGTGACCTCAATCGGTCATTGTAAACAATTCGCGGTGACATGCCACTTTTTTGACAAGATATTTAAAAAAGGAAAAACTGTTCAAGGTGAGTTTTTGATTGAAATCTTGTTGGAATGGTTTAATTATTGATATGTTTTTTTTGTCATTGAAAAGATTTTCTTGCCAAAATAAATTCTTATTGCCTAGCTTCAAATTGATAGGAAAACGTTTTGGTTACGACATGTGTTTTGTGTTTAATGGATCTTATTAATACAACTAACAAATTCTTCATATCGCCCCTCCTCCTCTTGTGGACCTAATATCGTCACCGGGATGATATTTCGAACTTCGTCTTACTCACAAGTGTATTTTCTGTAACTTTTTTTATATTAGATGCCAAGGAGAAAGCTGTGGGATTCTGAAGCAACGAAAAAAGTTGTTGACGCTGTACGAACGAAAGAAATGGCTTATAAAAAGGCACTTAAGTTATTTAACGTTCCGAGAGCTACTTTGAAAGATTACGTAGAAAATCTGAAAAATCTATAGAAGATGTAGTTTCTGGGAAAATGGGAAGAAAATTAGTATTACCAGAATGGCTTTCCAATTGGCTCTCAGGAATAATATTCCTCACTCATTTTCACAGACCAAAAAAAAAGAAAGGCAGGCAAAAAATTGATGAAACTATTTATGGCACGTCATCCTGACTTGTAATTTCGTAAACATTTCGTTAAACATTCGTAAGTCATTATCACGAGCTCATGTACAAGGTTTTACTGCAGAAAATGTCAAGACTTTTTCGATTTATTGAAACCTGAATTGCAAAAGATTCAACCCATTGCAACTTCAACCCTAATGAAATATTCAATGTGGACGAAACTGGAATTAGCACCGTTCAGCATAAAGTTAGAGAAATCTTGACTATGAAAGGCAAGAGAGAAGTTCTCAAATTGTTTCTGCTGAAAGGGGAGCATTAGTAACTATTGTGATTTGTATGTCGGCTTCTGGTCAGTTTATTTCTCCATTAATTGTGTTTCCAAGAAAAAACATGAAAGCTTAACTGCTTGATGGAGCACCTTCAGACACCATTGGTGGATATCACCCATCTGGTTAGATCCAGCCCGAGCTGTTCACAAAATGGCTAAGACATTTCGTGTCTACAGTAAAACCATCTAAAAAAGACCCTCTTTTGCTGGTGTTAGATGGTCATTGCAACCATACAAGAAATTTAGACGTGATGAATATTGCGCGTGACAATGGTGTGTCTGTGATCTGCCTTCCCCCTCATTCAACAGATCATAGGCAGCCTTTGAATGTCTCATTTGTTTCCTTTAAAAACATTTTATGCCAAAGAAATAGACAATTAGTTGATAAATCATCCAGGACGGGTTGTTATTCACTATCAAGTTCAAGTTACTCACTATCAAGTTTATTTAAAAGACTGCAAAATCGATACGGCGGTAAATGGCTTTCGGAAAACAGGAATATTTCCACTTCACGAAAACATTTTCGTTGACTCACCACATGCTTCTTCTTCCACCGATACAAGCAGTACAACACCTTCGGTAAATGATGTCGCGTTACTTTCAGACTCCACAAGGTCAATCCGATAAACTACCTTCCTACGATTAGGATCACTAGGAACACTCCATCCCCATTGACATTTCCAGCTGATGTGCAGTCAATTCCTGTCGTGGAGCCATCTACGACGTCAATTAGACGGGGCAAAGTCATGATAGTTACGGCCTCACCGCATAAACAAGAAATCATAGATGCAGAAAAGAAGCGGAAGGAAAAGGACGAAACAAAAGAAGCAAAAAAAGAGAAGATAAAAAGAAAAAGAAACGTAAAATAGGCAGAACAGTAGGGAATGATAAAATAGAACCAAGAAGCGACGAAAGAGACAGCCTTCTGATAAAGACACGTCTGAAGATGACTCAATTTTGACCTATCAAACCTCTACTGACGAACAAGATAGTGACAATGATGATGCTGAATGCCTTGTTTGTCTTAAAAACTTTTTCCAGGATAAAAAGGGAGCGAAATGGATAAGATGCACTAAATGTTTCCCATGGATGCATAAGGATTGCGTTGCCAAGCCAGGACCCAAATTTATTTGTACAATGTGTCTGGAGAATTAAAATTTCTGAAACTATACCAATGATTACTAAAAGTCTGATGGTTGTTGGTTGCTTGACCGGGAACGAGTCCAACCCATCCTTTCAACTGGATGGCATCTGTTCGTCTCTCGATGTTTAGACTCTTCAGGGCACCGACATACACCGTCAAGAATAGCCAACAACAGCCTATCCACAGCCAACAACCCATGTATTCCCGTCAATATATATATATATATATATATATATATATATATATATATATATATATATATATATATATATATATATATATGTTAAATTATAATAAAATATAATTAAAAACACAATTTAAGTTCAAGTAGGATTATTATGATTTCAATATCGTTCCCGGGACGTAATTAGGCGCCCTAAAATATATTTGTAGAATTTCCACTTTATTATTAAAGCAATTCTTGTAGCATTCTTGTAACGCAACAAAGTTAGCGTGTTTTTGATTATTGTTAATAATAAAGAACTGTTCTCCCTATTCATTGATATTTTATTTATTATTATACTAAGAATGGGATCACATCGGTCGCAGAGGAGGTGATATGACAACAACTCCGGCGCAAAAGAACTCATTGGTTCGACAACGAATGCCAAGATGCATTAGAGCGAAAAATTAAGCTTATTTACTATTAACGGAACGACCGACACGAGCTAAACAGGACAAATATTTAGACGATTTGCAAACAAAATCTCCAGACAAAAAAAATGTACAATAATGATGAAATTAAAAATATGGATAAACATTTTAAACTACACAACACAAGAACCGCGTATTCCCTAGTTAAAAGGATGAAAGGGGGATACCAACTTAAAATTACCCTCTGCAGGAAGGGTGCAGAAGGCAAGATAATAAGTAATGCGGAAGATATATAACTAAGATGGGCGCAATACTTTGAACACCTCAATTCGAACTCAGCATCCGCACGAACAGCAGCAGCAGGCATAATAACAGGTACAACTGATATAACAGCTGATGAACGGATCCTCTTTGAATCACACAAACAGCCCTGAGGAAGTACCCAAAGAACAAACCGCCAAGCACTAAGCAAATGCCAGCTGAGCTTCTGAAAGCCGGCGACAACTGCATAGCACATCTTTTACACAGATTAATCACGGACATATGGACGCAGGAAACACTTTCTGAAGATTGGCGCAGGGGTATCATATATTCAATTTATAAAAAGGCGACAAACATTCTAAAAAATTCTAAAAAAAGACAATTAAGCCCTTTTCTGACAAAGTAATTGGTGAATAGCAAAGCGGATTTAGAACTGGATGGTTGACCACGGATGAGATATTCTCAGTTAAACAGGTGATTTATAAAAAAGGTGTCAAACTCTGCTGCGAAAACTACCGAGGAATATCCTTGCTATATACGATCTTGATGAAAATTCTAGAAAATTCTAGAAAAAATACAATTAAGTCCATTGCTGATAAAGTAATTGGTGAATAGCAAGGCAGATTTAGAACTGGATGATCGACTACGGAGCAGATATTCCCAGTTTAACAGGTGCTGGAGAAGTGGTGCTGCTAGAAATATATAGTAAGTGACATAGAAAAAGGAACACAAAGAAATAATGATAAAATTTTAAAAGTTATTTTATAGATTTATTATTACCAAACAGTACAACTGATTAGAATTTGAAGAACTAATTACTACGAGTTAGGGAGCTACAATCAGTAATGGGTGCATCGACCTCCACTTTGTATACATTCATGGAGGCGCTTAGGCATTTATCTAATTAGGTGGTCACAAGGTATAGTATCCCATGCTACTTGAATTTCACTTCGTAGTGCCTCCAACGTCTGTGGATGGTGTGGCAATCTGCACAATCTTCGACCTATGTGAACCCCTGTATTACCAGCCACCGATCCTCTTTGTTTACAGATGGCATCAATCTCGTCGAATATTATTATGTGAAGACCACTATTGGGACCAGCCTATAAATTATAGTCTTATAGTTACAAGTACTTGTTTTTGACAAGCACTTATAATCATATAGACATTTATCATTTAAACTAAGAAGTTTTTTTAAAAGCATTATAACAGACCATTTATCTACTAGAACGTAACAAAATTATTTGTGTTTTGGTTTGGAGGTTATTCTTAGAAATATAGGCCGTTGTTTTCAATGATCTCAATCCCTCTTTGAGCCAGTAACTCGATACATACTCTATTGCGGAAAGGTCCGGATACCTCGGTGGCTAAAACAGTATATTAATTTTGGCTACTTCAAAGTGCTGGGAAAGTGGATTTGGAAGTGTTCGAAGGTAGGGTAACAAATGGGGGTCTACAATTTCTTTGACATACCACTGAGCGGTTTCACTACCTCGTGACCTACTACTATGTGTGATGGCACCCACTGTGCACCCCAAATCTGACACCCACTGTACGATGTACGTGCCTCTACCTGAAAAATTTCGGATTTTGTCATTCTCCACGATATCTTCTTACACGAGCACGGTCGACATGACCATCTATACAGAAGCGGGACTTACCACTAAAAATAACCCGATTCCATTCCGCATCCCACTGATGTATTTCTCTGCGTCGCTCTAGCCGTTGACGACGATGTTTCCCCGTTAAAGGTAAAGCCAGATATGGTCTGTAAGAAACGAGCCCAAAAGATCTGAGTCTGTGGTAGATTGCTCGTATTCCAATTAACCTTCTATGTTCTTCGTTCCACTGGTTAACAATTGACCTTGGAGTTGAAAAACGGTCTCTTATGGTCAAAAATCGAAATTCCGTCGTGGTTGGACGGCGTCCTGGGCCTCTAGCTCGTTGTTGTCGACCGTTTTCGCCCCAGGCTCACCAAGTTCCCAAAACTGGGTGTACAGTTATATTCATTCTTCTTCCAATTTTCCGAAAAGATAATTCGGTCTCTCTTAGACCTACAATGCCTCCTACCTACAAGGTACCTCTCAAATTGTGTCAACTGGCGAAAACTGCACGTCTTCTCACTCTAGGCATCATAACTTTTTAATGAAAACTTAATTACACGAACAAGTGCTTCCTTGCTATGACTGAAATGGTGATCATTTATTTCTAAGATCACTAGAAACAAGTATACAAAATATAATTAAAATACAAAAACATTTACTGGATGTTCGTTTTTCTATGTCACTTAAAAGCATGTTTGAAGTCAACAAGACTACAACAGTATCGACAGGCGCGTAACGTATGAAATCATGTTGAAATTTGAGGTTCCATCAAAACTGATTCGATTTATAAGAATGGACACAGGATCGCCGTTGTTTGCGAATTTTTGGCGATAAATAAGTTTATGTGCTTCAACATCCCCCATATTCGCATGATTTATCTCAATGTGACTATTTTCTGCCCTCGTAACTCAAACTGGTCATGAAAGGAGCGTTTTTTGACAGTGTTACACATGTCCAAGAAGCCGTGACGAGGCTCATTGAGGCGATTCCGATAAACGACATAAGACAATCTATGCCAGCATTATTAAACGTGCCCAGCGATGTATTGAGATATTTTGAATAAAAAGTAACAATGTTGGCAAAATAACTAATTTTTTTTTTATTTAAAAAGTTCTGTTATTTTTCTGATATATTTTGTGTAAGAGATTAATCGAATCATCTTATTATGTTAATTTATTTTGCGAAGCGTATATCCAGAAGTTTAAAAATTTGGGATTTAGAGCTACATCTCTTCAAGTTTAGTATATAAGGGATCAGCGGCGGTTCGTGGGGAAAAAATAGGTAAAACACGTATAACCAAATTTTGGAATGGTGATAGGGCAATGCGTCGCAACCAAATATTTTCCAATTCTTAGTATCATACACACACTTTGCTGTGTAGAAATACGAGTGTAACTGTCAGACATCAAATTTTCAAATAGGTACCTAGATAATAAATAAAATTTTGCTAGCTCACCATGGGACTACGACCATTAAATCTGTTTGTAGTTGAAGTTCATCCTCCTAAAGTTCTGAGCAGCAAAGTGGTCGATGACTTGATCATTAAAATTTGAAATTGATCCTGATTTGAAAGTTTTTGTCAATCGATTACATCGCTAACGCGTACAGCGTTCCTGACCTATAGTGTTTCTTAGAAATGTTTTGATTCGTTTGAGGGTAGAGAAACATCTTTCGCTTTCCACAGTCGTCATAGGAACGGTACACAGACAATCAGCAATTCCACAGATTTACTAATTGTTGATGTTAAATTGTTTTGGATAAACATTTGTAACAGCCCCACTGTGTTTGATAAAATCGTTCCGTGCGTACACTACTGAGAGTTTATTTTTTAATTTTAAGTAATTTACGTTTGCAAACAGGTTACAAACAATGTTAATGTCTTCATTTGGAAAGACAACTCGATATTCACCAAATTTTTCAGTTTCAAATAAATTTGCAACAGTTAGGTATATATCAAGACTAAAACGTTGATGAACCTGTATGGTTAAGGTATCACAGATTTTCTTGCATATCCTGACATTCGGATTGGGGTCCTCCTTGTCAGTAAATATCAATTTCTTTCTGTAAATCTCTATGATCGCTGTAGATTCTTCACCAGTTAAATTCCAAAGTCTAGATTAATTTGTATTTCTATATTGTCTCTAATATTTTGAATAGCCGTTGAAAAATTTACCAAATTCTTATTAACTTTAAGTGCATTTAGTTGCCTGCTTTGCCGTTGATCAAAGAGAATGTCGGAGTGAGGCGTTATTTTATTGAAGAAAAACAACCAAAATTTATAATTATCATCCACCAAATAATTTATTAACCCCTGAGCTTGATTAATAGAATTTTTATCCGACTCGGCGTCTATAATTTCAAGGCATGTTTGTAATTCTTCTTTGTAAATGTAAACAGTATTCACACATTTAGACATAAAGTTCCATCTGCTAGGGGTCGCACGGGGTAGACGTTTCAAGACGCTGTCCAGAACAGTTGTCCTTTTGGATGATCGTGAAAAGAAAGCGGGAAATGCAGACAGATTTGCAAAAAACACCTTTTTCTATTCTACACACATTTCAATTATTAGATTTAATTGGTGATTTTTGATGACAATTCGGGCCTCAAATGTTAATGTGACATTATTCAAAACATTCACTTTGCAACTACTCGAAAAGTAGAAAAGCACTATGGCGAAAAACTATGGGGCACTGTGGGGCAGCACCCAAGATATGACGTTATAAATGCGTTTAATCTCCGGGTTACTAGCAACGCGATGCATTGCTGTCTTTGTTTTTTGCACGCGATAGTAAAGAAAACAGTAGCGGCACAAACTTATCTGTGCCCAAAGCACATGTTCTTTAATCGGTGCGCTTCGCCAACCCACGACGTATTTCGTTACCAGGAATGACGGTATGGATGTGGAATGGAATGACTATAGAAGTTGCTAAAAGCGTGATCATAGACAGAACAGAGAATAAATTAATAGAAAATCTGAAATCATTCTTTTTACTTAATTTTTAATTTTTCAGGTAGGGCACATGCCAACGTGCTCTTGTGGACCAACCGCCACTGAAAGAGATATTCAAATCTGATAATTATTACTGGAATATTTTTAACGTTTTCTTTATTCTTCAACTACTACAACTATTTCTTATTTTAATATTTAATCTATACTTAGCTGTTTTCAAATTCTGGTATTCCGTATCATTAGTTACACTTACAACCTCATTTTCATATCATACTGGGTGAAGTTTTATTTAAACATCGAGATATACCTGTCGGGCATTGTAATCTTTTCTCTCCAAATTAATCAAAATTGCTGTTGAATTTCTTTGAGAATCCTTAATGAAACGCCTTTACATCTTTGTTCCACAGAACATCAATACTCCTTTTGAACTTTTGGACTGTTAAATTTATATCTAAGAACTAGTTTATATTCTGTCCATGTTTTTGATCCTTATAAATTATTGATTAAAGTTACAAGTGAGCCTCGAGCTAACAACCTTCATTCCTTACAACACTAATAACACTGGTAAACAAAATTGAGTTTATTTTTTGTGACTTGAACAAAAACATGGTTTATCTTATGTAAAGTTTGATCTAACAACAGAAAATGATCTCAGATTTTTTCTATCATCCATATTTATTTTGCTATGAAGTATTGTTGCACTATAACAAATTATTATTAATTACAATCGCTCCTTAGAATGTTGTTGGTGATGTTTTATGATGGAGGATTCCTTTATTGATGTCGAGGAAGTATATGAAGGTTCCTTGATGAAGATTCCATTCTTTTAGCCTGGATATCAGAAGTTCCGACTGTGATTTTAATAGGTTCAAATTTCGAACTGAAATATGAAATGAAGGATCGTTTTCGATTTCCTATAGAAATTGTGTATGATCAATTGAAGGATCAGAAGATTTTTTTCCTTCAGAGTCTAAGATTCTGGCGCTTCTAGAACAGGAAGTTTATCACTATGGGTCGCAAAGCTGATGGTAAATTAGAATATTGCACCGTTTGTTTAGACTTTGGTTCAATACCTACCATATTGAGTCAAAAATAGGAAGCAAATAGTAGATTTAATAAAAAAGACTAGTCGTTTTTGATGTTTTATGATGGAACATTCCTTTGTTAATGTCCAGCAAGTAGGCTGGGACTCCATTTATCTTGATCGCTTCACCTTGCTCGTTTCTTCATTATAGAAATATTAGGTGGAAGTAATATTGACGTAACGTTGATGGAGATTCCATTCTGTTAATCTGCATATTAGAAGTTCTGACTGTGATTTTAATACATTTAAATTTCAAACTAAGGTTTCAATCATTAAGGTTTTCGGTTTTCTATTGAAATTCTGTATGATCATTTGAAGGATCAGAGTATTCAAATTCTGTTTCACTCAGAGTTCATGATTCTGGTGGTTTGGAACATAAAATTCATTTCTATGCTCGGTGGGTCGTGAAGCTGATGATAAATTAAGATACTGCACAGTTTGTTTAAACTTTGGTCCAATACTACATTAAGGTTTTCGGTTTTCTATTGAAATTCTGTATGATCATTTGAAGGATCAGAATATTCAGATTCTGTTGTTTCCTTCAGAGTCCAAGATTCTGATGATTTGGAACAGGAAGTTTATCTCTATGCTCGGTAGATTGTGAAGCTGATGGCAAATTAAGATATTGCAGAGTTTGTTTAGACCTTGGTCCAATATTTAGTATATTGAGGCAAACATAGCAAACAAATAGTCGATTTAATAAACAAGAATAATTGTTGATATTTTATGATGGAACATTCTTTTATTAATGTCCAGCAAGTTGACTGGGGCTCCATTTATCTTGATCTTTTCGCCTTCATCGCTTCTCCATTACAAAAATATCTAGGTGGAAGTGATATTGATATTGATATTCCATTCTGTTAATCTGCATATTAGAAGATCTGACTGTAATTTTGATAGATTTAAATTTCGAATTAAGGTTTTTCGTAAAGTTTTGATATAAGGTTTCAATCATTAAGGTTTCCTGTTTCCTATAGAAATTCTGTATGATCATTTGAAGGATCAGAGTATTCAGATTCTGTTTCATTCAGAGTCCAAGATTCTGATGGTTTGGAACATGAAGTTCATCTCTATGCTCGGTGGGTCGTGAAGCTGATGGTAAATTAAGATACTGCACAGTTTGTTTAGACTTTGGTCCAGAACTTAGTATATAGAGACAAAAATAGCAAACAAATAGTAGATTTAATAAACAGGAATAGTTATTGATAATTTATGATGGAACATTCTTTTATTAATGTCCATCAAGTTGACTGGGGCTCCATTTATCTTAATCGTTTCGCCTTCATCGCTTCTCCATTACCAAAATATCTAGGTGGAAGTGATATTGACCTAACTTTGATGGAGATTCCATTCTCTTAATCTACGTATTAGAAGTTCTGGCTGTGATTTTGATAGTTTTAAATTTCGAACTAAGGTTTTGAACTAAGGTTTCAGTCATTAAGTTTTTCGGTTTTCTATTGAAATTCTGCATGATCATTTGAAGAATCAGAGTATTCAGATTATGTTTCATTCAAAGTACAAGATTCTGATGGTTTGGAACAGCAAGTTCATCTCTATGCTCGGTGGGTCGTGAAGCTGATGGTGAATTGAGATATTGCACAGTTTGTCTAGACTTTGGTCCAATACTTAATATATTGAGGTAAAAATAATAATCAAATAGTAGATTTAGTAAACAGGAATAAATAAATCGTGAGTTGATAAAAATTCAATATGTTGTTAAATATAAATGTATGTGTTACAGAAAATCTATGGGTGATAGAAAAATATTGTTTACAAATTTGTTTTCAGCCTGTCAAATTACACCTTAAACAATCAAAAATTACTGTGGTACAAACACTGTGTTTTATCAGTGTTATCTATATTTTCTCAATAGCTGTTTATACTAACCTTAATGCACTTCTTTTATGATTACAATCAAATATTTCGATGTTCTACAGTAATGCCAATTTGCTTTTTTTCCACCGTTATGTGTATGTATTAGATGTGCCCTATTGCTAAAATATCGGTTTATCTTTCGTACAGATATCACCATCTTCAGTCATTATACTAATGTTCGCTAGTTTATTCATAGGAATGTCCTACTATACGTTATAGCTGTAATTGTTCATAGATGTATAGAGTAGCTCCATAATGTTATAGGAATCAAATTATTCCTATGAAAAAAGAAACACTTTCTATTACAGGCTCAAGAACGACATGGCTCAGCGGAAGACAGAATTCAGCGACTAGAGGCCAATTTGGACGAGAAGAATGCTGAACTGGTTCGACTCAATCAAAGGCTGAAGATGAACGAAGATCACAATTCCAGACTGTCGGCTACCGTCGATAAGTTATTGTCAGAATCGAATGACAGGCTGCAAGATCATCTTAAGGAAAGAATGCATGCTTTACAGGTATATAACTGAGTTTTTGAATATGTTATGTAACTAATGTTCGATTGTTAAAAAACAGGAAAAGAACAACCTCACTCAAGAGCTTGAAAAAACTAGGAAGATGATGGAGGAGGTTGATCAGCAGAAATCTGAAATTATGAAAGAACTGGCAAAGTCTAGATTAGAAATAGATAATGTGAAGAGGCAGATGCTGCAGCAAGAAATCGCGTATAACATTCAGCAAACTGATGCGTTAACAAGGTAAAAAGTCAATCGCCTTTGTAGTTTTGTTGGGTAATTAAAAAAATCGTGTTGTTGTCAGGATAGGAACGACTCTTGTATGACGTTCTTAACGTAGCGGCAAACATTATTCGACATCTACAACTTTCCTCTTCTTCACTGTTTTTCTTATATACAGAGTGAGGCAAGTGTCACGCTACCATTATAATTATTTACAACTTTTAAAAGAAACAAGATTTTTTTTCTGGAAGTTCCCCCACACTTTGCTCCACTCGTACTATATCTTCAGGACTTTACACTAGACCTCTGATGCGGGGTTTCCATCCATTGATCTATCCCCTCCGAATTCTTGAAATTACTGAATAAATGATAAATTATCGTTTTATAAGGCATCGGGCGATTACAACTTTGTCGCCTTAACCGTCAAGAGCACATGGATGTCACAGGAGCACATGGGTATGCCATACATATGTCTTTGATTATTAATATCTTTTGATTAAATTATCCAATTTAATATTTTTTTTTATTTAAACCTCAATCAGTATAGAAAAAGACTATATCTATAGAATGTTATCAAAAAATAATAGTATTCCTAATATCATCGAAAAAAAACAGCAAAAATAAAAATAAATGTTAAAATGAGGTGTTCTACTCAAACTATCATATCTAGGCGAAATTAATAGATAAAAACTTTCTTCCAACGGCATTTAAAAGGGGACTTAATGTACTTTCAGATACTCATTACATAATTTAGCTTTATTTTAAAAAATATATTTATTTAGTTAGGTAAAGTTCACTGGTATGATGCTCTTCAAAAACCGATTCGGTCTCGCTTTCACTCTCTTTGTCGTCGAAAATATCAGCTGGCTTATATAACGCTTCTACTTCAGACGCACAGCCAGTACGAGAACGCGTATTCGTTTTGAGCTAAATAGAAAATGAAAGAAACCGATAAATAAATGTTAAAAAAATTAAAATCAAAGTTTTCGATAAATGTATTATAAAATATTATACACACTACTTGTGCAAAAAGATTATTTAACGGTTTTTATTTATTGCCAAACACTGACATATGGCATATACCAATTTTTGTTAGTATTTACATCTTAAGATGGTGAGGGATCTGTAGTGGGGATAGTCAAAATTTTTGCCCCACTCAAAGTCATCCTCTCAACGAGGCCATATATAAGGGAAAACACTTTTAATTCACCCTTGGGTATCCCTTACCCAGTGCTTCTCTTGAGGGGTAATTTTAGTTAAGCTGCAATAATTGAATTATTTTTTAATTGTAAATTACAACAATTTCAGGACATTTTTTTACATTCTTTATATATATATATATATATGTATATATATATATATATATATATATATATATATATATATATATATATATATATATATATATATATATATACCGTGTTATATAAGGGAGACGTCCGTAGGTTGGGACAGGTTTTGTTTATTGACGTTAGCATTAGGTAGGTAATGTAATGTAATGAAGAAAGGTAATGTTTTAACTACACTTTTGCTGAAGAAAATTATTTTATAGCTTCAACAATAAAAAAAAAATAATAATAAAAAAGTTATTGTCATTTTTTTCAACAGGTGAATTTTTGGGCAAAAAAATTGTAGTCCGTAGGTTAGGATAGTTATAGAAATGCACAAACGGGTTCAAAAAGTCAAATAACAATGCAAGATTATTTTTTAAAAGACTCTGAAAAACACAATAATGAAAATTAAATACATGCTAGTCTTCGTCAGAGTCGCAATTTTGGCAGGTGTAGTAGCTGCGAGTCATATTTACACACTTCATATGAAATGATCGCTGGCCGTTGTTACATTCAACGGAATTGTCGCGAGTTAATTTGACTGACAAACTTCTCATGCAAGTCAACATCCGACGACGATGGCAATGTCTTTCGCACTGGTTTATCAGTCTTTGCATTGGTTTGTCAGTCTTCGCACTGGTTTGGCTTCGCTTTTTGGTTGGCGTTTCTTGTGTTGATTATCGTCGCTTCCTTACACTGTCTTCCTTCTTCATTCGCTTTTCTTTGAGTATGGCATCATTTTCTGGTGAAGTGAGAATGGTGCTATTCATTGGGTTACGTGTACGGTCGGATTTTTTCAAAGTTGTTGTTGATTTAACTGGTCCAACTCTAGACAAAACTGAGAAAAGACTTGACAAACGCGACAATAGTTATTGTGTTGTATTTGATGTTGATGGCTCTTCACTTTCATGCATTACAGCAGTTCCTAAAAAACCTACCCGTCATAATTGTTCCAACTTAGGTACATCGTGGGCATTTTGAAATGATATGATTTTTTTTCTCTATGCAGGATATAAAAGAGATAAGAGACACCTATAAAAGAGACAAAAAACTATGGTACAAATGTTGTAACCGCCTTTTTCTACCGATGAAAAAAAAGGAACACGAGTTAGCAACTCTTACTCCTAAGAAAAGTTTGCTCATAATGAATAAACAACTTGACAGTAAAAACTTGGTGTCAATAGTGGAAAAAAAAAGAAATAGTACTTTCCCAACCTACGGACTGTCCCAATCTACGGACGTCTCCTTTATAATAAAACTTACACGTTTGCACTATACAACAACCAAACCCAAACCGTCACAAACATCAGGAAAAAAATGGCGCTAAAACAAAATGATAACGTGACATTTTTCAAAACTAAGTTTGAAATGAGTCGACGGTGGAGTGAATATAACCCGAAAAATATTTCCGTCTCGTTTCTCATAGTGTTCACATCGTGTGAAACAACGCCGGGTTATCTCAACGTGCGTTTAAACGGACTTTATCGAGAGAAACTAGTGGCGCGTGCCAGTGAAATAGCATTTCGGTATTCCGTCCATAGATTTCCTGTAATACGTTGTGTGTCCAGTAATACGTTCCAAAGTTTATAACCAGTGAGGAAGTTATGGCTTTAAGTCAGAATAACCTTCGTGATACCTAATAACCTGGTGAATTGTCAATAATAAACTCTTGCAACATCTTCCATATTGTTCTACTCGCCTCCGAGCATTGTGATAGCGCAAAATGTATATTCATATATGCTGGACCTTGTCTCCCCATTCTTCTCGTATTCGACCGTGACATTTGTCAGCCCTGGGGTTTAGTTGACGTAACGTGTAGTGTTGTTTCTCGAGGCCTTTTTCCCTACAAAACCCGCTTTTCAAGGGAATCATTTTCTCTTCGCCTGATGTGGCCGAAACACTTCTGTACGGATTTTTGAATTGTTTTGCTGAGTCTTTCAGTGATGTTGAGTTCAGCTAAAATTGATTCATTAGTGCATTTCTCGGTTCAGTGAATCCTGAGCATACACCTCCATGTGAACATTTCGAAGACATTAATACCCCTTCTATTAGTTGTTTATAACGTCTAAGACTCGGCGGTATATGGGATGAACTCGCTAGCCTCATTTTAGTTTGGTTTGGTTTGGTCTTTCCATATGCGTGTCACTTTGGTAGCTACGGTTTTTCCCATAGCGATTCTTTTGCTTATGTCAGGCTCATAGCTACCTGCCTTTAATGTTTTCGCACCCATCTCCCCCTCCAGTGACCTATTGGCTATCATTTATATATTCTTCAAATATATTAGAAATTCGAATATTTAATAATATTTATAATATATTCTTTAAATATATTAATTATATATATATATATATATATATATATATATATATATATATATATATATATATATATATATATATATATATATATATATATATATATATATATAAATTCCCAACAAAGAAACTCAGATTCATTATCCCCGAATGAAGATGAAACAATTAGGCAAATCAAACGACTTAAAAATAACCAAGCTTCTGGTGAAGATGGAATCAATGCTGAACTTTTGAAATTCGCTGGTCCAGGTACAATCAAGGAAATAACCATAATTCTACAAGAAGTTTGGCGAACCGAACGGATTCCGGAAGATTGGAAAGATGCTTAATTCATCCACTACATAAGAAAGCAGATAAAACGGATGTAAACAACTACAGAGGGATATATCTTCTCCCAGTTTGTTACAAAATTCTACTTCAATGTCTACTAGACAGAGCACAGGGACACTTAGAACCTAAAATTGGTGAATATGAAGCAGGTTTTCGGGGCAGATCCTGCCCTGATCAGATCCTGAATCTGACTGAAAGTTGATCCTAAGACATCAAAAACTGTACAATAAAAATCTCGTCTGTATATTTGTGGATTTCAAAAAAGCATATGATTCTATTGACCGCGAATCTTTATTCCAAATCTTGAAAGAACAAGGACTAGAACTGAAAACGCTGGCAATTATTAAAGCAACACTAACTAACATTAGGTCAAAAGTTAAATTCATGGGTGACATCTCAGGGCCTTTCGAAATTAAAACTAAACTGATCTTTCGCCACTCTTATTTAACTGTGTTCTAGAAAAAATAATACAGGAGTGGCGTAAAAAAAATTGGCCCTGAATATTGACCAGCTCATTAAACTGGGGCGAACCAACATCAAAATAAATTGTCTGGCGGTTGCTGATGATCTAGCAATTTTGGCTCAAGATATATTAACGCCACAAAAACAGATTTAAATCCTAAAAGAAACCGCAGAAAAGGTAGGATTCCAAATTTCCTTTGAAAAGACACTATACAAGACCTGCAACGAACTAACAACGAACTAACACCATTTCTAAAAACAAAATATGGTAATTTCAGACGAGTCTCTCAATTTAAATTTTTTGGTGAAATAATTATGGAAAACGGGTTAGGAAAAGCGGCCAATAAGGGTAGATATTAAAAAATGGAAACTGCATTGAGCCTTACACAAAATATTGACAACAAAAAATGCATATCTAAAAACACAAAACTGTGACACATTACAACACAGTTATTAAGCCAGAATGTCCATATGGCGCAGAAACGCGAAACAATTTTGAATAGAAAGAAAGACATCGAGGAGATTGAAAAGAAAGAAAGAAAAATCATAAGAGAAATCTTAGCATAACATACATACATACAAAACATAGAAAAAACTAAGAAATCAAACAATTCACAGATATACATAGCGATATGAGAAAAAAGCGACTTAAGTTTTACGGACACATAAAATGGATGAATCCGTGTTGGTTAACTAGACAAAGAGTTGAATTTTATGAAAATACGAGTATAGTTTCCTGCATTGAGTTTCTTAGTAATGTTGTGTCGTCTGCATATCGGAAATTTGATTTTTTTTTCCACCTACCCATACAGCGCCGTCACAATTTTAAGTTGGTTTTCGGATGATTCCCTCTCAATACCGCTTGAATAGTATAGGAGATAGAATGCATCTTTGTCGCTGTTCTTTATACATCCCAAAACGATAGCTCGACTGGTCCTGTATTCTCACTGGTCCTGTATTCCATCTTCACTATGTTTCAGTTGATCTAACAGTGTATGTTAGCAACAAGCTAACTAAGGCTGTTGTATCTCTATTTTTGTCATGATACTGTATAAACGGCACCATTGTATTTGATCAAAAGCTTTTTGGTAGTCTATGAAACACAAGTAACCAGGTATATGCGATTCTGTCTATTGTCTAATGTCCAATATGTGTGCCTCGTCCGGACATGAATCCCACTTATTCGTGGGGGATTTAACCCCCAAGAGAAACACTTCTGTGCTTCCCAATTCAGGAGCACATGGGTATGCCATACCGTATGTCTTTGATTATTAATATCTTTTGATTAAATTATCCAATTTAATATATTTTTTAATTTAAACCTCAACCAGAATAGAAAAAGACTATATCTATAGAAAGTTTCAAAAAATAATAGCATTCCTAATACTATCGAAAAATCAGCAAAAATTAAGAAAACATGTTAGATTGAGGTGTCCTATTCAAACTATCATATCTAGGCGAAACTAATAGATAAAAAAAATTTCCAACGGCATTTAAAAGGTATTAAATGTACTTGCGTAATGTTAGATACTTATTACATAATTTAGCTTTATTTAAAAAAATGTATTTATTTAATTAGGTAAAGTTAACTGGTATGTTACTCTTAACACTCTATTTGTGCAAAAATGTTATTTAACGGTTTTATTTTGACAAAACACTGGCACAACCACAGCACTGGGTGGCGTATACCCATAGACTTAAGATGGTTATAGTGGGGGAATTATGGTGGGGATAGTAAATTTTCTCCGACTCAAAGTCATCTCTCTCAACGTGACTATTTATAAGGGAAAACACTTTTAATTCACCCCTGGGTATCCCTTATCCAGTGCTTCTCTTGAGGGTTCAAAGAACTGAAGGCTTACATTCAAGATTTCAGTTTTTTATCGATTATATGGAATAGTACTCCGCTTCAGTGGGAAATTAGAGCGATCGTTTGATAGTTGGAGCATTGTGTTTTTGACCTCTTGTAGATGTAGATGACCCCTCAGTTTGCAAGACAGGATTAGAATGGTGTTGAGTATTTTTTGTGCCACAATATTTTATCCCAAACTTTAAATAATCAACCTAAACTGATTCAGAATTTTAACATTTTGTACAATTTACATGTATACCAACATTTTCGAGGGGGTATCCAGAGCTACACGAACTTTTTTAGTTACCTGATAATATATGCTTTTTGAATATGTGTTAAAGTAGACCATAGAAGTTGCTAATTACGTAAAACATATTTCATTGTAGATCTTTATCACCCAACGCTATTGATGCCACCAATTTCTCACGTAGCGCCAGTCATTCAAGCTTCGATACACATTCCCTTCCAAGAAGAGCTAATAAGAGCAGAACTCCGATTGAAGAGGATCCTAATAAGATGTCGTTCAGTTCTAGATCAATGGCTGAACATGAGTGGGAAAAATTACAACAAGCTCATGTGTTGGCTAATGTACAACAAGCGTTTGATGTATCCAGCGATGCTGAGGGTGATGATAACGAAAGTTTATTTAGGTTGGTATAATTTAATTTTGGTCTTGATATTAGGGGCATATTAAACCATGCGAGCATTTTAAATTTGTGATTAAATTGGGTCGTCCCAATAGCTAGGGTAAATACATACAAATTGACGTATGTTTTTATTTTTCGGTCATGACTCTCTTTTGGTAATACACAGCACAGTCATATTCTACACAAATATTGAAACCAACAAATATTTATAGGATAAAAATAACAGAAAAAAATATATTCTTAATTTGACTGAGATCAGACAAAATTCTTTTTGTCCATATGTTATGGACAAAATGACATAAATATAAAAACTATACAATTATTGACAAAGATCACAAATAAAGCGCTTGGTTCTTCTAGGAACGTTAGCGCAAAAAACGTGACTGTCTTCTCACCCTCGTTTTGGGTTGGCTTTGCAGCCCTTAACCATCTTAAATTTACTAACCCGAAATGGGTACTGACGTTTTCCTTTTATGTGGGCGTATTTCCACCCCTGGAAGTGTCGAACTTTCCCGTGAAAAGGTAGAGTTCGACGTTACTGAAATTTGCTTTGCTCGAAGTCCAGAGAAACTTCGTGGAGGTTAACTAGAAAAAGAAATAATTTCGTCTTTATTGGAAAATTGACGCGTCCAAATACCGGGCCGACGGCCAGCGGATGCCGACGGTCCGCCATTTGAAGATAGGGTACAGGGATTTATGATGACGGTCCTTAATAGGTCTTACGCGGGCTGGAAAAAACCATAGGCCTGCTGCCTGGAATGGGGGACGATACACGGACTTCCGCTCTCTTCCTTCGGGATAACGACTAATTGGATGATTGCGTCTATTGGTTTTCCATCTTTCGACATGGATCGGGTGAAGACCCATGTCGATCAATTCTTGCTTTACTTCTGCTGTTGAGATGGACTCCACTAGACCCCCTGATGATCACACGCAAGTTGCGCTCATCAGGAGTGCAGAATGTGTGATACTTGTATTCTCTGTCATCAAGGAGCCTGCCTGGTAAGGACTCGGTAATCATCTGATGGCGGCGGTCTCACCATGACCCCATGACCGAAACATTTGGTTTCGTTGTTGATGTTCCAATTTTGATGTCTTTATTCTTGCAAAGGCGAAGAATTTGCAAGTAGGACGCCTTATTCTTCAGGCCGACCGGTGGTACTTTGTTGCTTTTGGGGACAGACGTCTTCTCCTGTCTCCTGGGCTCTTCTTGTTTTGGGGGTGCCTGGCTCGGTGGCGCGGGTTTTTTCAACACTAGGGTCTGTGCAGAGCTTTACGAAGCCGGCTCCTTTAAGGGAGGGTAGTCCTCTTTCGTCGGCTTCACCACTCCCTTTGTTTGCTTCTTTTTGTTTTTTGCGGTGGTTGATATGATCAGATTCTGACGCAGAAGCGAGACATCCTCTTCCATAGTCTGGCTTCTTTTCTTTTTACTACCGGCGATTTTGATAAAAGCCTGCGGTTTTTGTTTTTCCTGACATGGTCTACCTTTTAGTTTCTCAACTTCCCTGAGAAACTCTTCATTTTTCTCTGTCAACTCTTGGTTTTAATTCCTTAACTCGTCCAACTCGGAGAATGTGAGCTTTCTCATCTCTTCGGTGAACCGCATTTGGTCTTCTAGTTCGGACACCTTTTCTTTTTCAGCCAACGAGAGCTGAAGCGCATCGAAGGCGTCTTTTGTGATGGTGAACCCCTTTGGGTTGGTTATCACCCTGCTTGTAATTGCTCTTAAGTACGAACACAGAGAAGCGATGTACACTCTCTGAAAGTTCTGACAAGACTTTTTCCAAAAAAAGTGACCCCTATGCGAACAATTTAAGTATCTTCTCCAGGCTTAGATCATGAATAAGATCATTGCAATATATGCATGGACAGTTCTAAAAAGTGGGTGTGGTTTTGTTTCTTTGTTCCTGCAAGGAGTAATAAAGCTAGGAAGCCAAGATATCAGGTTTTGTGATGT
Source organism: Cosmopolites sordidus (assembly GCA_031761425.1). NCBI lineage: Eukaryota > Metazoa > Arthropoda > Insecta > Coleoptera > Curculionidae > Cosmopolites > Cosmopolites sordidus. Next base: position 110,837 of record JARFXV010001408.1, read on the forward strand.
CCTTATAAAGCTTGTGCATTGAAGGATATTTTCAATAATGTCATTTGTAAAACGCACTTTTCTCAAACGCACTTTTTCATCGGTTACATCCCTTGAAATTATTTTTAACCTAGAAAAAATTATGACAATATTTTTGTTTGACAATAAGTTTGGTGGAATTTGTTAACTATTGGTTTTTTGCCACCATTTTTTTGTCTGTCTACATAGTTGTTTTGACTGTGTTTGTCTGTTTTTGACATGTCCCCATGTCTGTGCACAGTGGTATCATTATTGTTGTAGCCTTTTCTGATTTTGCGTTGTGATCGCTTTTTTTGATACGTTCGTCTGAAGACTCGACACCAAATGATCAATGTTCCTAAAATTGATTTATTATTTTGTAGTCAAAAATGACAATGTACCAATTTGGCATGCTGTCAATTAAATGATCAATTTGAGCTTGTGGAATTTTCTTCCATTCTTCATGAGTAGCACCTTTTAGTTTTCGCAGGGCAAGAAGAGAACTGTTTCGTTTCTTGATGCATGCTTTCGGAATATCCCAAGCATATTGAATGACATTCATGTTAGGGGAATTTTCTGGCCACCCTAATTTGGTTATTCCCTCCTCTTCAAGAAAAATTTGTACTGCTTCGATGATTAGGTGCATTGTCATCCATGTAAACAAATCCGTCGCTCACTGCGCCTCGGAGCAGGCTCACAACAGGTTTTAAAACTTCCCCGATACACACAGCACCGGTGAGTTTTCTCTCCAGAGCCAGTGGAGATGTCCGTGTACCCCTCATAATACCATCCCAAAACTTCATGCTCCCACCTTCAAATGGGATGTGATTGAGCTGTTTCCGGTCGGGCTTGTCGACTTGGAGCTTTGCCAAACTAATGTTCTTCGTCAATTAGAAACCAAGCAAATTCTCGTCTCATCGAAGAACATCACGTTATTCCAGTTAGGACTATGATCTATCATTTCTCGAGCCCATTGCAATCTTACATTTTTTTGTTGATGGTTTGGGAACATGCAAAGGTTTTCTGTAATGCAAATTTATCGCTTCCAGTCTGCGTGTTATCGTTTGTCATGGAACATTTACCCCTTCAAGCCTAACACGCTACCTTATATACCACTTGCAGATTCCAGCGGATTTCTTCGAGCTATCATTGATAAATTTCAATGCTATCATTGCAGCAGATCAAGCAGATGGTGGCCTTGTGCAGTTGTTGTACATCATTTTCTAACACTTCTATGGCGATTTGTCTCTTTGCATTTTTTTATGAATTTTCGATACAGTACTTTGGGAAACACCTACAATTTTTGTGATATCCCTATGATTAAAGCCCTGTTGTAACAAAGCAATTAATTCTCGATCTTTTAAAATGAGATCTCATGTGTCTAGGCATTTATAAACGGATTTATTGAAAATTGAAGAGAGCTGAAATAATGTGTAATTACCAGTATCGACGGAATGTTCAAAAATATGCAAAACCTATGTTATCAGCAAAACAATGCTTTTGCTATTTTCATTTGAAGACGGTCTAAAATAAATATTCGTCGCAATTTTTAGAATATCATAGGCATATATATCCTACTTGTAAATATTCCAAACTTTTGAACGTATGTGTTTATCATTTGATTCGTTTGTTTAATGAAAGGTTTTTCTTCTATAATTTCTAATTTATTTTATTTATATCTGACGCATTCCACTATTACTGCAACCATTGTAGTTAGAGTGTTAGCGTAACGTGTCAAATATAAATATAATAAATTATTTAGCTGAGTTAGCCAATACTTGATGAAAATTTGTTTTAAAAGCTAAAGCTAAAATTTCAAATGGTTTGAATGGACTACTACAACCTTATAGAGAGATACAAAAGGAGCTCCCAAAAAAAAAAATTAACAGCCAACAATTTTGCATTATGTTCGAAAATTAATGTAACCTTTATAACAAATTTACCTACAAAAGCCAAAATTGACATAACAAAAGTATATTTATATTCCCTATAGCTTTATTTTATATATATATATCCCATTAGGCTCATCGTAAGTGCCTTTGGAACACTTGATAAGGATGATTAAAGATTTCCACCTAGAGGATATAGACATCAGAGGATATAGACAACGAAAACTTCCCACCATATGTGGGGGAACTCTCCGAACATTGCTTGAAGAATACATATTTTTCCTTCAACCAGCAGATCTACAGACCGACGGTGCCCCAATGGGATCATCTTTATCACCCGTTATAGCTATCCTGTTCATGACCGACTTCGAAACAAAGGCATTGGCCAACGTTCCTTTAAAACCTAAACTTTGGAAACGCTACGTGGATGATATCTTGATAATATGGCCTCACGGATACGAACTTATAAATAACTTCCTAACCCTGTTAAACCAAATCCACCCCAGAATACAATTCACTCTGAAAGTCGAACAGGATAGAAAACTGCCGGTTTTGGATCTCCTTATCACAAGGAAACTTTCTGAGACCCTCGAATACACAGTGTATAGAAAACCAACTCACACCGATCGATACCTCAACGCTAAATCCCATCATCATCCTTCTCAAATCTAAGCAGTAGCGAACACCTTGATTTCCAGATCCTTCCGATTGACACTACCAGATACACGAAGAACTACCGAAAATTTTCATAGCCCTTAGACAAAATGGATATTCACAAAATTGTATCAGGAAACCCAAACACGAAGAACAATAGAGGATCATGAACCAAATACACTAAAGGTCCGGCTACCATACGTAAAAGGTATCACAGATAGGATAGGCAGGCTACTAAAGAAGCATAAGCTCAGAACAATTACAAAAATATCGCAAACATCCTAAAAAAAACCCCAAGAACTAAGTTAAACTGGAAAATCATGGGGTGTATAGTATATCTTGTTCCGACTGTAACAGAACATACTAACAAACAGACGAATATTGGCCAGAATACAAGAATATAAAAACAACTTTAAAAACAAACAAACTACTTCCGCTCTGTTCCAGCACCATCTACAAACAGGACATAAAATCAATTTTGAAGGAGCTAAATAAATAGCGAAATAGAAGAAAGGGGTGAGCTAAATACGCGAAACGACGCTCCCAACATTTCAAAAGTATGGAAATCCCTTCTGAAAAAAGAAGAAACGCGGCAACGTGGCGGCGAGGTAGAAAAATCAACGAACGGACCCCCTACACCGTTGCCGAGCGCCGCAAATAGTCCCGAACTACCCCGATATAATCTGTGCAGTCGCCGGCCGGCTATAAAAGCATAACACCCGTGCACGTCAATTAGACTCTTCAAAAAAAAAAATATATATATATATATATATAGCGAAATTGACTACATCATGACCAACGATAAAACAATATTTACCAATTGTACTGTCCTTAACAATTTTAATGTTGGCAGTGACCACCGAATTGTACGAGCAAGGGTTCGGATTGACTGTCGAAAAGAGCGCGAAAAAATGGTAAGATCAAAGAAGGGCAAGGTGGATTCTGGAAAACTGCTGGAGAGAGGAAGCGATTTTGATATTGCTTTGTCAAACCGGTTTGGTGCGTTACAAGATCCAGAGGAGGTGGAAATATCAGTTCAATATGAAGAAATCGCCAACAATGTACTTCAAACGGCTGCTTCAATAGCACCAGAGGAAAAATGTCTCAAACAAACAAAAATCTCCAGTGAGACCATTGATTTAATGAAGAAACGGCGAGCAATGAGAAATGCAGGTAGTCCTTTTGGCAGGGTCGAGTACACTGAGCTCTGCAAAACTATAAGAAAACGTATCAGAGAGGACACGCGCAGATTCAATATGCAGCTAGTGCAAAAAACCCTGGAAGAAAACAAAGGAATTAACAAAGCTAAACAGAAGCTGAGAAACAAAAGAACGCAAATATATGCTTTAAAGCGTGAGGATGGCACAGTGTGCAGGACGCGTACCCAAATGTTAGAGATTGTCAGAAGGTTTTATTCCCAGTTATATGAAGATCAGAGCCAGTCAGGGACAGCAATACCCACGGAAGAACAATATATAATACCAGATATCCTAGTGGAGGAAGTAACAAATGCTATAGAATTGATGAAGAACGGCAAGGCTCCAGGAAAGGATAGTGTAACTGTCGAAATGCTAAAAGCTGGTGGTCGGACGTTACATAAAACACTGGCAAAAGTATACTCAAAATGCCTCAAAGAACAAAAAGTACCTGACTTATGGAAAAATGCAGAAGTGATCCTTTTACATAAAAAAGGAGCACAGGAAGATTTAAAGAACTACCGTCCAATAAGCCTCCTATCAGTGATGTACAAAGTTTTCACTAAGATAATTTCTAAAAGAATATTAAAAAAACTGAATGACGCACAACCAAGAGAACAAGCAGGATTCAGAAGTGGATTCAGTACAATGGATCACATCCAGGTTGTACAGTAGGTCATAGAAAGGCACAACGAATACACCATGCCACTGTGCTTGGCTTTTATCGATTACGAAAAAGCATTTGATTCCATCTCAAAGCATGCGATAATGCACTGCTTAGTCATGCACTGCTTAGCCAAGGTGTAGAGAGAGCCTATGTAAACCTATTAGAATCGATATATGATGGAGCTACAGCCACAATTCACCTTGATGATCTTGAAGTGGGAATTAATATAGAACGAGGTGTACGGCAGGGTGACGCAATATCGCCGATTCTTTTCTCGGCTGGCCTTGAAGAAGTATTCCGTAAACTGGATTGGGAACAGGATGAGGTAAAGATCAATGGTGCAAACTTAAACCATCTTAGATTTGCAGATGATATTATTCTCATTTCACAAGACCAAGAGGAGCTGCAAAGACGCATACAAGAACTGCAAAGGGCTGGCGAACCATTTGGCTTGAAAATAAACCTGAAAAAGAGTCAGGTTATGTTCAATAACTTCGCCCAGGACAGAAGAATTTCAGTTTTAGGAAGGGATTTAGAGATTGTGGACAGCTTTGTATATCTTGGGCAGAGGATTTCCATGGAGGAGAATACCGCCCGGGAGGTGGAACGGCGTGATAAATGTGGCTGGCAGGCATTTGGTAGGCTCAACATAGTGTTTAAGAGCAGACTCCCACTTTGCCTGAAAAGAAAAGTATTCGATCAGTGCGTTCTACCCGTTATGACATACGGAAGTGAAACATGGACACTCACATCGCAATCAATTCAAAAACTTCGGGTGGCACAGAGGGGAATGGAAAGATGTAATGCTTGGCATTACAAGACGAGACAGAAAGTCCTGCGCATGGATCAGGGAACAAACAAAAGTCTGTGACATCATTGGAAGAGTAAAACAGTTGAAATGGAGATGGGCAGGCCATATAGCGAGGCGATGGAACGACAGATGGACCAAGGCAATCCTGGAGTGGATACCGCTTGATCGCAAACGTCCGCGAAGAAGACCGAAAGCACGATGGACTGATGACATCGTTAAGTATATTGGACCCGAGTGGCAGAGGAAAGCCCAGGACCGTGAAGGTTGGAAGCATGCTGAAGAGGCCTTCATCCTGCAGTGGATCGATACGGGCTGATGATGATGATATATATATATATATATATATATATATATATATATATATATATATATATATATATATATATATATATATATATATATATATATATATATATACAGTCGCAGAGGAAAGCCCAGGACTGTGAAAGTCCAGAAAGCATGCTGCAGAGGCCTTCATCCTGCAGTGGATCGACACGGTCTGATGATGATGATCATGTTGATTGATTTTTCAAAAGGATCAGAACAAAAATAAATTTATGGTAATACCGTTTGATGCGAGGGGTAGACAAAATTTTGAAAAAAGTGGATATTAAGGTTGTGTACAAACCATATAATAAATTAAGAGAAATCCTGGGTAATCCAAACGGTAAAGTAGATAAAGTAGTAGAAAGAGACAAGAAAAGTCAGGGATTTACGAAATTAGTTGTCAAGATTGTGATTGAAGAAATATTGGGCAAACAAAAAAATCAATATTAACGAGATTTAAAGAATACATTGCCCACATTAGATATTGGGGAAATGAAAAATTTTGTGTTGTCCAACATGCACTCGAACATGGCCACAATATAGATATTAGAAATTTAAGACTAGTAAAAAGTATAAATAGCAATAGGGATTTGGATGCATATGAAAGCATTCATATAGAAAAATGTAAGAACATTATGAACCGGTAAAGGACCTATTCCATGTAGTCAACTATTTCAATTATTAATGTAAGGCTCAGTAAACTTTACGGTTTATGATTTTTACACGCTTCATTAGGTACGGTTATCATATAAATAAAACATAGTTTAGTTTTAGAATTAGATTAAATCATCTCCTGATGATGCTAACTTGGTTAGCGAAATGTGCATCGTGAAGTTTAAAAAAGTGATTTGGTGTTTAGTGGTAAATCTCATCGAGTTTAGTAATTTTTATCTAAACTATTTCTATATCACAAAGAAATAAATTTATTTATTTACAGTACCGCTGACATTCTATCACCATCTGGCCATACGGATGCTCAAACCTTAGCGATGATGTTGCAAGAACAACTTGACGCAATCAACAACGAAATCCGTCTGATACAAGAAGAAAAGCAGAACACGGAGGCTCGCGCTGAAGAATTGGAGTCCCGCGTTGGTAGCATGGAACACATGAACCTTCTGGCTAGAGGAAGGAGCCTGGAAAGACAATCTCCCCCTGTAAGCGGTAGATCGACTCCCAAGTCGCACCATAGCCCCCAGAGGGATTACTTGCATAAGTATCATACGGTGAGCTGGGTTTCTCCTACTCTCTGTCAAATTTTATCGTTTAAATTTCGTTTATTTCATTTTACTAGAGACGTTGTTTTGAATGCCGTTCTTATTTTTCAATACTCTTTTACTAATTGGCAAAATATCAAAATATTTGATTGAGCAAAATTGTTAAAATGCTAAGTTTGTAAATAACGTAAAGAGACTGGTAACGTACCGTTCGATCTGGTAATAATGCTGACTTACCCTTTGGATGGGAGGCAGGCCAATATCTGTTGCAGCTTTAGTACGAATTTGGGCTCACTGGAATCACTTGGTGGTTTGTAGCAATTTTTTTGTGAACTGGATTCTCCTAGTTGGGAACCGCCTTTTTAATGTTTTCCAATGTCCCAGAATGGTGTCGTTTGAAATTAATTTTCAATCCTGGGAAAAGGGGAATATCACAAGAACTCAAGTCTGGTGAATAAGGGGGTAACGATGCCACAGTGACATTTTAACTTGCCAACAATTCGTTCATTGAAATCGATGTGTGGCAAGACTCATTATCCTGATGCTCGGATTCACACCAAAGACCCTGTTTCGAAGTCTCTTAAAAACTCTCAGTAAAAATGTTAGCTTACTGTTCGAGTTTACGCCCACCAATCGCCCAGGAGTTCTTTTCTAAAGCAACCCCGCCACATTTTTGGCAGATGGAATAAAGTTTCCGTAACTATCGTCACTTTAAAACCATTATCTTTTTATTTATACCATTATTTTTTTGCGTTTCCGCTGCTTGACCGTTGACGGGGTGGGCCAAGCACTTTGCACCACTCCTCTCTGCAGGACAAATAAACTGAAGGAGGTGTTGTTTCTTAAAATATTATTTCATTTAACGCATTTGCCGATCACACTTAAGGTGTATTGTCTGAATGGTTGTAGCTTGCTCATTTTTTTTTCTTTTTTTGGGTTTTTCGCCACGATGTAAATCTCAAAAAAATATAAAAATATCTATTCTTATGTACATAAAGAATCACTGGGTAAAAAACAGAAACAAAACGTAGATAAATTTCTCAGTGATTCATTAATTCATTACATTTGCCTAACGAACAAAATTTAAAAAAATACAAAAATTTTCTAAATACAAAATAAATACAAACTTTTAAACGTTAACGTTTCCGGAGGTTTTCTTCTCCCGTTTTCAAAACGAATTTAAAAAAAAATTACATTCATTTCTATATATACTGAAAAGATAGGAAGTAAATATATTTTGTGAATATGTCAATGATATTTACATTGACAATAAGAGTTTTTAATGACAATGACATACTACCAAAAAAAATATATAGGTGAGGTTTGCTGTGTGATTATTGTGTATTGAAATACCTAAATCTTTTAATTGTATTCTTTAGAATCGTGAACCATATTGAATTAAAATCTACCGAAGGCATAACACAAGAGAATACAACACACAACAGAATACCAAAAGTGTAGTTTATCAAATTCCCTGCGAATGTGACAAATTTTATATAGGTGAGATATCTGGACCGTTAGATGTTAATTGTTAACCAACATAAAAACCTTCTTAGAAAGGGCGATTTTAATAAATCTATTAACACGCATGGGAATCTGGACATAAAATCAATTGGAATAATTCCAAAATTGTAATAAAAGAATCGGTAACGAAATATAGAAGAAAGTAAAGTTTTGGCGTTAGAGACGCATCAGCAACTGAGAAGGCTATTTTGCGACTGGATCTATAGCTTAACATGGGTTTCGAACCACGGTCATCAGCTACCGAAAACCCCGGTCAGCATCCCCCTCGGGCTATCAACCTTTGGTTTTGTGCTTAACCAAAAGTATCTCGAGAAGCCTACGACTGGCGAGTGACCAACGTAGAAAACCTCTCAGAAGGCATTCGACCTTACCCAGCCTCGAACTGGCATGACTGAGGGGTGTTTCCTTATCAGATTTTACTCTTATCTAGAAACATTCACAAGAATTTTAGAAAAACTTTTTTGCCTAGTACAGGATTCGAACCCGCTCTACATTCACTGCCGTAACGTAAGGCTGACGCCTTAGACGTCACAGCTAATGTGACTCCTCGCAGATAAGTTGCCGCAGAGTTTCACATAAGATATCCCTAACATGCTCCTATTACTCATGGACAAGGTCAACCTCGTCGAATATACCCACATTCTGAGGATAAAGATATAATGGCGGCAAATCGAGCAAATCCATGCATGAGCCTTCGAGATTTATCGTCTCAACTGAATATTAGCAAGGATAAAATCAGAAGATGTTTCGTTCATCACAAAATCAATCTCTATAAACCGCACTTCTTACATACATTGAAAAAAAGTGATGATAATAAAAGATTAGACTATTGTTATTTTTTGAACAATGACAGATTTCCTGAAGAAGATTCTGTTTACTGATAAGGCTACATTCACCTCTAATGCGATTGTATCGTTTCAAAACTGTAGATACTGTATAATCCCAGAGGTAATCCTCACTGGGTTATAAATCGTAAAGCTAATATTCCCAGAAAGTCAAAGTCTGGTGTGGGATTTCAGGAAACCAAATAATTGGTCCTTTTTTCTTTAACTTTAGTTTACTTCTTCGATCGGGAATTTTGGGATGCAATTGAAAATCTTCCTCTTAATGTGCGACAGGATATGAATTTGCAGCTAGATGGTGCATCCATCCACAATTCAAGGATCGTTCATCAATGGTTGAACCAAAAATTTCCTATGCTCTGGATAGGAAGAAACAGTCCTTTTGAACTGTGGCCTCCGAGATCTTCCGATATTACAATTTTATCGAAAAATGTTTTCGACCTTTTTTGTAGATGATTCCATTTCCTGTAAATTTGCATTAATAACTTTTGGGAACCTCCTTAAGGATCGTTATCGTTAAGTTATTTAAATTGAAATGTAAATTTTTCTAAATAATCGGATTTTTATTGTTTATAATTGATTATAAAATTAAAATTATTCAATTTTTCAACTGAAAATTACTTACTCATTATATTTGACTAACTTTTAGAAAAGCTTGCGCATATTCAAATTGAAAGATACAGATTTACTATACTTATTTTTTAACTAGAATATTTTTTCAATTCAGTCGAAATCAGCTATATTTACAAATCGAGATGTTTTCAAAATATAGTATATGTATATATATATATATATATATATATATATATATATATATATATATATATATATATATATATATATATATATATATATATATATATATATATATATATATATATACGACAGGCTTCCACAAAATATAGTATATGTATATATATATATATATATATATATATATATATATATATATATATATATATATATATATATATTCTCCGGGAATTATTAAAATTATTATTAAAATATAGAAGATTAAAAGAAACTACTATAATTAAGTTAAATAAAAATAACTGTATTGCTATGTCCTAAACGGGAGGAGAAGACCTCTCGAAACTTTAATGTTTGTATTTATTTTAGAAAATTTTTATATTTTTTTAAATTTTGTTCGTTAGGCAAATTTACTACAGAATAAAAGAAAAAAAAAACATATTTTTACTTTTTTTTCGCGTTTCGCGCCCTCCATCCACCCGAGATTATTTTCTAAAATAATCCCGAAACTTCACTGCAGGTAGATGGGATAAGGTTTCCGTAGCTATTTGCCACTTAAAAAACCCTTATCTTCTCTTCCTTGGTGTTTCCGCAGCTTGGCCGCCGGACGGGGTGGGCCAAGCGCTTCGCACCACTACCCTCTGGGGGACTGTTACCAGAGGGGGTGTGTCTTAAGATATATTTATTTTATTTTCATTTGCCGGTAGCACTGAAGGTGTACCGGCATTTATTTTCTTACTCTTACCTTTTTACCTGGATGAAAAGCACTTCCTGAAAGAGAAGCACTTTAACTTCACTTCACCAATTTCTTTTTTCTTTTTCGTACGTGGGACAAGTAGTCCCTGTTCCCGCGTCGGTTGATCCCTCGTTGGACATCAGTCGACCTAGTCCTCCAAAAGTTGGAGTTTCGGTCTTCTGTGCCTTCTGCCACCCAAAGCTGCTAGGTCTTCCGGACGATAGTCCGTTAACCTTCGCAGTTCTTGATTTGGGTGGTCAGTGATCTTCAGGAAGGCTTTCTCTGCCTTTTCCTGCATGCACTGCCTAAAGGGAGTCCACATCATCTCTCTATGTAATCGTACATTGGAGATGTACCATGGGGCGTTCAGAGCCAGTCTCAATATCTTGTTCTCATAGCTTTCAAGCTGTTTGATGTAGGATTTTGCCGCGTAACCCCATGCGGTCGATCCAAACATTATTACACTTCTCACTAATGCTTTTACCATTAGCATCTTGAGCTTCACGTCTAATTTGCTATTTCTGCAAATTAGCGGGTAAGCCATCTTCGTTACCGTCACGGCTTTTATCCGTGCGTTCTTGACATGTCGACTCCACGTCATCTTCTTATCGAATGTGGCGCCCAGATACTTTACAGCATCTTGCCACCCCACATTTTGGTCTTCTATCTCCAGTTGGAGTTCGGGTCTTCTTCTTCTTTGTGTGATGTAGATAGCCTGTGTCTTGGTGACATTCACCTTGATCTTCCAGGCTATCATCCACTCCATCAGATCGTCCAGGTGTTCCTGGACGTATCTGACGGCGTGGTCCGGTCGCGAGTGTCTAGCCATTATGGCGGTGTCATCGGCATACAGGGCTAACCTAGTGATATTCCCCTTGGGAATATCACTGGTGTATATGTTGTATAGGTGGGGCGTTAGTACCGCTTCCTGCGGTACTCCAGCCTCCACCCATCTTCGTGCTGACTTGACTGCACCCATTTTCACAGAGAAACTTCTGTCTCTTAGGTATGAGTCAGTCAGCTCGGTAATCCACTCAGGAATTCCTATCTCTATCATCTTGTGGATAAGCCCGTCGTGCCATACCCTGTCGAAAGCTCTTTCGACATCGAGTAGGACGATTGCCGTTCCGTGTCTTCTACTCAGTGCTTCCGCTATGTATTCTGTTACACATAGCATCTGATCTTCCGCAGAGTGATTTTTTCTAAACCCGAATTGTTCGGGCGGAAGGATGCTATTATCTATGAGCACCTTCTCTAATCTCTTTAGAATCACTCTTTCTACGACCTTACTTATTGATGGTAATAAGCTAATCGGCCTGTAGTTTTGTGGGAACTTCTGGTCCTTTCCTGGCTTCGGTATCATTTTTACCGTTGCATATTTCCATCTGTCTGGGAAATACCGCAATCTCATGACTGCGTTAGCAACGGCAGTGATGGCTGCAATGCCCTTTCTGGGCAGCTTCTTCAGCATGCGATTGTTACACCATCGCATCCTGGAGCTTTCTTGAGCCTGATCCTTTGGATAATTTCCTTGACCTCCTTCGGAGTTGTGAACTCCGTCGGCGGCCTGGGTCCTATCCTTTCTCTGAAACTTCTTACATTTCTTCTGACTAACCTCTCATGGTTTTCGTCGTCGTCGTCGTGCACATTTATGATGCACTCTCTCTCGAGTGCATCAGCCATGGCGTCAGCCTTTTCGGCATTGCTGTAAGCAAGCCCGTTGGCTCCGTGCAGCATCTTCGGCTCTGGTCTTTTCTTGAGTGCCCTGTAGACTCCCCATAGTGTGCCATCTTCGTTGCCGAGTTCCGTGAGGCGATCGTTCCACCTCTTCTCACTCAGATCCTTCAGAGCTTTTCTCAGGACGTTCGTCGATCTGGTCAACTCCCTGGCCAGGTCGGCCGTCCTATTTGCTCTGTATCGTCGCTTGATGGCCCTACGCCTTCTTATCATCCTCCGTATGGTTTGAGGAATAGGTCCGTAGGGGTGCTTCGATGGCCTTTCTACTCTTCTAGTCGTGCAGTCTTCTACTGCATCAACTATGGCCTTTTCCAGTATCTCGACTTCTTGCTCCAACTCTTCCGTTGTGTCGATCTTCGGGATTTGGATTTTGGAGTAGATCTTTTCTGGGAACATGTCCCAGTTGACCCACTTCCTCACCACATGATCCCTATACCCGTCACCAGAACCCAACTTTAAGAAAATCGGGTTATGGTCGGATGTCCCGTCGTAAGCAGTCTCGATCTCCATATCCAATGGGATGTCCTTGATGACTGCGATGTCCAAGACGTCCGGCAGTCCTTCTATCGGCTGATATGTGGGCTCTTCGGGAGCAATCACGATTGCTCCCATAGCCTCCACGTATCTTTCCAATCTTCTTCCGTTGGGATTATACAACCTGCTATGCCAACTCGGTGACTTGCAGTTGAAATCCCCTACAAGAACTTTCCCTACATTTCCCTGTAGGAGTTCTTGGATGTCTTCTTGTAGCAGCTGATCCCGCCTACCGGGGTGGTAGACGGACTGCACCTCTATGGGTGCACGTGCCATCTCTACCTTAACCCCGATGGCTTCTATCTCACCTTCGTTATCACGAAGTGGTTCAGATTCCAGACTTCGCCTGACGAGAATGGCAACGCCACCCCCGACAGGATTCCGTCTGTCGAATCTGTACGTCCGGTAGTTCGGGAAATTTATCCTGAACTCTTCCGGACATTTAGTTTCTTGCAATGCAAGAATATCCGGATCGTAATCCGCCAGAAGTTGTTCAACTTCTATCTTCTTATTCCGGATCCCGTTTACATTCCAGGATCCAATCGTCAGGTTCGCTGGTCTGTTTCTTCTACCTGGCATTTCTGGCTTCAAGAATGGCGCGGACACTCATCTCTACCGCTTGTGTGATGACCTTTTGCATGTCCTCATCGGACAGCACGTCATTTCGTTTGCCTGTTGTTTTTACAGGCTCTTGCCTATTCGTCTTCTTCCCTTTTTTGGTGGGTGCATACTTGCATCCCAGGTAGGATGCAGCATGCGCCTCTCCACAGTGCGCGCACGTGGCTTTTTCTTCGCGAGGGCGCGTGCACTCTGAGGTGCGGTGGTCCTCACCACATTTTACGCATCGTACAGGGTATCCGCAGTTGCCCTGTACATGTCCGTAGCGCTGGCAGCGGTAGCACTGCACCGGCCTGTCAGCTTTTTCCTTTCTTTCGACCTTCACGGATAATCTGTCCAAAAACCGAAGGTCGAAAATCTTTTCATACATATTTTTACAATCTAATGTTTGCATTAAATCAGTGGCGGTTTGTGAGGGAGGGCGTTGGGGCTCCGCCCCCTCCTGCATTTATCACCATATACAATTTTTCAGAGCAAAACACCATATTATATTTTCGTTCAGTTTCTTTCCTTTAACTAATTTTCCTGGTTCATGTCCTGTATAGGGTTTTAATAGCACGAAAAGTAAAAAGGAGGAAAGGGAAAGCCAAAAAAAATCTTCAGCAGCCCTATTTTCTTCCACGCCCGCCTATTTTAAAAACCCACGGGCCGTCACTGCGTTAAATCTACGGAAAGACGTTACTGAGGATTATGTGAATAGAAAATATATTACAAGAGATGTCATACAGCAGCAAAACTTTCAGTTTTTTCCACTTGTGTCCTGTAGCATCACATCTTTTTGAAAACTAACAGTAGTCGCTCAAAATAGATGGGTTCCAGTGTCGCTGTATCTTGCTTACATCGTCCTGATGTCCTGGTGAAACCTCTCTCATTGTTCGTAGCTTACTGCACTCATATTTTCCAGAAAAAAATCCAAATGGGAGTGTAAAAAATACATTTTTAAGGACATGCACCACCCTAGTATTTCATAGGCTTTCAAGAGTTCATCTATGTTTATATTTTTCTTGTTGCCCAGAAATAATTTCACTACACTTACAAAACACGTCCATGCTGCCAATTTCTCATCATTTAATTTTTCTTAAAAACGGAAATCACATAGAAGCTTCTTTATTTGAGGTTCTTCTTTTAGTTTTGCATCACTTAATTGAGGAAATATTTCTTTTAGGTATTTGAAACCATAACCTTCTTTGTCCATGGCTTTGACAAAGTTATTCATTAATCCAAGCTTAGTATGGAGAGGCGGAAGAAGCACCTTTTTTGTGTTAACAAGGGGGGTATATTTTATTGTTGAAGTACCAGGTTCAAAAGAAAGTTCTATAAGGCGAATATTTCTTAATGTAATCATCTTTTGTCACCGGGAAACATGTTGTCCAGGTTTAAACGCGCAATCGGTACCGGTAGTTCCTGGATATGAGCCTAAGTGTAGAAAGCAATTTTGGATCTGAATTTTGTCGTTTTGTTTTTTTTCCTTCTGTTTTAGTGAGACAAAAGTAGCATTCACTTACATGGTCAGTAGATTCTTTCCACATCATGGGACCAGCAAACGACATAGTATTCTTCTTGGGATGCATCCACTGCACTAAATTGACAACTCATACTATGTTGGATTTGTGCTTACTGAACTTGTCACTTTATATAAATCGACATAAACACTTGACTGTACTGTAAACGAGACAGAAACAAACTAAACTATAGGAAACAATAAAACTGCTCTTAAAGATTCGTATAATACTGTGAAATAGAGTCTATGGCCTTGTGGCAATTCCTACATTGTCCAGTCCAAAGTGAGGTACAGATAATTTTAATGAGCCCATGATATTAAGGAGAAGCAGGACCTTCAGGTACCTTATGGACGATGCCCTGTCAATTGATAAAGTAAATCAGCGTCTTTTTGATGTTTGATTTGCTCATTTCGCTTTATTTAACCGAGGTTAGTAATGACATATTCCAGAAAATATTTAGCCTGTCTGTTTGTTTCCCTTCTGTCATCCTTTTGATCATGCGAAAGGTTTTTCAGGACCATTTTCCGCAGATTTTCTTCTTCTCCAATTTATTGTAGTCAAAATGTGATAAAAGGTTCCGTGAGTCAAACTAAACTCTTCCTCGATCATTCTGGCCATCGACCGAACGATCAGAACGCGCAAGATTTCGGATTCTGTGGATATTTTTATCACTTCTCGGCCGTCCGCTGCGAGTATAATCTTCAATCGACTCTCGACGTTCTGAAAATGCCTTAAAACATCTGAAAACTTAGACCCTTGACAAATTACTGTTTCCATAGATTTATTAAATTTTTGCGTTTCGGTCGTACATTGCAAAAGTGTTAAACAAAATTTCGAAAAAGCACCGTGGCTCGAAATTGTTATCACTCATTTTCAGAGCGTACCAGAAGGGAGTTAAAACTCGCACTGAAGACGCATCAGATGCTGACCCGAAATGTGAAGCCAGCATTGTTACCAAATCGAACACAACGTCATCAGGCTTATTATTTTATTTACACTTAATATATTTTATCTTTATTATTTATTTTGTCAGTTGGTCAAGCATGCATTTTTATATTTAAAGCACTTATTTATTATAGATCGATAAATTCTTTTTTTCGAATTCTTGTTCGACTAAGGGAGTATGAAATATCAGAAACCAGTCAAAACAGTTAATAACAGTAACGGGGAATTTATTTTGTCAGTCATACACACATTGTTTTTGTTTAATTTCTGTTTTGTCTGGTGTTGTGATCGATGTGATGTTGTAGGCCCCAGCAAGTATGTCTCCAGCTCATTTGCAACAATATCACTCGACTTTGAGTCCAGGCACTTTGTCTGAATCGTTACCATCTAGCCAGGTTTGTGCCGATATCATACATTCCTACTGTTTTTTTTCTTGGTTAAATATTTTATAAGCCCACTGCTCAGAAAGTATAACTAGATAAAATATTTTCACTTGGTTTCATTTATTTCATAGGTAGAAATAGTTTCCCCCTCTTAATTAATTTTAATAATGTATGTTTATATATTTGAACAAATGTAAACCAGTTGAAAAGTATATTAGCTTATGGGGCGTATACTTACCACCGCCAATTCATATATTTCCTAAAAAGTAATAATACATTTATAAATCTATATATATATATATATATATATATATATATATATATATATATATATATATATATATATATATATATATATATATATATGTATAGAATTCTGGAATAGATAACATCCAAGCTTTTAAAAATACCTTACTACATTAAGTTCAAGACTTTTGTGATATTAGGTCCTCAACTTAATTCTCGATCTCGGTTTCATCGACTGAAGGACCAATTCCAACCAAAATTTTTTCCGCTGCATACTTATATTAAAACGCCATTTCTCGCCTTAAAACAACGTATAACATACGCCAGACTTGTTTTATACTTCTCAAAGAGCTCGGACCTTCCAAATGGAACGCCAATAAGATTTTGTAGTACAGAGAACGTTGTGTAGCCATATACGGCGGCTAAAAGAAAAAAGAACCGGCTAAATAAAAGATTAGAGCATCGTCTCTCAACCTGGGGGCCGCGATTCCTAGCGGGGTCGCGTTCAGGACTATGGGGAATCGCAATGTATTAAAAAAATAAAACCTTACACAAAACATCCTTTTATTAAAGTATTTTTAATTTAAAAACAAGTGTTTAAATTAATTTTAAATATATTTAATTAAAATTAAATATTACCTGGTAATAACAACATAATAAAAAAAAACATGAATAAAGTAATAGCAAAAGTTTTTTAAAATAATAATTTAATACGATGATTGATTTTGTTTTCTTACTTAAAAGTTTTTCTATACGTGGATCACCATTACAAATACACATAAGTCAATTATTTTCTAGTGATAATAGAAAAATTCTATATTTAAGTTTTAAAGCCACCACATACGAGAAGCTTTTTAGTAGCGAGGAGGATCAGGGTTTTCAAAGCTTCCTTTCCTAAACTTCCGTATTCACATCGTCGTGCAAGCCAAAACTTATCTAAATCTTGAGTTACAAATTCTAGTTGTAGAGATTTGTCGACCGATATTTCAATAAGTTGATTCTGAATTTCAATAGGTAATTCAGCAGCTGCAACAACATTTTCATCAAACGGATTAAGAATACATCTTTTCGACAAATCGTCGTTGCTATCTGGAAAATATTCCAGTTACTGAATTATCAATTCGCATAAATGGGTTTTCGTGCTCTCCTACATGCGATCAATAACAAAATTTTCTCAATCCATATTTTTGGTAATAGAATTAGAAATTAAAGTGAATGCATCAAAATTGCGTTTTTGATCCATATACCAACCTTCTTGATGAAGGCATTGACTTTGTCTGTCATTAGAAAAATATTTTTATTACGGCCTTGTAAACTCGTATTCAAGGCAGTAAAATGTGAAAATCTATGACTGAAGAAAACCAACAGTAATAAAATTACTCCGTCTTGTAAAAACTTTAAAAATTCGCTATTTTCATCTGTAAAAAGAAGATTTTCATTTTACCTCGCAATTCAAAAAGCTTCGTTAGAACTTTTTCTCGCGACGACCACCTGACTTCAGTAAGGAAAAGCAGTGAGTCATATTTGGCAGCCATTTCTTAAATGCCATGAAATTAACAATTTTTTCGGTTTCTAACAGAACATTTTGTGAATTATCTGGCATCTTTTTTGTAGCAAGTGCTTTTCCGCAAGTGCATACCGCAATGAATTTATTAAAGTCCAATTTATCGTTTTGTGTTGCATCAATAAAAACTTTAAAATTACTTTCGCCAGTTGCACGACCAGGGATTGATTTACAAAATAACATGTTTTCTTTAATTGACCCCTCACAATCGTATCGGACAAGACACAAAAATTGCACCAAGTTCGACACCTCTATTGACTCGTCGAACTGATTAGCAAAAAATTAACTTCTTCTTCTTAAGTAACTTGGCTTCTGGTCCAGATAGCGGGCAATTAGCCAACGCATTAGGAGTGGCGAAGATTAGTCTGGCTCAGAGGCATAACTTCATCACTCAAACATCTATAGCAGTTTATTATATAATGTAAATACCACTGCAAGCATTCGGCTTCACCCGGCCTGGTTACCGGCGTGACAATGGGTCAAAAAATTGAATTATTACAAAAGATCACCATTGGAAGCTTCCGGTTTCATCTGTTCTGGTTACCGGCTTGACAATGGGTCAAATACTGTTCGATAAAAAGTAAATACACACACAATCACACTCACTAATATAAACTTCTCAAAAAATGAAATCTGAAGACAGTTTATCAAAATACTACTTCGATGGCCTTCACCACTACTTTCTCTCGATAAAAATCCGTTCTAACAAAATAAAACTCTTAAGATGATTCAAATGCACGTGGATAATGTGATCGATGCGAACACCATAAAAAGCGATGCGGAAGCGAAAAATTAACTTAATTTAATCTTTTCAATTATTTGATCGTGAACATCATAGGCCATTTCATAAAAAGGTCTCGATATTGTGTGATTTGAAAGTGGTATAGTTTTTCTGCTTCTTCCAGCCTTATCACATTGACCATATCCTAGCTTTTCCGCAATCGTGTGGGACTTAGACTCTCTGGTCACTATTAATGCTACTTAATATGATACTTAAAGTGCTGCTGACGTGCTGCTTGTGATTTACGCTCGAAAGATTCTAATAGTTTGCTTTGTACAAAAGGGTGCTTTGTTTCCAGATACCGGACTAATTTTGAAGGCTTCATGCTTTCCGTGAACAGAAATTAATAACAAACTACACATTGCTGCTCAGTGCAGCAATGCTTCCCCTCCACCCCCCCCCCCCCCCAAATTACATATATTTCGTCATATTTAATCATAGAGATTTTTTAATTGCTTACTAAATTTGGTTTGTTTATATCTCTTATTTTCAATTTTGGTTTGTTAAATGTATTTTATAAATCGTCTACTGCTATGCCGAACCTCCATATTTCAAACTCACGAACCGTTACTGTTGCTGCTTGTCATCCAAGGCAATAAATCCATATTTTAAATATGTTTCATTGTACAATCTGCTATTATTCTTTACTATTTCACAAGGTGTCGACGATGCATTTCATTTTGTCACAAATTTGTCCATTTCATTTAATATTATTAACTTATTTTACAACTACACTGTTATTAATTTATTTAACATCAAGTGAGGTGTCCATTCAATGGACAAAACCCATTTTAAGGTTCAAGTCGTGGTACCTACTAAAAAAAAATACACTTATGTTATAAATATTAATGTAATCCTACGTTCATTTAGCCCTATGTCATGGACTATTCGGCCCTCAAGTTTATTTTTGGGTTTTTTAACTACCTTTGATTGTTATGTATGAGAAGTATCTCCCTCACTTTCGACACTTTTCAAGCAACTGTTCCCCACAACGAATCAATAAAACGTGGTGGTATTGATGTGATAAAGTCATTGAGACTTTTTCCGACTTTCTCAAGAGATGTGTAGCGGTTATTAACCAGATGGTGTTGCAGGGACCGGAAGAGATTAAAATCCGAAGGGGCCAAGTTTGGAGAATACGCCAGGTGCTATAAAATCGTCGGGTTTAACTCTCGGATCGCTTCCAAAGCTCTTTTTACTGGATATAGATGACTCCCATTCTTCCCTTGCACTTTATAAGACCATTTTTTTTTCCAGAGCATCACGAACAGGCATTAGTAGCTGCTGATAACGATCAGCAGGAAACTTTGGCCAGATTAGAACTCACAATGCCCGAGGCCCAGCAAGTCATAACAACACCCTTTTGGCATGAATATTTAGTTTAGCGTCACTTGTTTCAACGATTTTCGCCTCTCTGGAGAAACGAAGAAGATCCACTTTTCGTCACAGGTCACAATGTTATCCAGGAAGTTCGTTTTTTTGAATCTGAAGGGCAATGACACAAAAATATCACGTAAAAAATATCTTAATCTCAGCTGTGAGGACCCAACGATTATTCTTCAGAATTTTCATTAGTTTATGTATACGTTTAGGAACGGCTTGCAGTGTTACTCCAAACTCCTGACCGACCTCTAGCAGTATACGACAAGGATTTTCCTTTCAGCAGAACTTCCAATTCTTCCTCCATTTTTTGACAGTCCCGCACGTTCTTTATTATTTAAGTCACAATTTCTAGTTCAACATTGCTGGGACCATTTCTTACAAGTACCTAACCAACTGATTTTTCAGGTTACATTCAAAGCAGATTCGTATATTATAATCATCATTATCGTCATCATCGTCATCATAACCGTACAATCTCTTGGAATTATGGTTAATGCTTGAAAACGTGTTTTAATCCTGTCAATGAATTAGATTACCGCTCGTCTTCTTATCATCGTTAGTATTTTCTGTGTTCTGGGCCCTTCCATTCTTTCCTATCACTGCATTTCATTCTCTAGTCTGCAATGCCTAATGTTTTTGCATCCTTTTCCACATAGTCTATCAATTTTATTCTCAAGATTTTCCAGAAACAGCTCTGATGAAATATCTCGAGTTGTTTTATTTGCTTCTGTTTTCTTTTCTTACTGAACCCTCTTCTCATTCGGCGTTCAAAATTAGCACCAAGACACTTTTTGATATAGTAATATAAATAAAAGAGAGACAAAATTCCTTAGAATGGCTGGAAATCTAATCTCTGGAATGGCTGCCATTTCGTGTCGGACATTTTCTTTTAACTGCACCAAAGGACCCGATTTACTGACGTAAACTTTTGATATCAGATAGCCTCACAAGAAAAAGTCCATAGGGCTCAAATCAGGACTACATGGAGGCCAATTTATGTCACCAATCCTGGAGATTAATTTGTTTGGGAAAATTTTACGAACTCGTGGCAGAGACGTGTTGGAAGTGTGTGACGTTGCTCCACCCTGCTGAAACCATGTTTTTTTATTATAAGCAGCAAAGTTTTCTAGTTTAGGCATCAAAAAATTGTCCAACATTTACACATAACGCTGTGAATTGACGGTAACTGCGCATCCGCCCCCGTTTTCTAAAAAGTGCGGGCCGATTATTACTCGCGCTGATATTGCAGCCCATTCACTGACCTTAGACGAATGTAAAGGTTTTTGATGTTTGTGTTTCAGGTTCTTTGCATTCCGGTAACGACAGTTCTGCTTATTTACATGACCGTTGAGATGAGATGAAATGAGCTTCAAATTGTGGTTTTTGTAAAATTCTCGCACACACAATGCACAGTATCCTTCTGAGAAATGCTCCATATCAACTAAATTCCTAAAGGCGGAGCTATCGATTGACATTCGCCCCGCGCCCCTCATATAACCTCTTCTTGGAGGTTAGCAAAGCAGAACATTTGACAACCCAAATATGGGAGCATGCTACTTCTTTTAGTGGTTGACCACTCACAATAACCTCATCCGTGTCTCTATGACTAGTTGGAGTCGTTTGTTAGAATATTTTCGTTTTTTGTGAATTAATTTTAAGCCCGAACGCACCATAAACTTTACTGAATACGTGCAGCATCGTTTTCAACGCCGATGTCGTCCGTATACTGCAGGTCTGCGATGTTAACCTCCTGTGTATTTTGGCTTTAAGTCGTGCCAAGTTGAATAGGTTTCCTTCTATACTATATCTCAACTGAACGTGGCAATTTTCCTCTGACATGATGCGGGACAGAGGCAAAAAACACAGAAAAAAGCGTCGGAGCGATTATGTTTTTGTCAAGAGAGTCAAACGCTTTTGACAGTTCCATAAAGGCCACGAATAGGCTTTTATTTTATTCCCTACGTTTGCAAATGAATGGGATGTAGTATAACGGGCTGACTGTCACAGGTCTATTTTCCCTAGCTGGTTCTTAGCGATTATTTTTTATTCCCTAGGATGAAAGAATATTATTTAAAAGTAAAAATGATGTTTAATTGATTGAACTGTTTCAGACAATATGAAAAAAATTACTGACGAAAGGTCTGAGTAACGCATGGCGCTTGAAACTTATATCCAGCAAGGTCCATCATTTCAAGAAATGTTTCGAAAATTTTGCAAAAAAACACTCGTAAAATAAGGTGCAATTCATTTACTGGAACTTTTGGTGTGAAGCTCAGACAACTCAGAGATTTACCACTATATACCAAATCATTTGTTTATAATTTATCGACACGTTTCGCTAACCATGTTGGTATCTCCAGAAGATGATTCAATCCATGATTCATTCTAAGATTGAATCATCTACTGATGATGCTAAAGTGTTTGCTGAGCAAAAGGCTCGGCGAGAAATTATAAACAAATGATTTAGTGGTAAATTTTATTTAATTTACTCGTAGAATACTTACACATCAAAGGAAAGGGCAAATTTTCATGGCTAATAGATAATGTTCTTTATTTGATGGGTATCAGGAAGACGTGCTCTATTATGAATTGTTAGAGCTGATGGTGAGCACACATTGAGCTCCGTTGCTGGATTTTTTGCGTATAAGTTATCCTTCAATTTAAACAATTGCGATTTGGCAATAATTGTTGTAACCATCAGCTCTAACAGTTCATAGTAGTGCACGTCTTCCTGATTTCCATCAAATAAAGAACATTATCTAATAGCAATGTGTGCAACTTCCGAAATTAATTGTTTAATACATTGTGTTTAAATATAAGTCATTGTTTCGTTGTGTAAACCAAAAGGATGAGAAATAGTGAAAGTGATTTAAATTATTTTGTTTAATATATCAAACTATTATCTTGCTCAAATAAATACATTTCTCATTCGAAAAGAAAAACGCCGTGAATTTAGTTTGGTTTGGTATTATGGTTCCATAGTGTTCTTCAGTATTTTTTTAGTCTTTAGCATAACCTTAAATTTCAAAATAAGGACTTTTCACCACCCATAGACGTAGTCCTGTCATAAGTTCTGTCCCTTAGGTACATAAAAGTACAGATTATAAAAAAGCAAACAAAGAGGAATTAAGGTCATAATCATTTAATTTGTTACTTACGGGATTTGATTGCTTACTATTTTGATGATTTGATTGATTTACTTACGGGATTTGATTATTGGGGTTGATTACTTACAGGATTTGATGATTTAATCATCTCCTGATGATGCTAACATGGTTAGCGAAACGTGCGTCGAGAAGTCCAAAAAAAGTAGTTTGGCGTTTAGTGGTAAATCTCTTCAAGTTTATTGTTTCACACCAAAGGTTCCAATAAAAGAAGTGACTTACGGGATAAGTTAAAAATATAAAATTTATTCAAAATATCCATCCTTTGCTATAGCACATTTTTTCAAACTGCCCGGCTGACAAAGCTATGAGCGTAAATTATGTCATATTGTCGGTTGAATTTCTCTTCAACAATGCAAATCTTTTAATTTGTGGAAAAGATTTTCTGTATATTTCATTCGCATGCAGAGTCAAGTAGAGTCTTTAGTCTCGTGGCTCTTGACGCCAGCACTACGTAACACAGTAGTCGGATTGGAATCGATCGGTTTCGGGCGATGATTTTTTTTCGGATTGGATTTTTTGGAATTCTTTCAGCGGCTGCTATCATAATTGTTGCGAAGAAGGTCACTTTTTGCTCTGTAGTCAACAGAGATCTCATGGTATCATTTCACAGTGTGATAAATGATTTTTTTCGATAATTCTAACCCTTTGAACAAATAAAAAAGCTGCGTTGCAAGTTTATTACATTTACAGCTATAACAGCGATATGATTCTTCTTGTTATCCCACTCCATGTTTACTGTTTGACATACTGGGATGAAGGGATTTATTTACATCAGTTTAGAAATACACTTACACGCACCTTCACAGTTCGGGACAGAATATATAGCTTGACTACATTTTTTTTTGAAGTGATGGCTTCTATAAAGAAAATTATTGACTATTATATTTCTTATAATTGATTTTATTTTGTAAACGACTTAAAAATAATTAAGTTTTACTTAGGTTGTTAATACAAATAGTTGCTATTCGGAATACAAAAATGGCGTTATTAGGAAAAATATTGGTTGTTATTGTTTACACATTGTTTATTATATTTACTTTGATTTTTTTTAAATTTCGGTTAGAGAAATATTGAATTGGCGGTTGCCTTGAAATACATGAGCAGTTTAAGTTTTTTTAAAAATTTATTTCGTTAGCTTTCTCAAACGTGATCCCTTACACTGTAAATTTTTACACATTATACACTAGCTACAAACTCTGGCTGCACATCATTAAAAATACTTCCTACTTTGTGTGCAATGCAAGGTTGTTATGATATATTTTCAATAAGCTAAGCGTTGATGCAAAAGTTCGTATAATTAAAAAAAAAACTTAATTCAATAAAATTAAATTTAATCAATACAGTATTTAACTTTCTCTTTCGATGACCTTTCTCCATCTCTCCGGTAGCTACATAATCCCGCCCCCATAGAAGTTCTGAGGCTTCTGGCTAAAGAATTGATCCAGGTGACTTCTCAAGTCTTCCAAGGATGTAAAGTTTAAACCATCTAAGCTGTTTGGAAGCGATCAAATGGTAGTTGGAGATGCAAGGTCGGGAGAGTACGGTGGATGAACTGAAACGTCCCAGTCAAGTTGTAAAAGTTTATCGTGTCTTTATTTTTATTATCTTTAATTCTGTTGGAACTAAAAATCATCCACACCGATTCCATCAATTTCTGAGAAAAAATCTTCCAGCATTGATACTGATGGTATTGATGGTAACGGTGGCTCCATTCTCACTTTTAAAGAAATAAGGACCGATGACTCCTCCATGCCAAAATCCACTCCAAACTGTGATCTTTTGCGAATACAAATGACTCACATGTATCACGTGTGTATCACGTGTATTAGATTCGAATAAAATCGGACAATTTTGAGAAATGAGCCTCATCGGAGAAGATGATTTTGCGATGAAATCCGTTGTCGGCTTTCATCATTTCGAGGGCTCAATCGGCAAATTCACGACGAATACGATGATCGGTTGGCTTCAGTTCTTGTACCAGTACCATCTTATAGGGATGCAAGCCTAAGCCCAACCTCAAAATTCGCCAGGTTGTCATTGAAGAGAGGCTTAACTCTTGCGAGCCGTGAGTAACCGAGACGCTGTTATTTTCGGCTACACTTACTTGAACGGCGGCAATATTCTTAACACTGGTGGCTTTTTTCTGTCGTACAGGCACAATACTATTGTGAAAAGTAAACTCAACACGATCAATAACCTGTTTAGAAGGATCACCACGATGAATTCCACTATGAGTAGCACGAGGGGATAGCGAATTTGCGTGATAAAACTGAACAATTTCTAAACATTCTTCTAACGTGAAACAAACCATGATTAATTGCAAACCTTTCGGAAAACAACTGATGAGACATGCCAAAAATCGATAAACAAATATGACCGTCATGGGCTGTCGAAAGTTCCATTATCCCTAATGGTAGACCCTTTACTAAAATGAAATGTATAAGCATCAAAACCTTATAAGTGCATAGTAGATAACACTTTGGTTTTGCGATGCAGTGCCATCTAGTGTCAGAAACGAGACGAACTTTTACACTAACCCAATATGTATAGTTTTCCAATTGTATGATCAAGTTACGTCAATGAATTTGGTGAAAAAAAATTAACATTCCTGCATGATACACATAAATTCATTCTTTTTATTCGATAATTTTCAGTCAACCATTTTAAAAACTGTTCATTAGCAGCTTACATATAATAATGCATGCTGTAAGTAAATTTACAATAGCACAACTTGCATGTGATATAAGAAAATTCTTTTCTAATAAAAAAAATTAATAGTATTTGAAAATTTAAAGATTATCTCCTTAAGCATTCTTACTGCTGAATGAATTATTTTGTTTTTATGGAGGCACCCAACTTGCTTACATGCTTTATCAAATAAGCATTCTTTTTTATTAAATCAATAACACTCTGTATTAAAACTATTAATTAAACTAATTAAAATAATTAAACATATTTTCTAATACATTCAAGCTATAGTTCGTGTTTTATATGGTTTACACAGGTCTACATTGGATTTGATACCTTAAAGACTAAAACTATTTTTGAAAATGGTCGTTATGCTGATTTTAACGGTACATACATTTTTTGAAATGCACGTGTAGTTTTCGAGATATGATAAGTGTCGAAAAAATATGATTCTTTCATATTTTTTACTTTTTGCTGCATGATTGAACACGGAAAATGCTTCTTCTTCGTGATTTCTTTGAGTGAGTCCCTTCCAGGCACTCACACATGGTAGTCCATGAGTAATCAGCTATAGTGTGTTTATCACATCGCACCTTTCTTTCATATTTTGTTCAAATTATCGTGGAGGTAGATAACTTTAATGCTCATGTTTTATCCAAGCTTTCTGGAATTTTCCAGCTTGTTTTCCACCAATTCGCAATAATTTTCAGACTTATAATTCCTTAGGAATTGTTTTTCAACATTGGCTGATGATTCTATATCATTCATTGAGTGCACGAAATTATTACCTTTTATCAAAAGCCTAATTTGCGGCGAAAATACCTGCCTTAAGTTTCTCGTTGCTCAAACCAGGAAATTTCGACGATATGTCATTAAAGCAGGAACCGTTTTTTCCAAAGGTTTAACATACTGTTTCATTAGTTCTATTTTATGTGCAATGTAGGTAAAATTATTATTTAAACTGACGCTGTATTTATAATATATTGTTTCAGCACTATCAAGTCTTTTTTTTCAGATCAGTTTGATTTAATTCAATGCTCCTTTTAGTTCTGCTATCCCACAAATGGAGAAAACATAAAAATTTCATGTATACTCTTCATTAACCTTATTCAGTTTTTAAATCAACACATATAACCCACTCATGATCATGATACTTGAGTTTTGCTAATACAAGAGATATGGTTTCACACTACTCCTTTAATTTAGTGAAATTAGCAATGGGAACCGCACCATGTTTATTACCATTATGTAGTTAAACACATTTCAAACTCCGCTTGGAACTATCTACACAAAGTCTCCATTCATTTAGCTGATAGTTCAAGAAGCCCATTAATACATTTCATTAAGGGGCCGAGCATTGTCATGCTTCAAAATGACTTTATAGTGTCTTGCGCTGTATTGCGGCCGTTTGTCGTTCAATGCTCCGCTCAAATGCATTAATTGCATTCGATGACGATCCCCTGTGATTATTTCAGACGATTTTAACAGCTAATAATAATACACTACACCGAGCTGATCCCGCCAAATACAGATCATGACCTTGGAGCCGTGAATATTCGGTATAGCCGTCGGCGTACAAGCGTAGCCGCATTATCCCCATGATTTACGACGCTTGGGGTTATCATAATAAACCCATTTTTCGTCCCCATTCACAATGCGATGCAAATATCCATTCCGCTTTTGCTTCTCAAGCGATCCGACGTTTCTGATAATCGTACGCTAATACAATAGAGAGTTCTTGATTGAATTGTATTTCTGTTGGGATTGTTCATTGTATAAACTATGAAGGAATTAATGGTTGTAACATTTCACCATACAATAGAAAATAACCATCGGTTATCTCCTTGTATTCCTTGAACAGTCATATTGGGCACACAACTTGTCTACGACATCTACTCCTCCTTTAGTCACAGTTTAGACTACGGTAGTAGTCCCTTGAAAAGCAAAACAATGAAGACCCAATTGGGCGACTTGAATTTTGTTTACCATTCCCTTAGGCAATTGTGTTTTATTTTTTTCTGGTTGTACCTAGTAGAGTCAGTCAAACTTAGGTTTGAGTTACTGATATGTTCAGTCAAGCGCTCTACAATACTTTGGCTACTAGTATTTAATTGATATGGTCCCTCAGGCTGGCGTCCAATGTAAACCTCCATTACACTAGTATAAAACTTTTTTGCATCACAGGCTGCAAACACTTTCAAACCGTATTTGTTTGAGTTACTGGAAAAGCCGCAGTTACTTTTGCTTACTTTTGCCGAAAGTCGTAGTTGTCTCTGAATCCTTCCAACTTTTCGTCAGTTGTGGTAAATACTGAATGGCTGTAGGCATATTTGCAGAGTTACATGAAAGTATCAAAGAGTAGTCTTATAGGAATGCATTTGTCAACTTTCTTTCGCTCATTTCTAGTATGGATGTCATCAAATCGTATCTGTGCAAGTAAAAATTTAAATCTGTTGATATCATAGTCAATCTAAATGCCTCTATTCTCGTCCCGTTTACTTTCCATAAATCTAATGTACCAAAGAACCATGTAATGGTCTTGGAGGAAACCTGAAACGTTTAGCGACAGGTGCAAGCTTGCAGTTAATTCCAAGTACGCCAATTATTTCGCTAATGCGATTTTATAAAAGGGTAAATTCAAATTTAACTCGAACAGCCATTTACTACTGCTCCAAAGATGATATTAAACGCCAAAGAATTTTTCTCCAACCACGATTTCAATCATCAGTAATTATTCCACGGACAAAAACCTACCACTGTTTTGTTCCAACTACTGAAGACACGGTTATAAAACGAACCAGTGTTGAATACAGTAGTAAAATTATAAAAATTATAAAATAAAATATTTTTCTTTTGATACAATACTGTTTCATTTAGTTGTAAATCATTATTAAGATTATATAGGCATCAAGCGTAACATTAGTTCAGAATTTGTATGTCTTTATGCATAAATAGGTGATCTAAGTAATGTCTGAATGATTATGGCGTGTTCATATATTTTTTTTTCCTTTATTTGGGTTTTTCGCCACTATCTAAAACTCAAAAAATATCAAAAATATCTGTTCTTATTTAAAGAAAGAATCACTGGATAAAAACAAAAAACCAAACGGAGACAAATTTCTCAGTGATTCTAATAAATTTGTCTAACGAACAAAATTTTAAAGATATAAAAATGTTATAAAAAATTTTACAAATTTTTAACGTTAACGTTTCGGAGGATACTCTGCTCCCGTTTTCAAAACTAAACTAAAAAATAAATTATATTAATTTGTAATATATAAAGTAACGAGTGAAAGTAAATATATTTTTTTGTATATGTCAACGATACTTACATTGACAACAATAGATTTTCATGACAGTGACATACTACCAAAAAATAGATATAGGTAATGTTTACTGTGTGTTTGTTTATTTTACTGATTGTGTATTCAAATATATAAATGTGTTTAATTGTATACTTTAGAATCGGGAACCATATTGAATTTAAATCTACCGAAGGCATAGCAATACAATTATTTTTATTTAAATTAATTATAGCGGTTTCTTTTAATCTTCTGTATTTTGTTACGGATTCTTTTAATACCGTTTTGGAATTATTCCAATTGATTTTATGACCCGATTCCCATGCGTGTTGACAAATTCTAGATTTATTAAAATCGCCCTTTCTAAGAAGGTTTTCTCTTCTCTTTTACTCTAACATCTAACGGTCTAGATGTCTCACCTATATAGAATTTGCCACATTCGCAGGGAATTTTATAAACCACATTTATGGTATTTTATTGTTTATTGTTTGGTTTAGTCTTTGTTAATAGAGATCTAAGAGTATTTTTTGTTTTAAATGTCGTTCTTATGTTGTATTTATTTCCTACTCTTTTAACTGTGTCAGAAATACCGCGTATATAAGATGCTGCTGAGGTTAATTGTTTGAGAGTTATTATTATTCTTATTAATAACTTGTCTGTTTTGTCTAGTATCAAAATTTTTAAACTATTTATCTATAAAATTTTTTGGGTAATTGTTTATTAAAATGTCTTTTATGTGATTTTTTTTTAGAGGGACAAATTTACAATACATTATATACAACACAAACGTGAATTTACAGATTTAGAAAGATCACAACTTACACCACATTATAGTAAACCACCTCATTTCTATGGTCTACCAAAAATACACAAAACTAATATACCACTTCACCCTATAGTTAGTAGTATAGATTCCCCATGTTATAAACTAGCAAAATTTTTATTAAACATTTTAAATCCACTTTCGGGTAGAACAAATTCATAAATTAAAAATACTTCAGATTTTTTAGATAAAATTTCGAACATTAAAGTTACAAACCAAAATTTAATGGGTAGTTTTGACGTGATGAGTTTATTTACTAATGTACCAGTTGATAAATCACTTTTAATAGTTAGAAAGAGATTAGAACATGACACAACATTAAAAGACCGCACTAAACTAAACATAAATACGATTTTGGAATTATTAACTCTGTGCTTAAAAACCACATATTTTCATTTAGAAAATGATTATTATCAACAAAATTTTGTAATGGCAATGGGTTCTTCTCCATCTCCTTTGATGAGTAATATCTTTATGGAGGAACTCGAGAATGACATATTAAATACATCTCTTAAAAAGCCATTAATATGGCTTAGGTATGTTGATGATATTTTTGCTATATGGCAACATTGACGATCTAAATATTTCTTTACAAAATATAAATTCTCGAGAGCCTACAATTAAGTTTACTTTAGAGATGGAGAAGGAGAATAAATTGCCATTCCTCGACACTTTAATATTAAAACAAAACAACACATTAAAAACTACAGATTACAGAAAACCGACAAACACAGATAGGTATCTCAATTTCTTTTCAAGTCACTCAAAATCGGTCAAAATAGGAGTAATTAAAAGTTTATATGACAGAGCAAAACTTGTTTGTACCGACAGTGATACACTACAAAAAGAAAGAAATCACATAAAAGACATTTTAATAAAAAACAATTACCCAAAAAATTTTATAGATAAACCGTTTAAAAATTTTGATACTAGACAAAACAGACAAGTTATTAATAACAATAATAATAACTCTCAAACAATTAACCTCGCAATTCCTTATATCCGCGGTATTTCTGACACAATTAAAAGACTAGGAAATAAGTACAACCTAAGAACGACATTTAAAACAAAAAATACTCTTAGATCTCTATTAACAAAGATTAAACCAAACAATATACAACAAAATACCAAAAATGTGGTTTATAAAATTCCCTGCGAATGTGTGCAAATTCTATATAGGTGAGACATCTAGACCGTTAGATGTTAGAGTAAAAGAGAAGAGAAAACCTTCTTAGAAAGAGCGATTTTAATAAATCTAGAATTTATCAACACGCATGGGAATCGGGTCATAAAATCAATTGGAATAATTCCAAAACGGTATTAAAAGAATCGGTAACAAAATACAGAAGATTAAAAGAAACCGCTATAATTAATTTAAATAAAAATAATTGTATTGCTATGCCTTCGGTAGATTTAAATTCAATATGGTTCCCGATTCTAAAGAATACAATTAAACACATTTAAATATTTGAATACATAATCAGTAAAATAAACAAACACACAGTAAACATTATATATATATATATATATATATATATATATATATATATATATATATATATATATATATATATATATATATATATATATATATATAGTTTTTGGTAGTATGTCACTGTCATGAAAATCTATTGTTGTCAATGTAAGTATCGTTGACATATACAAAAAAATATATTTACTTTCACTCGTTACTTTATATATTATAAATTAATATAATTTATTTTTTAGTTTAGTTTTGAAAACGGGGGGAGAGTACCCTCCGAAACGTTAACGTTAAAAATTTTTGTAAAATTTTTTATAACATTTTTATATCTTTAACATTTTGTTCGTTAAATAAGAATAGGTATTTTTGATATTTTTTGAGTTTTAGATAGTGACGAAAAAACCCAAATAAAGAGAAAAAAAATAAATAAGTGATGTCATAGCAATTTTATTGTATAGGCATGCCCTTTTTTGCACAAACCAGCCAACTTCAGCAAGCGCCCAGTATGACTAAACTAATAATAATAATTTAGATCTCATTTTGCAATTTTTATGGTAAAACTTATAAAAGTTAAGCTTTATTTTGCAGTTAAAAAAATAAAATTAAAATGGTCGTGGTTTTTTAAAAAAATATTTGAAATATTTACTTCCGGTTTAACATTAGGATTAACAGGGATCTGGTTTGAAAATCAAAAAGACAAGTAAAGTTTCTATACAAAACATTACATTTATTATTTTATTATAATTTACTTCAATATGAAAATAAAATTCCATAGAATCCCATATCTTAACAACTAAACCTTAAATAAAAAAAAATAGTATGTGTAAAAATGTAAAAGTACAAATATGCCCATTATGAACAAATTTGAGAACCTCACTTTTTTATCGTTGTTCGCTTCACGCGAAATGCCCCATAAGTGTATTGTAGTTACAGGGGATTATTTTGATGTAAACAAAATAAATTTGGATAAAGTCACATCACTTTTTGATCATATCAGTATGGGTAAATATTTTAGGCATTTAATTTATATAAGCCATTTTACATTTAAAAGTAGTAAGACTTTAAAGAAATTAATTGTTCACCAAATATCAAAACAAGGTAATATATCGTTGTTTTCCATTTGGCATGTGTATAATTTAAACAATAAAATGTGTGGGTGTTATGGCTTGTAATAAACATAATGTGTAACATATTATACAGTGTAGCGCATTTAAGATGAAGACACCCCCATACTTTCGATATCTGAAAGAATACAGATTTGAATTTTTGCACAGTCATACCGGTTGATGGGTCACATTTTTTAAGATACTCAACTGAAATCTAAACTTTAAACTTCGATATCGAAAAAAAAAGTTATTAGAAAAGTTGTTCAGAATATTATTTTAACCTACGAAGTAACCCTAAATAAGTTTTCTAAATAATATTCTGAACAACTTTTTCTAATAAGTTTTTTTCGGTATCTCTAACGCGAAGATAAATATCGATAATTGACCCTGTTGGTGAATTCGTTGTAAGTTGAGTTCAAAATTCAGATTTCAGTTGAGTATCTTAAAAAATGTGACCCATCAACCTGTACCACTGTGCAAAAATTCAAATCTTTATTCCTTCAAATAGCGAAAATACGGGGGTGTTTTCATCTTAAACGTGTCATACTGTATAATATGTTTATAAACATAATATATATATTTAAAATTAAAATAATTTATTTCAATATCCTTTATTATTCAGCTGCAATTGGCACCGTTAACCTCGGAGATGTCCAGGGAGGAAATGCATCTGGCGGATGGCAATGGCGGTGCAGCATCGCCGTTAACTGCTCGTTCCATCAGATTAGAGAGAGTCGCTCAAGCGCTTGCTCACAGTCAAGAGGAACTTCGAAGGTAAATATAATTATTGATCCACCTGATAATAATACCATCACATTTATTTATATTAATTATCAAATAATTTCTTGCAAAGACGAACTGGTGCTAGCGGACTTTCTCCAGGAATGACATACAGGTTAATGATTTTCTCAATTTTAAGCTTTACACATGAAGATAGAGTGAAAAGTCAGATTCAGTAATGCTCCGCTGAACGCGGGGGATATATACCAATAAGTTCCAGCGTTAAGGTCATCTTAACATGTAAATAATAGGTATAGATAAATCAGAACAGAGAATAAGAAAATTTAAGTAATGTCTGAATAATTGTGGTGTGTTCATATATTTTTTCTTTTTTTCGCCACGATCTAAAACTCAGAATAACAAATCCCAAATATCTGTTCTTATGTAAATAAAGAATCATTGGGTAAAAAACAAAAAACCCAAACGAAGACCAATTACTCAGTGATTCGTTTTTTGTAATGAATTTGCCTAACGAACAAAATTTTAAAAAATACAAACATTTTTTAAAATAAATACAAACTTTTGAACGTTAACGTTTCGGGAGGTCTTCTTCTCCCGTTTTCAAAACGAATCTAAAAATGAATTATGTTAATGTCTATATATAATGAGAATATATGAAATAAATATATTTTTTGTGTATGTCAAT
The DNA here is from genome assembly GCA_031761425.1 of Cosmopolites sordidus. Lineage (NCBI taxonomy): Eukaryota > Metazoa > Arthropoda > Insecta > Coleoptera > Curculionidae > Cosmopolites > Cosmopolites sordidus. Next base: position 145,135 of record JARFXV010001408.1, read on the forward strand.
GAGACTTACATTGACAATAATAGTTTTTAATGACAGTGATATATTACCAAACAATTTATATAGATGAGGTTGACTGTATGATTATTGTATATAGAAATACTGAAACGTTTTTAATTGTATTCTTTAGAATCGGGAACCATATTGAATTTAAATCTACCGAAGGCATAGCAATACAGTTATTTTTATTTAAATTAATTTTAGCGGTTTCTTTTAATCTTCTGTATTTTGTTACCGATTCTTTTAATACCGTTTTGGAATTATTCTAATTGATTTTATGTCCCGATTCCCATGCGTGTTGACAAATTCTAGATTTATTAAAATCGCCCTTTCTAAGAAGGTTTTTATTTTACTCTTTTACTCTGACATCTAACGGTCTAGATGTCTCACCTTTATAAAATTTGTCACATTCGTAGGGAATTTTATAAACCATATTTTTGGTATTCTGGTGTGTGTTGTTTGGTTTGGTTTTTGTTAATATATATCTAAGCATATTTTTTGTTTTAAATATCGTTCTTATGTTGTATTTATTTCCTACTCTTTTCATTGTGTCAGAAATACCGCGGATGTAAGACTACAATTAAGATTACTTTAGAGATGGAGAGGGAGAATACATTGCCATTCCTCGGCACTTTCGTAATAAAACACAACACGTTAAAACTACAGTTTACAGAAAACCTACAAACACAGATAGGTATCTTAATTTCGTTTCCAGTCACTCAAAATCAGTCAAAATAAGAATAATTAAAAGTTTGTATGACAGAGCAAAAATTGTACCGATAACTTGTACCGATAGTGATACACTACAAAAAGAAACAAATCACATCAAAGACATTTTAATCGAAACAATTACCCAAAAAATTTCATAGATAAATATTTTAAAACTTTTGATACCAGACAAAACAGACAAAACAACACAAAGTTATTAATAACAATAATAATAATAACTCTCAAATAATTGACTTCACAATTCCTTACATCCGCGGTATTTCTGACACAATTAAAAGAGTAGGAAATAAATACAACATAACAACGACATTTAAAACAAGAAATATTCTTAGATCTATATTAACGAAAACCAAGCTAAACAACACACAACAATACCGAAAATGTGGTTTATAAAATTACCTGCGAATGTGGCAAATTTTATATAGGTGAGACATCTAGACCGTTAGATGTTACATAAAATCAATTGGAATAATTCCAAAATGGCATTAAAACAATCGGCAACGAAATACAGAAGATTAAAAGAAACCGTTATAATTAATTTAAATAAAAATAACTGTATTGCTATGCCTTCGGTAGATTTAAATTCAATATGGTTTTCGATTCTAAAGAATACAATTAAAAATGTTTAAGTATTTCACTACACAATAATCATACAGTAAACCTCACCTATATAAATTTTTTGGTAATGTTTCAATGTCATTAAAAACTTTTATTGTCAATGTAAGTATCATTGACATACATAAAAATATATTCTTTACTTCCTATCTTCTCATTATATATAGAAATGAATATATTTAATTTTAGTTTTGTTTTGAAAATGGGGGAAGAAGACTTCCCGAAACGTTAACGTTCAAAAGTTTGTATTTATATAGAAATTGTTTGTATTTTTTAAAATTTTGTTCATTATGAAAATTTATTAAATACTTTTTATTGCATTAACTTTAGACTTATTTATTGCTAATATCGATTTTTATCCATAAAACATTCATGAAAATCAAAAAAGTTCGAGTAAAGGAGTTATGTTTGTGATGAGGAACGTTCTTCCTCATTGGATATCTTTTGTTTTTTAGCGAAGAAGTTATCTAAAGTGGCTTATCTTTTCCTGTATCGTCCAGCAAAAAAAAGTTTATTTTGCTCCTCATCTTCAGAAACACTAATTTCGTCATCTTGTTTTACTATTTTTTTAAGATCGTTGTTTGAAAGTCTTTTACCAGTTGTAACTTGCAATAATACTTCAATACCTTCGGCGTTCTTATTAAATATTTAGATATTATTAGTTAAGTTAGATATTACCCTAACCTTTTTCATTAGCTAGCTTCACAATTTCGTGGACATCAACAATAGTTTCTCTTTTGTCTACATTCTTTCTTAGCTCCGACCATACATGCATTTTTCAGTCACCTCACTCCAGGAAAGATTGATGATGTCTACAGCATCCATGATATTGTATTTTTTCCAAAAATCTATGGACTGAGTAACTTTTCCATCGGTTTTATTAATCATTTGTCGGTATCTACGCCGCAGATAATAAGTTTTAAAATTTGCAATTACGCCTTGACCCATTTGTTGGATTAACGAAATTGTATTCGGCGGCAGGAAAACTACTTCTACTGAAATGTATGTTGTTAAGAACAAATGCTTTGGTTGACTTGGGGTATTATCAATCAAAAGTAAAGATTTCGGTTATAACCGGTGTCTCAAAATGTGTTTCCTTTTTGGTTGGAACTATATCGTGACTGTAACACAGATAGAGACCCGCCTTAGATTGTCGTTTGGGCTGCCATATCAAGCGTAGAAATTATCGGCCACTACTTTTTTGAGGGTAACCGTGGTAGCGCATAGACTATTAATTCCGATCGTTATTGCCTTATGATCCGGACTTTTTTGGCTCCACAAAACTCGATTGGCAACAATCGCAACACGTGGAGCAACTTTCTACGTCACGAATGATTCTTTAGAAGCCCTTCACGATTTATTCCCTGAAAGAGTGATTTTTTCCAGCATACTTTCAATGTGTATGGCTTCAGCTCTTGCAATTATTCTTTTATATTAAGATGCACTTTGCTATGTCAATTTTTTCCAGCATTACATAACATTCATATCAGTATCACTATCAATATGATTTTAAAAGTTTGTCTAATGTAATAGTGCTTGAAGGCCTGGATTATTCCTTGGTCCATAAGTTGGAGTAAGGCAGTCGTGTTAGGAGACAAAACGATCACCTTTACATTTGAATGCACAGCTTCAAGCTCGCGAAGGTCACCTGGAGCACATTGTCCAAAACTAGAGCTGCCTTGCAATCTAAATTATTTTTTGTTAAATAAGTTTCAACTTCTGGAACAAAACAATCCTGGAACCAGTAACAGAAAATGACATTTGTAACTCACGCTTTCTTGTTTGAACGGCACAACACTGATAGGTTGTTCTTGTTTTGATTTTCCAAAGCACGAGGATGTAGCGATTTGTAAAGCATAAGTGCAGCATTTTTGTTTATCCTTCTTTTCCAAAACAGGGCAGTTTCGTCTGCATTAAACACTTGTTGAAGTTTGTATCCACCTTCAACAATTAACTTTGCTGCTGCTGACGTGTTTGGAAATACAGCTTCTCCAACAATTTTGATGTTATGCAGTAATTGTCGCACTTTGAACTTATGAATCAACCTTCCGATTCTCGAAATTTTCCATCCGTATGTTTATCCATAGGTTCTTCAACAAGTCCCTTAGCTTTCTCGCGGATTATAGCATCACTCAGAGGCACTCTCTTCTGGCTACAGTCTTCAATCTATAATGTCAATGCAGCTTCAATTTTTTCAATTGATGGATCACAAACAATTTTTGTTGATAGTTAGATTTAAACTGTAGAATTAACCCATCAAGACATAAAAGGTCAAGAATTTTTATTTTTACCTTAAACGTCAGCACGACCTTTTTCCGTGTACGAACTAATTTTCCTTTGCTTTTACTCGATTTTATAAAACGCGAACAAAGCAAAAGAGACATGTTCTATTTACTCGAAATTATTGCCACGAATGACAAATTGAAAAGATAAAACAAAACAAAAATTGGCACCGATGATGAGAAGGCGGCTTTTATCACAAGCCATAGCGTCACGCGGAATCCGACGGCACATATAGCGGCAACCACTTATTTGTCAAAGAACTTTCGGTCAAGGGGCAATAAAACTTGTGTGTTTATAAATACTTTGATACTTGTTTATTTTGTAAGGTAACCGGTAAATAAATTGATATTATTTTAAAAATACAATATGTATGATTAGTTTTGGATCCACGAATAATCAAATTTTTAACCGCAAATACAAGAAGTGGTCACAATTTTTTTATTCCGCGAATACGGAAAATACGAATAACGGAGCCGTGAATAACGAGCTTTGACTGTAAATCACTTATAAACTGAGCTTATAAATAAAAGATTAGATATATAAATAAAAGATCAGAGAATCGTAATACTTTTTCAACTTTGCTTCAGTTTAGTGTTTAATTAAACGTTGTTACAAAACAACAATTTATCTGCTTTCGAAGAGTATCAAAAAAAAAAACAAAACGCCATCTCGAGCTTCATTACGCTGGAACCCGCATTAAAGAATACTCCATTTTTTTTGTTTATTTTTGCCTACAAACGATGCTAATAAATATATTCTAGTTAATTTTTTTTGTAATGTCAGTAATAATGTAGGAAAAACAATAGATATTGTTCAAGGCTGTAAATATTGATTAAATACGAAAAATAGGAATAAAATTAGTGTTAAATTGTTTGTAGTTTATTATAGTCACAAGACTTTTTTTAACTCTGTTCATGTAAATAAATATCGGATAAAATCGAAAATAACGAAGTAGTCGGAAAAAGCGACCCTAACCCAGAAACTACAAATGATATAAAGTTTGTAGTGGTACGCATATATTAATTGTAGTGGTAAATATATGCATGTTAGTAAAAAGTTGTTATAAGGTTTCCTAAAGCAAGGAACACAAAAGCATAAACTATAAATGCTTTATGGGGCACCTGTTTCCTGCCAAAATTAGGGATAGCATAGAAAAATAACCGCGAAATTCAATTGATTCTTTAGGGAAGTAACATAATCTTCAAAAGTGTAACAAGACCCCTCTCAACTAGAGTTCGATTGAATGATTATTAATAATTTATAAACTACAAACGAGTATATCGAATGTAAATCGAATGTCAAACTTTATAGAACATGTGCTACTAAAACGATAATACTTGTATTACCGAGTTTATGATGGGTAAGGTGTCGACCCAATCGTTTCTTAATGGAAATCGTCTGTATATTTATGCAGTTACAGAAAAAAATAATCTACAAACCATGGCACTGATTATGCCTGGTTGAAGGTTGAACACTGAAGTTGATACAGTTTCAGAAGCTCACTCCAAACAACTTATAAACTACAAAGACTTATACCGAGCGTACATTCTTATGACAATCTTCAAATATCATAGAACATGTGCTACTGAAACGATTATACTTGTATCAGCGAGTTTATGATGGATAAAGTGTCGACTCAATCGTTTCTTAATGAAAATTGTCTGTAGTTTTATGTAGTTACAGAAAAAATTAACCTATAAACCATGGCACTGATTATGTCTGGGAAGCACTGAAGTTGATACAGTTTCAGAAGCTCACTACAAACAATTTATAAACTGCAAACTCCTATACCGAGCGTAGATTCTTCTGACAATCTTCAAATGTCATAGAACATGTACTACTGAAACGATTATACTTGTATCAGCGAGTTTATGATGGGTAAGGTGTCGACTCAATCGTTTCTTAATGGAAATTGTCTGTAGTTTTATATAGTTACAGAAAAATTTACCCACAAACCATGGCACTGATTATGTCTGGGAAGCACTGAAGTTGATAAAGTTTCAGAAGCTCACTACAAACAATTTATAAACTACAAACGTTTATATCGAGCGTACATTCTTATGACAATCTTCAAATGTCATAGAACATGTGCTACTGAAACGATTATAATTGTATCAGCGAGTTTGTGATGGGTAAAGTGTCGACTCAATCGTTTCTTAATGAAAATTGTCTGTAGTTTTATGTAGTTACAGAAAAAATTAACCTACAAAGCATGGCACTGATTATGTCTGGGAAGCACTGAAGTTGATACAGTTTCAGAAGCTCACTACAAACAATTTATAAACTACAAACCGAGCGTAGATTCTTCTGACAATATTCAAATGCCATAGAACATGTACTACTGAAACGATTATACTTGCATCAGTGAGTTTATGATGGGTAAGGTGCCGACTCAATCGTTTCTAATGGAAATTGTCTGTAGTTTTATGTAGTTACAGAAAAAAATAATCTACAAACCATGGCACTGATTATGCCTGGTTGAACACTGAAGTTGATACAGTTTCAGAAGCTCACTACAAACGATTTATAAACTTCAAACGTTTATATCGAGCGTAGATTTTTCAGACAATTTTCAAATGTCAAGGAACATGTGCTACTGAAACGATTATAATTGTATCAGCGAGTTTATGATGGGTAAAGTGTCGACTCAATCGTTTCTTAATGAAAATTGTCTGTAGTTTTATGTAGTTACAGAAAAAATTAACCTACAAACCATGGCACTGATTATGTCTGGGAAGCACTGAAGTTGATACAGTTTCAGAAGCTCACTACAAACAATTTATAAACTACAAACACTTATGCCGAGCGTAGATTCTTCTGACAATATCAAATGCCATAGAACATGTACTACTGAAACGATTATACTTGCATCAGTGAGTTTATGATGGGTAAGGTGCCGACTCAATCGTTTCTAATCAAAATTGTCTGTAGTTTTATGTAGTTACAGAAAAAAATAATCTACAAACCATGGCACTGATTATGTCTGGGAAGCACTGAAGTTCATACAGTTTCAGAAGCTCACTACAAACGATTTATAAACTACAAACGTTTATATCGAGCGTAGATTTTTCAGACAATTTTCAAATGTCAAGGAACATGTGCTACTGACACGATTATACTTGTATCAGCGAGTTTATGATGGGTAAGGTGTCGACTCAATCGTTTCTTAATGGAAATTGTCTCTAGTTTTATGTAGTTACAGAAAAAATTAACCTACAAACCATGGCACTGATTATGTCTGGGAAGCACTGAAGTTGATACAGTTTCAGAAGCTCACTACAAACAATTTATAAACTACAAACACTTATACCGAGCGTAGATTCTTCTGACAATATTCAAATGCCATAGAACATGTACTACTGAAACGATTATACTTGCATCAGTGAGTTTATGATGGGTAAGGTGCCGACTCAATCGTTTCTAATGGAAATTGTCTGTAGTTTTATGTAGTTACAGAAAAAAATAATCTACAAACCATGGCACTGATTATGTCTGGGAAGCACTGAAGTTCATACAGTTTCAGAAGCTCACTACAAACGATTTATAAACTACAAACGTTTATATCGAGCGTAGATTTTTCAGACAATTTTCAAATGTCAAGGAACATGTGTTACTGACACGATTATATTTGTATCAGCGAGTTTATGATGGGTAAGGTGTCGACTCAATCGTTTCTTAGTGGAAATTGTCTCTAGTTTTATGTAGTTACAGAAAAAATTAACCTACAAACCATGGCACTGATTATGTCTGGGAAGCACTGAAGTTGATACAGTTTCAGAAGCTCACTACAAACAATTTATAAACTACCAACACTTATACCGAGCGTAGATTCTTCTGACAATATTCAAATGCCATAGAACATGTACTACTGAAACGATTATACTTGCATCAGTGAGTTTATGATGGGTAAGGTGCCGACTCAATCGTTTCTAATGGAAATTGTCTGTAGTTTTATGTAGTTACAGAAAAAAATAATCTACAAACCATGGTACTGATTATGTCTGGGAAGCACTGAAGTTCATACAGTTTCAGAAGCTCACTACAAACGATTTATAAACTACAAACGTTTATATCGAGCGTAGATTTTTCAGACAATTTTCAAATGTCAAGGAACATGTGCTACTGACACGATTATACTTGTATCAGCGAGTTTATGATGGGTAAGGTGTCGACTCAATCGTTTCTTAATGGAAATTGTCTCTAGTTTTATGTAGTTACAGAAAAAATTAACCTACAAACCATGGCACTGATTATGTCTGGGAAGCACTGAAGTTGATGAAGTTTCAGAAGCTCACTACAAACAATTTATAAACTACAAACACTTATACCGAGCGTATATTCTTCTGACAATATTCAAATGCCATAGAACATGTACTACTGAAACGATTATACTTGCATCAGTGAGTTTATGATGGGTAAGGTGCCGACTCAATCGTTTCTAATGGAAATTGTCTGTAGTTTTATGTAGTTACAGAAAAAAATAATCTACAAACCATGGCACTGATTATGTCTGGGAAGCACTGAAGTTCATACAGTTTCAGAAGCTCACTACAAACGATTTATAAACTACAAACGTTTATATCGAGCGTAGATTTTTCAGACAATTTTCAAATGTCAAGGAACATGTGTTACTGACACGATTATATTTGTATCAGCGAGTTTATGATGGGTAAGGTGTCGACTCAATCGTTTCTTAGTGGAAATTGTCTCTAGTTTTATGTAGTTACAGAAAAAATTAACCTACAAACCATGGCACTGATTATGTCTGGGAAGCACTGAAGTTGATACAGTTTCAGAAGCTCACTACAAACAATTTATAAACTACCAACACTTATACCGAGCGTAGATTCTTCTGACAATATTCAAATGCCATAGAACATGTACTACTGAAACGATTATACTTGCATCAGTGAGTTTATGATGGGTAAGGTGCCGACTCAATCGTTTCTAATGGAAATTGTCTGTAGTTTTATGTAGTTACAGAAAAAAATAATCTACAAACCATGGTACTGATTATGTCTGGGAAGCACTGAAGTTCATACAGTTTCAGAAGCTCACTACAAACGATTTATAAACTACAAACGTTTATATCGAGCGTAGATTTTTCAGACAATTTTCAAATGTCAAGGAACATGTGTTACTGACACGATTATATTTGTATCAGCGAGTTTATGATGGGTAAGGTGTCGACTCAATCGTTTCTTAGTGGAAATTGTCTCTAGTTTTATGTAGTTACAGAAAAAATTAACCTACAAACCATGGCACTGATTATGTCTGGGAAGCACTGAAGTTGATACAGTTTCAGAAGCTCACTACAAACAATTTATAAACTACAAACACTTATACCGAGCGTAGATTCTTCTGACAATATTCAAATGCCATAGAACATGTACTACTGAAACGATTATACTTGCATCAGTGAGTTTATGATGGGTAAGGTGCCGACTCAATCGTTTCTAATGGAAATTGTCTGTAGTTTTATGTAGTTACAGAAAAAAATAATCTACAAACCATGGCACTGATTATGTCTGGGAAGCACTGAAGTTCATACAGTTTCAGAAGCTCACTACAAACGATTTATAAACTACAAACGTTTATATCGAGCGTAGATTTTTCAGACAATTTTCAAATGTCAAGGAACATGTGTTACTGACACGATTATATTTGTATCAGCGAGTTTATGATGGGTAAGGTGTCGACTCAATCGTTTCTTAGTGGAAATTGTCTCTAGTTTTATGTAGTTACAGAAAAAATTAACCTACAAACCATGGCACTGATTATGTCTGGGAAGCACTGAAGTTGATACAGTTTCAGAAGCTCACTACAAACAATTTATAAACTACCAACACTTATACCGAGCGTAGATTCTTCTGACAATATTCAAATGCCATAGAACATGTACTACTGAAACGATTATACTTGCATCAGTGAGTTTATGATGGGTAAGGTGCCGACTCAATCGTTTCTAATGGAAATTGTCTGTAGTTTTATGTAGTTACAGAAAAAAATAATCTACAAACCATGGTACTGATTATGTCTGGGAAGCACTGAAGTTCATACAGTTTCAGAAGCTCACTACAAACGATTTATAAACTACAAACGTTTATATCGAGCGTAGATTTTTCAGACAATTTTCAAATGTCAAGGAACATGTGCTACTGACACGATTATACTTGTATCAGCGAGTTTATGATGGGTAAGGTGTCGACTCAATCGTTTCTTAATGGAAATTGTCTCTAGTTTTATGTAGTTACAGAAAAAATTAACCTACAAACCATGGCACTGATTATGTCTGGGAAGCACTGAAGTTGATGAAGTTTCAGAAGCTCACTACAAACAATTTATAAACTACAAACACTTATACCGAGCGTATATTCTTCTGACAATATTCAAATGCCATAGAACATGTACTACTGAAACGATTATACTTGCATCAGTGAGTTTATGATGGGTAAGGTGCCGACTCAATCGTTTCTAATGGAAATTGTCTGTAGTTTTATGTAGTTACAGAAAAAAATAATCTACAAACCATGGCACTGATTATGTCTGGGAAGCACTGAAGTTCATACAGTTTCAGAAGCTCACTACAAACGATTTATAAACTACAAACGTTTATATCGAGCGTAGATTTTTCAGACAATATTCAAATGTCAAGGAACATGTGTTACTGACACGATTATACTTGTATCAGCGAGTTTATGATGGGTAAGGTGTCGACTTAATCGTTTCTTAATGGAAATTGTCTCTAGTTTTATGTAGTTACAGAAAAAATTAACCTACAAACCATGGCACTGATTATGTCTGGGAAGCACTGAAGTTGATGAAGTTTCAGAAGCTCACTACAAACAATTTATAAACTACAAACGCTTATACCGAGCGTAGATTCTTCTGACAATCTTCAAATGTCATAGAATATGTACTACTGAAACGATTATACTTGTCTCAGCGAGTTTATGATGGGTAAGGTGTCGACTCAATCGTTTCTTAATGGAAATTGTCTGTAGTTTTATATAGTTACAGAAAAATTTACCCACAAACCATGGTACTGATTATGTCTGGGAAGCACTGAAGTTGATACAGATTCAGAAGCTCACTACAAACGATTTATAAACTACAAACGATTATATCAAGCATAGGTTCTTCTGACAATCTTCAAATGTCATAGAACTTGTCGTTTCAGTAGCACATGTTCTATGACATTTGAAAATTGTCAGAAGAATCTCCACTCGATATAATCGTTTGTAGTTTATATATTTTTTGTAGTGAGCTTCTGAAGCTCACTTCCCACACATAATCAGTGCTTCCCACACAGTACCATGGTTTGTAGGTTAATTTACTACATAACTACATAAAACTACAGACAATTTTCATTAAGAAACGATTGAGTCGACATGTCACCTATAATAAACTTGGTGATGCAAGTAGCACATATTCTATAAAATTTGAAAATGGACAGAAGGATTTACATTTGATATAATCGTTTGTAGTTTATCAATTGTTAATAATAATTCGAACTCTTGTTGAAAGGGGTGTTGTAACACTTTTGAAGATTATGTTACTTCACTAAAGAATCAACTGAATTTCGCGGTTATTTTTCTATGCTATCCAGGATTATGGATGGAAACAGTTGCTCCATAAAACATATGCAGTTTATGCCTTAATGTTCCTTGCTTTAGAAAACCTTATATGCTCTAGTTACTGACATACATGTGTCCATATATATATATATATATATATATATATATATATATATATATATATATATATATATATATATATATATATATATATAGGGGTTTAGTTTCTTAAGCTGTAATATTTTTAATCATAATCATTTTTTGATCAGTTGATTCTTTTGTTTGCCATTATAAAAAGAGTTTAACAGTCACTACATATATAAACGTACTACTACAAACATTTACATCATTTGTAGTTTCTGGGTTAGGGTCCCTTTTTCCGACAACCTTTCGATTTTATGCGATATTTATTTTCATGAAAAGAGGAAAAAATCTTGTGCCTATAATAAACTACAAACAATTTAGCACTAATTTCATTCCAATTTTTCGTATTATTATCAATATTTACTGCCTTGAACAATATCTATTGTTTTTCCTGCATAATTATTGATACTACAAACAAAATTAACTATACTACATTTATTTGCATCGTTTGTAGGCAAAAATAAGCAAAAAAGTCTAGTATTCTTTAATGTGGGTTCCAGCGTGAGCTGCCATATCGCCTTGAAATTCATAGCGCATTATTAAAAAGGAAGTTTTACGTTTTAGGAATACAATCATCTTTGCAATGGCATCGCCATATATGGGAAAAGTATCTGACCTTACGCTCTACCTTAGTATATATCCATATCGTTTCAATAAGTTTTTAAAAGTTCTTATAACGCTTCGTGTTATACAATAATATATTATTGAATATATTTGAAACGTTATGGAAAGCAAGCTTATATTTTATTGCTTCAAATGTTTTTGCGGTCATATAAATAAGGAAACGTAACGAAGTTTAGCCGATATTAGATCCTCAACTTAATTCTCAGTCTTTTTTTGACTAGTTTTGACATTTATTTATGAAAACAATACTACAAGCTTAACTTTTCTCACTTTCTATACACTTTAGCCCTCTTTCAGACAACTGTCGAAGTCGAATTGATGCATTTTTTGGCTTTTTCAAGAGGTGTAAAGTGACTGTAAAGGGGTCGAGTTTGGAGAATAAGTTGACTGTAATAAAAATACCCAACCCAACTCTGTGATCGTGTGATCGTTTCTGGAGTCTACTTTGGTTCTGCATTTGTTAATAAAATAAGGCCTTTGTTCTTCGATAGCGTCACTGACACGAATCAGCTGCTCCTCATAAAGGTCAGCATTCGTCGTTTTATCAAATTGGAGCAATTCATAATGCTCGATTCCCAGGTGATTCCATCATAAACACCGCTGGGTCACCAGGATTAATCAACGATTTCCGCCTCTTTTTCCAGAATAATCTTCTACAATAATTACATTTTCTTGAATCTGGACAGCAATGACACAACAGCAGCAAATCTTCTTCTTCTTAGTTGTGAGTTGATATGGAACCCAACGACTCTTTTTTAGAGTTTACCCTAACTTATGTAAACGTCCAGAAATGGTCCCAATATTAACCCCGAGTTCCAGTCCCAGTTCTAACAGTGCGCGACAAATATTTTTTTCCAGTAGTACTTCCAATTATTCGTCCTCCACTTTTTTTGACTGCCCAGAATCTTCAATCATTGCAATTTTTTTCAGTTGAAAGACGAAAAGAGGGCTTGCCACAAAAATGCCATTCTGTAATAAACATGCTGAGTTTCGAGCCAAATAAAGATCATTTGCGACCCGTACTGTTTTTCCTGTTCAATCAAAAGGAAAACGAGTGTGAAAAAGCATTATATACTTGTGAAAATTTACAATGACAATGTCCCAATGCAAGATGCTTGTGGCTGTGGATTTAGACGATTCGAACGTGGTGATTTCGACTTGAAAGACAAAGAACGTCCAGGTCGATTGAAAAGAAATGAAGATGCCGAATTGCAAGCATTGTTGGAAGAAGGCTATGTGCAAGCTTAATAATAAATGACAGATATATTAAATGTTAATCGCCGAATCATTTGTGATCATCTGCATGTCATACCAAAGATCCATAAGGCAGAAAAGTGGGTACAACATCACCTGAACGACAGACAGAATGCGAATAGCATGAAAGAAAGACTTTTTTTGCATGGGATCGTGACTCGATATATTTGGAGAATCTAAAACGCAGAAAACCATGGGTTGACCCAGGACCAACAATCAACATTGACCGCAAGACCGAATTTCTCTGAAAAGAAGACAATGCTGTGTATTTGATGGTATCAGAAAGGTGTCGTCTACCATGAGCTTCTGAAACCAGGTGCAACAGTTAATACCGTTTGCTACTGTCAATAAATGATTAATTTGAGAAATGCACTGATCGAAAAGCGACCAAAATCACAGGCAAAAGTGATTTTGCAGCAACGTAATGCCCCATCACACACAGTGAAAATGGTCAGAGACACCATTTCACGTTCAATAAACCATTTTCTACCTTTCTTGTAAACTTTTTCAAGAATTATTAATCGCACTCGTCCTCTACACCTGGAACTCTACTTCCACAGAGAAAAGTTTAATTTCAAGAAAAAAAACAAACTTTCTCTGGCATTAATTGGTAAGCGGTGGTAAGTGATTAGCAAAAATAATTTTTATTCTTCGCGATGATAAATTTTCGCCACAAATTGTCAGAGAGATGGGAAAAATGAGCAGCTAGCGATTGCGCATACTTTCAATAAACCATTTTTTGCCTTTCTCCCAAATTAAACATGTTTTTGTAAGAAAAAATTAAAAATTATTAACCACCTGGTACAAATGATATTTCATATTATATTTACAGTCGGCTCAAATAATATATCTCGTTTTGAAGCTGAAAAATGGCTTTTTAAAATAACTAAGCGGGGGCAAAAAATTACCATTCGAATAGATTCTGCAGTCGATGAAAGTTAGGAGCAGAGGATTAAGTTGAAGGCCTGATACCTTTAGTTAAGTGTTAGCTGAATCATTTTGTCAGTCTTGCTTGGTTCTGCTATAATTTATTGAAGATAGTTTCTTATATCTGGTTTATATAAACCTTGATTTCTAATTTTTTCACATTTTCAAATTTTTCCTGTTTCTTCAGCGCATTGTCGTGACTGAAAATTAAATTTAGTTGTTGTATCCAAAAATCGGCATACTATAGCCAACCCTTCCCCATGTTGTACTGAAGATATTACGATTGTTTTCGGATATACATTTGAAGACATTTGATATATAAAATAATTAATTTCTATTAGAACCTTTGTTGTCAAACACTAGCTCCAACAGATTTACTAATAAACCCCAAATCACCTGTTTTTAACTGACCGATGCGCCATCTCGTATCATCAGGAGATGTTTCAATCAGAAGAGACTGATTATCTCTTTGCTCAATCATCTCAATCAGACGCGCATCGAGAAGTAAAAAAAAGTGATTTGGGTGTTTAGTGGTCAAACTCTTTGAGTTTAGTATTTGATATTATCAAAAAGGTTCCCTTTTAGTTAAAAAAAACTTGAAGTTTCAATTCGTCACTCGGAAAAGTTATATTAAGCATATAATTCTCTAGCATTTTTTCACTGAATTAGTTTGGAATAATTTAGTATAAAAATATGGTCTTTAATTATAAAATGTAGTCGTGCCATAAGTTCTGTCTCTTCCAAAGAGTGTACCAGTAGGTACTTCCGGATTTCCTTTTTAAATTAAACCAACAATTTTAGAAAAATAAGGTGTTTGTTTATTTTATCACAAAGTAGAAACAAACACTCATTTCTTTAAGATCTGACCACTCGTGTATCACCACTCGCACCACTTCTAAGGCTATTGAAGCTACCACTTTCACCAAATTAACATTCAGGGTCTAGACATTGCGGTGAGTTGAGCAGGCCATCTCATCTAAAATGTCCCACAGCAGATTATGATCCAGACTTCCTGAGAATCAATCTTTAGCCGCGATCAACTCATACAAATTAGTTTCCAACTATGTGGATCTCGCCTTGTGGGCAGGCGCTAAATCTTATTGGAAGATCTAATGTTTTAATGAAAACAAGGAGTGATGATCGAAAGATTACCTCCTTTTTTCCAATTCTTTTAGCAACTTCCTGAAAGCTATGAGCTTAAACTCTGAAAGTGGCGTTTGAATATTTATTCAACAATGAAAATATTTTAATTCATGACAGTCCTGTCTATTTTCATGCCATTCAAGTGACGCCTTCGCTCTCGTGGCTCTGATGTTACATACAACTATCGTCAGTTGATGTGCGCGACATGATTCTCGGTGGTATTTCCATCACTCGAGAGGTGATTTTTTTGTTTTCGGAGCTGATTTTTCTGAATTATTTTAGCGATCACTTTCTTGCTTGATTTTGATCATCAGTCTTGCTAAATAATAAACGCTTTCTGTATGGTTATGTTATGAAAAGTAATTTTAAAATCGTAATACAATAAAATATCTTCAGTGTGATGTGGTCGTCTTCGTTCTCTGTGCATGCTCTAGACTTAGCCTAGCTTAGATGGTAGCGTAGCATATATGTGTTTAGGCAAGGGCAGAACACACACACGCCTCCATCACCTCTATCCTCTCGTCATAGTAGCCAAGAGAGTCTACATAAGAACGCCTACGGGGCCGCCACCGGCCTCTCTCGGGAAGTCACCTCGGCAGCAGCGGCAGCGGCAGCAGCAGCTCAGAAAAAGAAGGGCATCAAGAGCAGTTTAGGACGGTTCTTTAGCAAGAAAGAAAAGGTATGATGTTAAATATTTAGTGTTAACATTTAAACTCACTTTTACTTACTGACAATAATTTAACTTAACCTTTTAGTGGTCGCGCACGCACGGTGTGGGAGACCGGCGCGTCGGTAAAACAGTATTATTTTAAATGATCAGGTAAATTCGTGAGTCTTGGTGTGTGTACCTTTCGCAGAGGTTCTCGCCTACGCATTGCCGCAGTTGCTTTTTCTCTGAGTGTTGTTATATGTGTTACAGACGCAAACACGGTGTATCAGACCGGGTGCCACTGTTAACACTATAAAATTTCTGTGATACATGATTTGTCTTCTGGCATCTGAAAAGTATATTTTTTGGTAAGAATTTATCTATTATTATTCTAGATTTATATAATTATCAATTTATATTTAGATATGGATTACGAGAAAGAGCAAGAAAGGTTATTGAGTTAGAAGTACCTAGTGGAGTTAAATATAACGACGAGGATGAATCAGGGGAACAGGATAATGTTGGGGAAAGATCTGACGATAGCGACACAGAACAAGAATTTGATGAAAAGGGAGGTGGAGAAATAAATGAAACTGGACCATATTTTATGGGAAAGGATAATAGAACAGAATGGAACAAACATGATCTTCCCAAAAATGTAAGAACTAGGAAAGAAAATTTAACATTTCACTTACCTGGTCCCAAAGACTGCACTAGGGAAAAACTCCTCCTGTTGAAATATAGGAACGCCTTTTTGATAACGAAATTATAAACAGCATCGTGACTTCTACAGTTAGTAGAAAGTTTTAAAACAGAAGCAGGAACAGAGAATTTCAGTCGCAGCAGGGACATATATCCAACAAATTTGGACGAAATAAGAGTACCTATTGGTCTATTATATCTTGCAGGAGTGAGAAAGGACAACCATGTAAATACTGAAGACCTTTGGAACACAGACGGATCTGGAATTGAAGTATTTCATGTCACAATTGAATCTTAGAAAGTTTCGCCCAGTACTACGCTTTATTCGATTTCATGATATTAAAACGCGTAAAGAAAGCCTCCCTAAGGAATCTTTTTGACCATTTTAATCAAAATGTGAAACAATTTTATAGCCATTCTGACTACTTCACAGTTGACGAAAAGCTGGAAGCTTTCAGAGGTAGATGTGGGTGTAGGCAATACATACCAAACAAACCAAATGTTTTACACTAGTCAAATGGAAGTTTAGATAGGACAGCAAAAAGATGGCCCATATAAGTTAGAAACAAGTGCGAGGGCAGTCGTTAAAAGACTTTGTCAACATATTTTTGGAACAAACCGAGATGTAACCACTGACAATAGGTGTTCTACTATTACTCTTGCCTTATCTCTTAAGGATAATGTACTCACCTTCGTAGGAACAATGAGAAAAAATAAACGGGAAATTCCTGATATGTTTACACAGAGGAATGAACGTAGGATTGAGTAGAATTGAGTTTCTACATCACAAACAAAAATAAGAATGTCCTATTACTTTCTACAATACATAGAGGGGATGATTTAAATGGTATAACTGGGAAACCTGAAATAATTAACAAATATAACGAAACAAACGGAGGAGTTGACGTAGTGAATAAACTGTGCGCTCAATATAATACAGCTCATCCGACAAGAAGGTGGCCCATGATCGTATTTTATAGTACGCTAAGTATTGCAGGGATTAATTCCTTTGAAATTTATAATGCAAAAAATTGTAACTGAACATTGACTAGAAGAGAATTTTTGGTTAAATTATCATCCTTATTGTTATATAACCATCGGAAAAATCGTACCATGCTCTCTAATATCCCCAAAATAATAAAACTACGACTCCGAGAAATTTAGGTGCAGAAGAAATCTAAAATTTACTTCCCCCAGGAACAGTGGGAAGATGGATCTGTTGTGGCTGGAGAAAAAATAGAGAAACAAAATATTCTTGCAAAGTCTGCGGTAAATTTATGTGTCTAGAGGCCATAATCAGTATATGTTCTGAGTGCTACGCAAATGCTCACTAATATTTTTACTTTATGACCTGCATGCTATTCAATGCATTGAATCCTGCATTGTTTGTTATTCAAATATATAGATAGAGTGAGACATTATTTGGTTTATTTTTTGTCTATGTGAAAAGTATGTTTTTCTTTTTTGAATAAATATTTTGAAAATACCTCAAATATATTAATTTTATATATAATTTTGAGTTGCTCTCGAAATGCTACCCGATTTTTAATTTTTGCTTTTGTATACGCATTTTTTTTTGACTGGTCTCTAAGACCGTGTGCGTTCCTGGTGTAATTAAATTTGAAGCGACCACTGAAGGGTTAATATAACATAAACTTTATTCTATTTAAAGAATTAATTTAATAACAAGTTTAATAGTTATTAAATGTATTGCATTTAGTATTTTAAGAACGGTGATTTTATAGATATAAGATATAAAATCTGGAAGATCTGTTGTTGGCTGTAAATTTGGTTAATTTGTCCAAACATTAATTACGTTAATATGCGTTAATTGCGTTAATTTACCCAAATAAACTATCCAGGAATTAACTAAAAAGCGCAAAACTTCACGGTTACAATAATACGGAGTTTAAAAAAACTGGACAAAGTGCAATGAGAAAAAATGTTGGTGCCATTTCAAGTTTCAATTCAAAACAAAATTCAACGTTTGACCATCTGCAGTGCACTTTTGTGCAGGTTGGAATAAAAAAAAAAAAAATTAAACCTGGGAAGTAGTTTCTCACTGCCGGTATTATCTTGATGCTCTAGGAAAATACACAACAAATTTTGTACATGTGTTCAATTGGGCGAACAAAAATCTACTGTGACAACTATCAAAACTGCACTAAGAACAATTGTTCACATTTTAAAAAAAGATAATAGACAGTTTGTCAAAAAATTGGACGAAGATTCCCAATAACGCTGGAGATGATATTGTAAATTAAAATCCTCATTAACTCTTAAATAAACTTTTTTTTTCAGTGTCAAAAAAACATTACTTGTGGATACACCTATTATTATAGAGAATTTATAAATTTTTCAAACCAGACAAACAATTCGGAGAAGCCAGATAATGCATTGACGATGGGAAACGTATCGAAAGCACAGCTTTGTTAAATGTTCAGTTTCGGTATTTTTTGGAGATTATTCCTACCTACTTTTCTTTTTACCTAACCTCAAATAAAGTGGTTCAATGGCATTAAATCGTATGATTTCGATAGTCAGTTTGTATCACTATCAACTACTACTAAAAGACAAATGTCAAATTAAATGACAATAAAATAAGTACAATATCATTAAGCAAGAGAACGGTCAGATAAAAGACTAACGGATGTTTTCAATATTGTAAGTTCTTTCATTAACACGAATGTATTATGCGCTTATAGATATTATATATATATATATATATATATATATATATATATATATATATATATATATATATATATATATAAGGGACCTGGTGGACCACGCGAACTACAGTTAGAGACGTTTGTGGTTGTTAGCCTTCCTTTGCGCCCATACTAATTTCATTCTTTCGCTATGAGCTTTTTTCCTTTCGTCGGACCAAATTATTCCAGTCTTCCTACATTTTTCTCTCAGGCCAACCTTCCAAACGTTAACCTTGTGTCTGAAACAGCCTCTATCCTGAATTTCACTTTGTGTAATATTTGCTGATCTTAGGTCCTCTTTAATTGCAGCATTCAATTATTTCTACTTTAGCTCTACTCCTATTTTCATCAAATTCGACTATATGTCTAGTAACCTACTCGGATTAATCCGCTTTATGTGTCCGTAAAACTTAAATCTTCTTTTTCTCATATTGCTATGTATATCTGTGTATTGTTTGATTTCTTGGTTTTCTCTAAGTCGGTATGTTATGCTATTTATTTGTTTGGGCCCTATGATTTTTCTTCCCTTGTTTTCAATCTCCTCGATGTCTCTCTTTCTTTAGACATTAGACATTCCATTATAGGATTAATATATTATATTATATTCCACACATTCCTCATATAGACATTCTGGTTTAATAACTGTGTTGTAATGTCTCAGTTTTGTGTTTTTAGATATGCATTTTTTGTTATAAATATTTTGCGTAAGTCTCAATGCAGTTTCCATTTTTTGACATCTACCCTATTGGCCGCTTCTTCCAACCCCCAAATATTTGATTTGAGAGACTCGTCTGATTACCATATTTTGTTTTTAGAAATAGTGTTCTTAGTCTGTTGCAGGTCATGTATTGTGTCTTTTCAAAGAAAATTTGGAGTTTTACGTTTTTTGCTGTTTCTTTTAGGATTTCGCTCTGTTTTTGTGCCGTTAATATATCTTGAGCCAAAATTCCTAGATCATCAGCAAACGCCAGACAATCAATTTTAATGTCGGTTCTCCCTAATTTAATGGGCTGTTTTTCTCTCTCACGGCAGTTTTTATTTCGACTGCTCTGAGATGTCATCCATGAATTTCACTTTTGACCTTATGTTGGTTAATGTTGCTTTAATAATTGCCAGGTTGGTTAATGTTGCTTTAATAAAGATTCGCAGTGAATATATAGAATCATATGCTTTTTTGAAATCCACAAATGTACAGACAAGTATTGTACCGTTTTTGATGTTTTAGGATCAACTTTAGATTCAGGATTTGTTCAGGGCAGGATCTGCTCGGTCGAAAACCTGCTTGATATTCACCAATTTTAGGCTAACTGTCCCTGTACTTTGTATAGTAGACATTGAGCTAGAATCTTGTAACAAACTGGAGAAGAGATATCCCTCTGTAGTTGTTTACATCCGTTCTATCTCCTTTCTTATGTAGTGGATAGATTAGAGCATATTTCTAATCTTCCGGAATCCGTTCGGTTTGCCAAACTTCTTGTAGAATTTTGGTTATTTCCTTGATTCTACATGGACCAGCGGATTTCAAAAGTTTAGTAGTGATTCCATCTAGACCAGAAGCGTTGTTATTTTCCAGTCGCTTGATTTGCCTAAATTATTTCATCTTCATTCGGTGGTAATGAATCTGGGTTCGTTTGTTTAGGGTTTAGTGCTGGTAATCTGTTTAAAGGCTCAGGACAGTTTAGTAGTTCAAAATATTTCGCAAGTTCTTTGCAATTGTCTTGGTTATTTAGAGCTAATTGTCCGTTTTCCTTTTGGAAGCCAATACTTTGGGGTTGATAGCCTGTTAATTTAGTTTTAAATGTTTTGTAAAAAATTCAGGTGTTATTTTTTTGGAAATCTTTTTCTGTTACATTAAGTTGATTGTTTTCATATTTTCTATTAGTTTGCCTAATTAGCTTCGAAGTTTCTTTTCTTACTTCCAAAAAGATGTTATAATTTATTGCTGTTTTTTGACTGTTTCACCCTTTGAATGCTTTACTTCGGCTTAATACTGGTTGTTCACAAACTTCATTCCACCACGGATGTTTTTGTAAAGGGATCTTTAAGGCTGTTTATATTGTTTCAATTCTTGCCAGTTCTGTGCTGATTGTTTATCAAGCTCTTCTGTTGGAGTTGGTTTTATTTTCGCATGGTCGAACTGTGGAGCTAGCAGTCTCTTTTAAGTAAGTTTTCGAGGTTTTAAGCTAAGTTTGATTCCAGTCAAGTAGTCATCCCTATATGAATATATATATATATATATATATATATATATATATATATATATATATATATATATATATATATGAAGACCACCGAAAAAGTTTGAAGACAGCGATTTTCAAGCATTGTTGGATAAGGGTGATGCTCAAATCCAACAATAATTCGCGAATCAATTAAATGTGACACGAGACGCCGTCTCCCCTAGCAGGAAAACCGAAAAACCACTTGCGAAATGGTTTTGCTCACCAGATACAAAAAAGTAATTTCTTGATTGAATTGTGAGTGGCGATGAAAGGTGGGTATATTTTGAGAATCCTAAGCATAAAAGATCATGGGTAACTCCAGGCGAACCATCGACATCGACTGTAAGGCCAAATCGCTGTGGACGGAAGGCAATTGGTGGGACCAAAAGGGTGTGATCTATTATGAATTACTAAAAGCTGACGAAACCGTTAATACTGAACGCTATCGACAACAAATGATCGATTTAAATCGAACTTTTCGTTCGAAAAACGACCAGAAAATCAAAGGAGGCAATACAAAGCCATTTTGCTTCATGATAATGCACCATCACACATCAAAACTGGCCAAGCAAACGATTGAGGCGTTTAGTTAGGAAATACTTTCGCATGCGGCTTACTTACCAGACTTAGCTTCGTCCGGTTACTACTTATTTGCATCGATGGGACACGCACTTACTGAGCAGCGCTTCACTTTGATGACTGGTTTACCTCAAAAGGCAACAGTTTTTTAGGCGTGATATCCACAAATTGTCAGACAGATAAGAAAAATGTATAGCTAGCGATGGATTATAATTTCATTTATTTTTGCTTTACAATTTTTCAATTCTTCTATTGGAAGAATTGAAAAATTGAAACACTCAACTCGAACAAATTATGGTAATTAAACACCTAATAGTCCAAGTTTAGACAATTATTAAAAGAATCTTCTATTTTTTAAAAGGAACACCACAAAAATGCCCAATTAACACGAGCGCTAGACATATATAAAGAGGAGCGCTATATCAGACAAACCAAAAGATCCATATTAACTAGATATAAAGAACACATTATCCGTATTTGATATAGTGTATTTGATATAGTGACTTGTACTCAGTGATTTTCACTTGTTTCGATACTTAAAGGAGTCCTTTAGTAGTGAACGGTTCAACGACGATGAACAAGTTAAAACTCACAGGCGTCAGATTTCCTTGACGTCGAAATTCAAAAACTCGGTATGACAAATGTTTGAACAAAAATGAAAATTATGTAGAAAAGTAAATACAAGTATGTAGAATATGGAAAAAATATAGTTTAGTGGTTTTTATAGTATTTTTCTTTTTACTAAAAACGTACCTTATTTAAAAAATATAACTTAGCGTAATTAAAACATAGTTTACCATAGTTTTAAAATTAGATTGAATCATCTCAGAATGATGGTAATATGGTTAGCGAAACGTGCGTCGAGAAGTAAAAAAAAAAGATCAGGTGTTTAATGGTAGGTAAATCTCTTTGAGTTTTGCAATTTTTAACATTGTTTCTATATAAAAACTTTTCATTTTTTCCAGGCGTTTTTTCGCCAACTGAAATAATGTTTTGTTATAGGTGAAAGGAAAGGATATTCCTGGAACGGAAAGCAATTTAAATCTAAGCCAGAGCAGCATTGGAATGCCAGATGGTGATATCAGCGATTCGATGAGCATATCCGGCAAAATTGGACAAAAGTCTGGAGAATTTGACCGTCGTCAAAAGAAAAAGTATTTCTCTAGTTTCATTTGTAACAAAATAGAATAAAATTATATCTGTTTCAGGGAACGAGATTACAGGCATGAACTTTTAGCAGAAGCAATGAAGGCAGGAACTCCCTTTGCGTTATGGAATGGCCCGACTATTGTTGCGTGGTTAGAGTTGTGGGTAGGAATGCCGGCGTGGTACGTAGCGGCCTGCAGAGCTAATGTAAAGTCAGGTGCAATTATGAGCGCTCTTAGTGATACTGAAATCCAAAGAGAAATAGGTAATTCAAGTCTATATTATTAAACACTTCATTCAGGGAAATAATGGTTGTACATCATCAAAATCTATGACGCACTCACGCTAGAATGTTACCACATCGAAACCACCAAAATACCCAGACTTCTGGCTTTTGTTTGATCAATAAAACTATAAATAAAAAAGTAACTCAACATTTTTTTTTACTTTAAAAGCTTTAATCAAAAATCTGTCTAGAAACTTCTGCTTGTGAACATAGCGGCTTTTCATTTAGTTCACACAAAGTTTAATTATTCACTATCACTAAAACAACTTTCAGCATCTGAATCAATGTGCACGTAAATTATTAGGATCTGGATCTGATTAACTTCTGGTTTATCAAATACTCTTTCGCTATTCGACCTTCTTTCAATCTCTTCTTCTGTATGTCTGATGCTGTTCATTCCGATCTATGGTGTAATTGTTGATAAAGCGTCTTGCCACATATCCAAACAGTTATCAATCGTTCTTCCATCTCGACCTATATGACGATTGTAATACTTTTTGGCCACCCCCTATGTCAACTCTATAGGATTGAATATGCAATGATAAGAGGGAAGACGTAACACTTTGGGGCCATACACTTCAGCCACATGATCTGTTACATATTCTTTTTTAGGCTTGTTCCTAAAAAGAATATTGTGAAACACAAACCTGTCCCGTTAATTACTGCTTACCGAATAACGATTTACAGCAGTTCACTTTTCAACATAGTGATTACAAAAGGAAGATTATTTTCCGTCAGCCATTCTGCAATTTTTGGTTTTGTCCATGAACTAGTTGGAGGTTTATTCATCAGTGTACTGTGATATGGTGCATTATCCATGACAATAACTGACGGCTCCTCCAAGATTTTTAACAGCTGCTTTCAAACCAAAACAGAAAGTTATATTTATTCATTTCTCCATGATAATCGTCTTTTGTTTTAGAAGAGAAGACTAATTCGTCCTCTGGAATAAAGCCATTCTTGTTACCAGCGTGAAGAATAATATATCAACTTTTGTGGTCGTTACACTCCTCTTGTTATCATCTTGCCATGAGTGACTCAAGGTACCATTACCAAATAAACAAAATCAAACAGAGATTCGTCTTTGATACTTTGATACATCTTCAAAAAATGAAGATGTATCAAGTTCTGAAGATCAGGTTCTTTTAAAGGCAATATCTCGAAGTTCCATCAGGCCCCTACGTGGATTATCTTTACTCTATTTGAAACCAATTTCTTTTAGAAGTGTATGAAGCGAAATTTTACATCCATCAAAGAGCTGCATGTTCTTTAGCTTTTCATGAATACTTTCAAGATTAACCGTTTGTTCTGAAATAGTTCAATACAATTTCATAAAAATACAATATTACCATGAAAATCTAGTCACTTTTTTATACATTTCATAATTTGATTGCGAATTGAGCTCACATTAAGATAATCAAGATTAGTTATTCGTTTTGCAATTTTAAGATTTCATTATTCTTCAACTTTTTCGAAATTGCACTAACTATACCAATACTAATATTTAGTACAGCTCGCTATTATAAAATATATATATATTTAGCTAGTACTCGCTAAACAAACTCCAACTAACCAATAGACCTTCCAAGTTATTAATACATACCCCTCCCACCGTTTAATGGCAAAACAGGAGCCCCATTATCTCGTTCCTGTTGAAAATAACTGATAAGTGACGAGACAAGTTGCTTACACCGATTACCTAACGGTTTTGGCATTTTTTTGCAATTATATAGCAGATTTTTTATTACAGAACTCACAACAACAGAAACTAAACTAGAAAATAGCTAAAACAACAAAGAATACAGTAAAAATAATTCAAAACTTTTGAAGGCAAAACTTAAAAACGACCTGATCATTCAAATGACAGATTCGACAAAGAAAGTTGTGTTAGGCCGGCGACACTGTCCAGAACCACAAACCTAAATGTGATCTTGACAGCGAATTCACAGAATGTGATCCACCTGCCCTCCCTATTTCTAATAGGATTAGAGGAAGAAGGAAAGAGAGTGCTTCGAACTTTAAATGCTTATTCTTTTTTTAAGGATTTAAATTGGCAATAGATTTCTCTAGATATTTGACGTGCAACCATTATTTCCCTGAATGGGCTGTAAGTATTGAGTTGATCCATAAGTTCCCACCGTTTTTTTTTATAAAAAAGTTTTATCGCAAAAAGCATCAATGATGTAGTCTCCGTCATTGTTCACGACCTGCTCCCACCTCTCGACTAATTTATTAATACAGTTTCGCCAGAAATCGCTGGGTCTGGACTCCAAGGAGTTGTTGAGCCAGTTTTTAAGCTCCTCACCGATGGCGAAGGTTACGTCCCAAATTTGGTTGGGAAGGGATCGGAAAAGGTTATAATCGGTTGGTGGAAGATCTGAAGAATACGGCAAACGTGGAAGGATCTCCCATCCGAGATCATTCAGGGTCTTCTTGAGGATCTTTGCTGTGAGAGGTTCCGCATTGTCGGGGACCAAGGTGACTGGTCTTGTATCGATCGGATTGTTTCAGTTGAATAACCTCATTTACACGGTGCAGTTGGGCGAGGTAGCGTTCCTTGTCGGTCGTCTCGTTCTTCTGCAGCATCATGGTCTTTTTGGGATGGATATCTTACTTAACCACCCACTCCTCTATTTGCTTCATATTAATCTAGAGACACAATTTCTGATCTTCCGTGACATTTTTGTACAAGAATCGCTGCTTGTGACCACGTGTTCCTAGATATGGTTTGGATTTTAGCAGCTTTGTTGAGGCAATTTTTCTTGTTACCGTCGGTTAGTTCGTGTGACGCCAAAGGTCCGAATATTTTAATAAATCCCATAAATTGAAGATGTCGGGAGATTATCGCAAGGCCACAGTCCATCTTCTCAACCATTTTTCGGCATACTTGATGGCCTTCCTCCCTCAAAAGCACTTTAAAATGATCCTCGTCGAAGTCTAACGGTAAAGTTGCCATTTTTGAATTTGGCAAACTAATCTGGAGGAGTCTGATCGGCTATAGCGTCCTTTCCATGTACGGCGCAAATGTATCGAATTGCTTCTGTAGCTTTTTGACCATGAGGAAAGGCGAAATATAGCAAGTGCCGAAAAATACATTTTTTGCCTCTCGGAATTATTTTTCAACAATTTGAAAGCTAAACTTGAAGAGATATACTACTAAACGCCAAAACGCTTTTTTGAACTGCTCGATGCACGTTTCGATAACCATATTAGCATCATCAAGAGATGATTTAACCTACTCCTGTAGATCATCAGGAGATCATCAGGAGATGATTTAATCCACAGGAGTAGATTAAATCATCTCCTGATGATGCTAACATGGTTAGCGAAACGTGCGTTGAGCAGTTGAAAAAAGCGTTTTGGTGTTTAGTGGTAAATCTCTTCCAGTTTAGTATTTCACACCAAAGGTTCCAACAGAAGAATTGCACTTGAAAGCTAATTGAAGTTAAGTTTTTCAGAAAAATGCCGCCAATAGTTTTGTAGAGTGGGAAAAGGGCGTTCGAATCCATATATGCACTTGCCCAAACAAAATAAAAACGGAGGAACAACAAACGCATTACGAAAACGCCGGGAACTTATAGAACAACCGGGGTATTTAGTATTAAACCGTTGATTACTATTTGAGATGTAATTCTGTTTAGAAGCTTCAAAAAAGGAATATTTCGACTATATCAAATGCAACCTCAATTAGTTGCCCCAAAAGTGACAACGCTTGTACAAAATAGGCAAATAGATTAGTAGTAAGCACATATAATGCATCATCAGGAGATGATTTAATAAGATTAAATCATCTCCTGATGATGCTAACATGGTTAGCGAAACGTGCGTCGAGCAGTTCAAAAAAGCGTTTTGGTGTTTAGTGGTAAATCTCTTCAAGTTTAGTATTTCACACCAAAGGTTCAAAGAGAAGAATTGATTCTTATCAATGTTACAACAATCATGCCAACCTATGTAATCTCCGATGATTCTGTTGAGAATGAATTTTCTGAACTGGAAAATAAACTAGATGGAAAAATATCCCAGCAAAAATCGTCTTATGAAGGGCAACAGAACTACTGAGTAAGTTTGCCCCTCACCGCGATCTATTCTAATATCTAAACTTGTACAAAAGGACATGAAAATCAAGTTTTATAAAACACTCATTTGGTCAATAGTTATGCAAAAGCTGATTCATCGTAAGGTACTTTTTTCAATATATTTTTTCACAGAATCGCGTCAAGCTCTCACTGCAGATTGACTCAGTATTGAATACCATTTCATTAGAAAAGTGTATTACGAAAATCAGCGCACTGTAAATCAAGTTTTTGGTGCTTTTACGGTCGGAGTAATCGGGCTCCACCCATTCCTTCAACTGGATGGCATATGTTTTGTCTGTCGATATTTCGACTCTTCAGGATGCCGACATATTCCATACCATTAAGAATAAGGAGACCCTATCCACAATCAACAACCCATGTTTTCGCCGACCTCCCGTCGGGTGGCGCATATATGTATGGACGGAGGAGTCCTTGGCAAATCGATTACTTTAAACCAGACCCCTTTCGATTTTGCTGAAACTTTTGTGTCCTTTTCTACCTCCAAAGACATTTCTCAGAATTTTTTCAATTTTTTTACACAACCCAAAAAAAGGTATGGACTTTTAAAAAAAAATGCTCTTTTTTTTTAAATAGCCACTACTTTTTCAAAAATTAAAAAAAAACTGAATTGATTGATTTTTAAATGCACTTTTGCAGAAATGCAAAAAAATAGGAAAAAAAAATCAGAAATCAAGTTCTATGAAATTTTTCAATTTAAAATAAAACGTAATTTTTCGAAGTCGGACATTTTTATTAATTTTTTTTTTCTCCCAAATAAAACTTTAATTTTTTCTGTAAATATTCCCGTGCAAAAAGAAGTGGACCGACTTTTCCTTCTATTTTTTTATTTAATTGATTTTTTTTTAATTTATCAAACTCTTTCACTTTCTCTATTTTAAAAACTTTGTTTATTCAGTAAAATTAACTTCAGTCAATGATTCTGTGGTATTTTATTCTTAACTTCTAGTCTAAACTTATAATTAATGATTACGATTTTACGGTTTATACAATTAACTATCAATTTTCTTGACACTAATTCAACATATAAATTATTTTGTTTTTCTTTGACTTTACATATTCTATATTCATTAATACTTTGCATATTCTATGTTCATCTGAATTAGAAACATTTCGGACATAAAGACAACCATCTGTGTCTGGAATTACACTACAGTATTCATAGTTTCAGCAAGACGCTTATCGCTCCATTTTGCCGATAATAGAGTTGAAATTTATATTTTTGTCGATTTATCTGTATTTTTATCATTGAATTTAATATGCAACATTTTAATTAAAGAACGAAAATTGTGACCATCATCATCAAAATTTAATTCTTCATCGATAGGGGAGAGTAGAAGCTTTTTCAAACTATTGGAAATCTGATTTATCCTATTATTTAAAAAATTACTATCATTTAATTTTTTTTATAGAATCGGTGATTGATTTATTAATTAATGGCAATTGAGTTGGGCCGCTGATTGTGATGAAGAGCTTGACTGTGAATCTATAGGTTCACTAGGGAATGACATGGAACCTTCATTGTCACTTGCACTATTTTCATTTTCAGTTACATCACTATCATTATCATTATTACTAATATTTCTTTCTTGTCATCCTTTTTCCTAGCCAAGCTGGATTTTAAATAATATGCGGGCCGTAGCCAAGGCTAGGTCAGGACCTGCATGTGCTTTCAAGTCTGGACGTGAATTCTTTAGTTAATGTTTCCTTAATGAGTTTATTCTCAACTCTCTTACACTGTTGTATTCCCAGATATGTATATACTGCGCCCACCTGCATTGGCTCTATATATTCTTATTCTGCAGTGACAAACCCTGCCATCTCTAACTTTGATCCCCTCTTTATGTTAATAGTTCTGCATTTATCTAGTCCAAAGTGCATGTTAATATCGGCTGTAAATTTCTCCACTACCTGAATGAGTTGTTGCAATTTCGGTGGCGATGATGCATAGAATTTTAACTCATCCATGTACAGCAGGTGTGATACAATTTGGTTTTGAAATTTGTATCCGATTTGCGTCCTTTTAATCAGATTGGAGAGTGAATTCAATACCAGGCAAAACCACAGAAGGCTCAGCGAGTCTCCCTGAAATATGCTGCTTGTCACCCTGATTTCCTCAGTCCTAGTCGAACTTCTATTTTGCGATAAATGACTAGTGATGCGCCACTCTTTTATCAGTTGAAGTGTGTTTATTAAAGCTGGATGAACTTTGTATACTGTCTCTTAATTAGCCAAAAAGGGTTACAGCATCGATCAAATAGCATTGTCGATTCCATTTTACTATAAATATACCATTAAAATTATTAAAATAAAATGTAGATTATAATAATCGAAACAATTATCGCTTGAATCACAGATAATTTAGAAAAGTATTCGCTGAATAGATAAATTGCTCTTCTTCATAGAACATGTTAATGAAAACTTTCAATAAACACTAGAGTAGGCAAGTCGGCCCACTCCCCTTTGCATAGGAATATTTACAGAAAAAATCAAAGTCTTTTTTTAGAGCAAACAAAAATTGAAAATGTCGGACTTGAAAAATTTAAAATGTCGAAAAAATGCCGGTTTTATTACCCAACCCATAACTTTTTTGGGTTGGGTAAAAAAAATTGAAAAAAATTTGAAAAACGTCTTGGGGAAGGGGGGTCGTAGAAAATGACACAAAAGTTTCAGCGAAACCGGCATGGAATGCTCCATATATATGGATAATGTAAAAATGAGAATTATTTTGATTTTTTTTAGGTTAATTTAGTATTTAAAAGAATTTAATATCTAAATACATACTAAAGGTAGACTAGCAGTAACTTTTATATTAAATGATGCTTAAACCTACAATCACTTTAGATTTTATCACATAATATTACAGTAATAATCCGATTTTATCACAGTAATAATGACACACATTTTTTTTAGGTATAAGTAATCCCCTCCATCGACTTAAACTGCGCCTAGCAATTCAGGAAATGGTATCATTAACTTCGCCGAGTGCACCAAAGACATCTCGTACCACTTTAGCTTTTGGTGACATGAATCATGAATGGGTGGGCAACTGTTGGTTGCCTTCATTAGGCTTACCTCAGTATCGGACAACTTTTATGGAGTGCCTAGTAGACGCCAGAATGTTGGATCATCTTACCAAGAAGGATTTGAGAGGGCAGCTCAAGATGGTGGACAGTTTTCATAGGTACATAAAGATTTAGTTAGTTATTAATTAGTTTATTTAAGTTAAAAATGTATCAACGCACTAGTAGTTATTTAGTGATTGAACCCTCCGTCTAGCATGGGCTCTGAACCGCGGTCATCGGCTATGGATTAACCCCAGTCAGACCCCCACCCCCTTGAACTATCAACCCTTTTGGCTTAACACCGTTCTTGGTTTTGGCAGCCCTATGCTAAAAATCTTAATGTCTCTTAATAAGCCTACCGTTTTGCTAGAGACACACACTGTAGAACACCCCTCAAAAGGCAACTGGCTTTACCCAGACTCCAACTGGCGTGACTCGAGGGTGATTCCTTGTCAGAATTTAGACTTTTTTCCAGAAACATTAACAAACATCTACGTCGGTAGCGGGGTCGTCGGGCCCCCGCCTTAGGTGGATAACACGGCCGGTATATAAAGCTTTAAAATAATATTTATAGGTACATGATAAATATACCTATATATAGGGAAATAACTTTCGTACATTTAACCAACGATTTTCTCCATTATTTTGAACAAAGAGTTTCGCTAACCATGTTAGCATCATCAAGAGATTATTCATGAATTATTATTCAATCATCTTCTGATAATGGTTAGTGAAACGTGCGACGAGAAATTTAAAAAAGTTATTTGGTGTTTAGTGGTGTATCTTTTCGAGCCTTTCTCAGAAAAGAAATGACTGTCCTCAAAAATACACTACAAATTGAATGTTGATTCGGTTGAAACGGAGTGTGCCTGTATTACTGCGATTTTTTCAATCAACCGCAGTAATGGGAGCGTTTTTAGTTGTATACTCTAACCTCTAAAAACTGTGCGTGATTAAAACTATAAAGCTCGAAATAAAAAATATACAATGGATAAAGAAAATAATAAATCGAAAGTTAATAAACAAAAATATAAGTCAAAAGTTAACAAAAGCCCCAGGTAAAATTATAATAAAGCTACAATTATAATAATTAAATAAATAAATATATTTAAAGATATCTTTAAAAAACTGTTATTGACCTAAGTGTCCCCTTAACAAAAAAAAAAATAATAATAAACGAGCTAATAATTCATCTCAAGTTTCATCTGTCTTCAGGAAACTTAAGGAAAATCAAAAACGTTTAAAAGCAGAAGTAATATTAAAGAAAAAAATTAAAATAGAACAACAAGAGTTGACAAGATGAGAAAAAGAAAAAGAATATACTCGGAAGGAAGATAAAAGACTGAAGAAAGAGCAAACAAGACTTGAAAAAAAAAGAGAAAAGAACAAAAAAGAATTAAAGAAACTGAGGATAAATAAAAATGTAAAGGATTGTTAAAAAAAAAAAAAAGACTAAAGACCTCTCTCTAAAGAGAGAGGAAGCGATTTTGAGATTGATTTGTCAATCCGGTTTGCTGTGTGACAAGATCCGGAGGAGATGGAAATATCAGTTCAATATGAAGAAATCACCAACAATGTGCTTCAAACGGTTGCTTCAATAGCACCAGAAGAAAAATGTCCCAAACAGACAAAAATCTCCAGTGAGACCATTGATTTAATGAAGAAACGGCGGGCAATGAGAAATGAAGGTAGTCCTTTTAGCAGGGTCGAATACACTGAGCTCTTCAAAACTATAAGAAAACGCATCAGAGAGGACACGCGCCGATTCAACATGCAGCTAGTGCAAGAAACCCTGGAAGAATACAAAGAAATTAACTGGGCTAAACTAAAGCTGAGAAATTAATAAGGCTAAAAAAAAAGAAGCTGAGAAACAAGAGGACGCAAATATATGCCTTAAGGCGTAAGGATGGCACAGTGTGCAGGGCGCGTATGCAAGTATTAGATGTTGTCAGAAAATTTTATTCCTAGTTATATGAAGATCAGAACCAATCAAAGACAACAATACCCACGGAAGAACAAATGCCAGATATCCTAGTGGAGGAAGTAACAAATGCTATAGAATCGATGAAAAACGGCAAGGCTTCAGGAAAGGACAGTGTAACGGTCGAAATGCTAAAAGCTGGTGGTCGGACGTTACATAAAATACTAGCAAAATTTTACTCAAAATGCCTCAAAGAATAAAAAGTACTTGACTTATGGAAAAATTCAGAAGTGATCATTTTACATGAAAAAAGGAGCACAGGGAGATTTAAAGAACTACGGTCCAATAAGCCTCCTTATCAGTAATGTACAAAGCTTTCACTAAGATAATTTCTAAAAGAATATTAAAAAAACTGAATGACGCACAACCAAGAGAACAAACAGGATTCAGAAGTGGATTCAGTACAATGGATCACATCCAGGTTGTACAGCAGGTCATAGAAAGGCACAACGAATACACCATGCCACTGTGCTTAGCTTTTATCGACTACGAAAAAGCATTTGACTCCATCTCAAAGCATGCGATAATGGATGCACTGCTTAGCCAAGGGGTGCATAAAGCATATGCAAACCTGTTAGGATCGATATATGATGAAGCTACAGCCACAATTCACCTTGATGATCTTGAAGTGGGAATTAATGTAGAACGAGGTGTACGGCAGGGTGGTGTAAAGATCAATGGTGGGAACTTAAACCATCTTAGATTTGCAGATGATATTGTTCTCCTTTCACAAGACCCAGAGGAGCTGCAAAGACCCATACAAGAACTGCAAAGGGTCGGCGAACCATTTGGCTTGAAAATAAACCTGAAAAAGAGTCAGGTTATGTTTAATAACTTCGCTCAGGACAGAAGAATTTCAGTTTTAGGAAGGGATTTGGAGATTGTGGACAACTTTATATATCTTGGGCAGAGGATTTCAATGGAGGGGGATACCGCCCGGGAGGTGGAACGGAGTGTTAAATGCCTGGCATGCATGCAAAGTGCTGGCAGGCATTTGACAGGCTCAACATAGTGTTTAAGAGCAGACTCCCACTTTGCCTGAAAAGAAAAGTCTTCGATCAGTGCGTTCTATCCGTTATGACTTATGGAGGTGAAACCTGGACACTCACATCGCTCACAAAGCTGGACACTCACAGAGGGGAATGGAAAGATGTATGCTTGGCATTACAAGACGAGATAGAAATTCGTGTGTATGGATCAGGGAACAAACGAAAGTCTGTAACATCATTGGAAGAGTAAAGCAATTGAAATGGAGATGGGCAAGCCATATAGCGAAAGGATGGGACGACAGATGGACCAAGGCAATCCTGGAGTGGCTAGGATACCGCTTGATTGCAAACGTCCGCGAAGAAGACCGAAAGCACGATAGATTAATGACATCGTTAACTTTAATCGACGCGAGTAGCAGAGGAAAACCCATGACCGTGAAAGTTGGAAACATGCTGAAGAGGCCTATATATATATATATATATATATATATATATATATATATATATATATATATATATATATATATATATATATATATATATATATATATATATATATATATATATATACATATACATATATAGATATATATATATATATATATATATATATATATATATATATATATATATATATATATATATATATATATATATATATATATATATAATTTAATTTATTTATTATAAAATTAAATTTAAATTTAAAATTAAAATTAATTAAATATCTTAAATTTATATATATATATATATATATATATATATATATATATATATATATATATATATATATATATATATATATATATATCTATATATAAATTTAAGATATTTAATTAAATAATTTACAAGGAGGCAATAATAAGTAAGATATAGGATATACTATTTTATAATATTTTAATATTGTGATCAGTTATCTTAAGACTTGCTGTGTCAAGTTATCGTTTATATTTTTATAAATTAAAGTTATTGAATTAAATAAATTATTATCTTTCTAATAAGTTTCTTTCAATTTTTAAATGGATTCCAAAATGTTGTTGTCATTGGGTTATGCGCAGTAATAGGCACACAATAACTGGATCATTTGCAGTAATTGACACGATGTAATACGGGCAAACTACTTTTATACCCGCAGTAATATATTCATATACATAATTTATAAAAATGCTGAAAATATTATTTTATCATGTTAGATTTCTTTAATAAGTCTAAAATCAGTTAAACATCAGTATTAAAAAAGATTATATGAATAGCTTTTAACAAATTCATAATATACTTTATCAAAGTTGACCCAATATTAAAATCGCAGTAATACCCACATTTACTCTAATTAAACTGTCACTGTTAAGGCACTGTGTGTCGAAACAATTGTTATACTTACAATTTTAAATATAGTGGAAATTTTTAGATATTAATCTTTGTTTATTTATTTATTTAAAATGAATTTCCATCAAATATCGGCTACCTCAATTAAATTTATTAAATATTTTATTTTTTTAGGACTAG
Source organism: Cosmopolites sordidus (assembly GCA_031761425.1). Lineage (NCBI taxonomy): Eukaryota > Metazoa > Arthropoda > Insecta > Coleoptera > Curculionidae > Cosmopolites > Cosmopolites sordidus. The sequence continues at coordinate 180,358 of JARFXV010001408.1, forward strand.
TTTACAGTTCGGCATATCCTGTTTAAAGAGGTTAAACTATGATAGAAACCTACTGGAAGATAGAAGAAAAAATTGTGAAAACACTAATTCTGATGTGTTAGTTTGGAGCAACGACCGTTTGATCAGATGGGTAGTGATGATAGGACTAAAAGTAAGTCTGACTATAGATTGATTTTTTAGTGCGTACGAACTTAAAATTCAAATAAAACAACAACCAAATTAGATGCCTCGAAACTATTTACTTTATGTGAAATAACATTCAATGGCATTAATGTTTGAAAACAATTTCGGACAAATGTCCGCCGCGGTTACTTCTGACAAAGCGCGTTCTGTAAATCCAATTTTCGAGCACTTTTTCAAGCAATTGGGTGTTATGTCTGCAATTGGAGTATTGAAAAAAAATTGTCATAAATGGAAAGATCATATATAAATTTTATAACAAAATTATTTTTATTTTTTTCCTTATAATTAACAAGTTATATCAAATTAAAAATAAATTTTTAAACCTACTACCCATAACGCACCGATAGCTCCCGAAAAAAAACCTGATCGCGTGTGACGTCACAATGTTTATTTCCCCTCGACATTACAGACAACTGACACGAGTGTTTTAGTTTTTAATCAACTTATTCTTATTATTATCATTAGTGTACCACAAGATGTTAACGTCGAAGTCAATGATTCCAAGCAACACGATGTATTAATCCTAAAAACATGAATATTTTACAACAACCTATGATCAAATATATACAAAAGATTATTATTTATAACATTATATCATTTTTTTATGTTTGAGTATTTATTACCTGCTGAAGCTACAGAATCGTGATTAGCTTTTTAGTTTTTCATTAATAATTAACGTAACTATATTAACTTTACTCAGAACTTTATATTCTGGACATACACGTTCTCTCACAGTACAAATACAATTTTTGGGGTTCAATTGAACACAACCTATAACCTTGTCATCGTAACTTTCGCGTGTCACCCTTGAAATAATTTAATTATATTTAATAGAAATATTTTGTTTCTTATTTACATTTACATTATAATTTTTAAAAAAACTCAAATTGATGCTTTAGCACTTCGAACTTTAGCTGAGTTGAACCAAATGTATTTTTTGAGAAAATCTGTGACCATAAAATATCCACACCTGGTATATCATCAGAATTGACCTTTATGAACCCTTTGTCACACATTACTGAATCAAATTAGTAACCAACAATATTTTTTTGTGCTAAACTTCAATCATTTTGATAGTATGTACACAAATAAACACCGTCGACAGTACGTGAAAATACTTTAACATAATGACATGGCTGGCATCACAAACATGGCTTCCAATCGTGCCGCTTTCCTAGTCATGTGATTTTATTTTAAATTTTAATTCATTTTTGCTTAATTTCAACCAATTTTTTAAAAGTTTTTCCCATCGATTACACCGGTCGACACGATTTTTGGATCTGGCTTCTGCATGCGAAATTTTGGTTTCTCCTACGTTACAAATAAAGGAAAAATTAATTTTTCTGATCAAAGTTTGCTTTTGTAGAAACTAGAGCAATTTTCAAGATTTTTTTTAATAATTTTATTTTAAGTTACGATTTGAAAAGTTTTTGCTGAACATCAGTCTTTTTAATTCAAGAATTGTGATAAACAATAGCACATAAATGTAAAATAAGAAAAAATCAAGTTCAAAAATTAAAATTTTTAGTGGTTCTCTTATGTTTCTATGGGCTTTCTCGAATTAACCTCCAAATGTAATCTCACATCACATTCTCGTTGTACTGGTAACGTCGTTCAAAGTCCATCACAGCTTCCCAGGTTCAGGTCCAGTCCAGGTGAGAATGTAGCATATGAAATTTATGGGATATTCTGCAGCTCATAATTTTAAATTTTTCAAGCATTGTCAGCTCTCTTGTTTCCAAGAAAACCTTTAACAACTGCTTTAAGACTCTCCCAGGCTTGTTTTTCATGAGCATTGAGGAATTCTGTGAAATCATCACTACTCATTATTGGCACTACAAACTTCATGTGTCGTTTTTCTCCTCGATACCAGGCTAGAATTAACGAAAACAATTAGTGTAATTTAAGTGTTATGCATAAAAAATTAAGAAACACAAAAATATCATCAAATCAACATCATGTTTACACTGTCTTGACGCCATTTTCTAGCTTAGTAATACACAAGGGGGTTGTTACAGCTTTGATATACCAATAAAGACTCACTACTGTGCCCTTCATGAATAATATGCAATTTGCTATCGGGTTGATCAAAGTGCTGCCATGTGTTGCTCATAAAATCAATTAAAAATCTTTAAAACTTACTTATCGACGTAAATCAGATAAAAGCAAACTTTAAAAGCTAAAAATGGAAATTTAAATATTTTTCGATGTCTAGAATTCAAGCAAGTCTGCGTTATACTATTAACTTTGACAGGACTTTTCTCTCTCATTTATGTTGCCTGCATATCTTTTTGTCTCCTTCCATTTTGATTTCCTCTCCCTGCACATACCAGCTATCTCCTGATTCCATGCCTCCTTAGGTCTACGTATCTTTAATTTATTGTTCCAGTCTGCTTCTCAGATTTCCTTAACAAAATTATTTTAAACACATACTCTGTCACAAGAAAGTGTACGCGATTTTTTTTTTAAATATAGAAGATATTTATTTTTATTTTTTTACATGAAAGTACGTCACAATTGACACGGCGCAATCCTTTAACCCTCCGTTACGTTAAAGTGTTCTTACATAGTGTATTAAGAGCGATCGTTAGTGAAACACTCTTATCAACTTATAAGTAGTATTGGTTCGTAAGACCAAGGTTAGTTTCCATGCACCAAAAAATGTAGTATAGCAGTTTTTACATTTTTTTTTGTTTCTGAATTAATACATTTACAGAATTAGTAAAATAGCCAGTGGGTATTATGAGAAAGAACAGGAGAGACTCTTAGATTATCTGATTATTTGATGAAGTAGAAACAGTTAAACAGTCGACGATGGTGATGAAAGTTTAGAAGATGATCAGATGGAAACTATCGGTGAGAATACTGAATCTGAAGAAGATTTTTCTGACAATGAAACTATATCAGCAGATGGACCTAGGCATAAAACTCTGTTCGCGCTCACACACATTATAACGCAAGTACCAGGAATTAAAGGGATTGCTCGTCAGATAGAAGTACCATTAGTTTGTTTTTTTATTGACGGTATGTTGAACAGTATACGAAGAATTATGACCCGGCTTACAGAACTGCTAAGAAAGCTGATGTAATTAAAATTCAAGCTCTCTTTGGATTATTATGTATCTCAGGTGGAATAAACAGGTAGGCAACCATCAAAATGCTAAGGATTAATATACGTTACGATGATAAATCAACGCGGGAGGATCGACTACAATTTCATAAAATGGTTGCTATACGACCTTTTTTGAGAGCTTTACTGCCACTTTAGCCAAATGCTATTTAATGTCTTATTTTGCAACAGAGATATTTCAAGGTTTCCGGGGAAAAATGTAATTTTAGGATTTATATGTCAAATAAACCTCGTAGATATGGTGTCAAAGTGTATGCCATAGTTGATGCCAAAATGTTTTATGTCATATCTATACGTAGGAAAACAGCTCGATGGTCCTTATCAGTCAGATACATCAAATAGAGCATTAGATCCACGATTATTTCATCCAATATGGGGAACAAAGAGAATTGTGACAATGGATAATTTTTTTACAAGCATAGAATTGGCAAATAAATTTCTGAATAATGACGGTCCGACCATAGACCACCGACCACCATAGAGTCCGACCACCATATTTAGTGAATGTGAAACGTCCAGAAAACAGAAGTATGTTTGCATTTCAAGATCAAGTAACTCTTGTTTCATATGCTCCCCGAAATAATAAAAATTGATTATAATAAAACCAAAGGTGACGTTGGCGTGGTTGACAAACTTAGTGAAACTTACAACTACGCCAGAGCTACGTTTCGTTGGCCGATGGCTTTGTTTTATTGCACAATAAATGAAGTAGACATAAATTCATATATTATTTACAAAAGCAATAAAAAAATAGACTTGACCTAGTGAATGAACATATAAGGAGACGAATTATCTCACTGAATCAATTTGTCTTAGACTAGTAGAAATGAATATATGGGGTTGAAAATGAAAAACATACTTGGTAGATGTTACTGTGACACTACAAAAAATAAAAAAAACTAGGTACAGTTTTTACAGATGTTCCAAATTTATGTGTCTAGAACATTTAATACCTTTATATAAAAAAATACAGTAAATGTTTGTTTGAATATAATTGAAGGGGCAAGTGGAAGAAGGGGTTAAGTGACATTTTATGAAATATTCCTGTTTTGTCGTATATGAAACAGTTATGTGCATATGTGACTTGCCTCATCAGGATTTGGCTCTCTTCTACAGATCTAACCAAATACTGGCTGGTAGAAGGGGCCATCTTGTATTAAATATCAAAAATGCTATAGAAGTAGAAGCTATGTACCTATAACCCCTTCATCCGCTCTAATATTTGAATTTTTATTATCACATGGCCAAAATCAAAACAAAAAATCTCAAGAAAACGAAGCAAAAACCCAGAGACTTGGAAAAGACTTACTGCAGAAATTTGTTGGGAAACAAGGAAGAGTTATATTTCTTATTCGGAGAATGTTGTTGCTTCCATAAGCATCTGCTCAGGATGCTTATATACAGAAATGTGCAGATTAAGCTGCAGTGTTAAATTTAACGAAGAAAAACGAAGTTACTTGATAATTTTTATAGCCTTGATATAAATTCAAAAAATTCATTATTATTTGCACGTCAGCATAAAAACGTTTCTAAATATAAATCTCATTCTTTCAAATACTCACTCATTTTGGACAATCAACACATTTATATATGTAAAAAAGCATTTTGTGCTCTGTCCAATTTATCCGTAAAAAAGTGAACATTATTAAAGGTAAACTATAGTCTGGACAATCGGTTCCATCTCAAGATGCACGTGGACGATATATGACAAGACCACATAAGATGAGCGATGCTGTGGAGCAGGCAATTATAGATCATATTAATCAATTTCCCACCGAAGAGTCCCATTATTTCAGAAACAGAAATCCACATGAAAGGTATTTTGCCTCATATCTGAATATATCGCACATACAGATTATATGTTAAAAATGCAAATAATAGACTAAACCAGGCAATTTTTAATAAAAAATCAACTTTCAAGGGTAGGTAAAAGACAGTAAATTTGTCATTTACTCATGTGAAGAGTGATACCTGGAGATGTAGATGTGATGAAGATGAAAATGTAGATGAAGATGTAGCAGGTCGAGGTAGTGCATAAGTTGTAAGCTGTTTATGGAATTTCGTACAAACTTGTGAAAATGTGAAAAAAAAAGAAAAAATCTTACAGTATGGTTCGACTCTTGCTCTGGCCAAGACAATTTTTATGTAATTTGTTTGTACCAGTTGATGATATTGAAAGGTAACTTTGGTCACAAATTTCCGGAGGTAGGACATAGATAGAGATTTTGGGCGCATAGAAAAAATACTTACCTCGAAACAATATAGAGAGATCATTAAACCAGCATACACAAAACAATGAATGGTTAACGATATGGAACAGTACTTTCGTGATGTGGATAGCTTACCAACTAAAATGGGATTGGTGACTAAAAAGAAGAACCTAATGAATGAAAAAGTTCCGTTTAGAAATGGCATAAAATGCATACGTATAGGAGAGTTTGATAGTTACTTATATAAGGAAACATACGATGAATACACTATTTTCAAAGCCTTCAAAGTTTCCTTATTTAAAAATAAGCCATCAAAAAATTATATGCCCCCGGCAAATGTTCAATTCACCAGAATTACTTACAAGGCAGAAAACTTATCACACCAAAAATTGACAATATTCGAAATCAGTTACCCTTTATCCAAGAAGAACATGGATGATTTTATGAAAGTATTATTGGAGTGGAAAGTGAAAACGCAATACAAAAAAGAAGACGTACTAAATGATTTCGTTTCATATTCGAATACCTAATTCTAAGATTTTCTGTTTATTATAATTTTCAATTATCTGCATTACTATTTTATACCTAACATTTTTTTCTATATTAAAAAGTCTTATTAACGTTCTTGACTTTATTTGCATATTTATTGAACGTATTATTACTGTTAGTAAATGGAAGAAGGGGTTATGTAAATTAAAATTTAAAAAAATTACAAAAAATGAATGAATAGGTAATATCTGTATATTATTGAAAATAATTCACTAACTAGTCGAATTAATTAAATAAACTAAATTTGAAAATTATCTTCGGATAAAAAGTGCCAATTAATTTTACTAAAATCTAATTATCTGATTTGGATATTTTTGTAACTGTACTGTAGGCACTTGATATTTGCGGGATTCTATGAAAAGGAGAGATTTTGGATTTTTCTGTGTATGTTTCCTTCATAAGTTTTATCAAAATACAATATTCCATCGACACTATCAATCATCCCAGACGGAACCGCGCATAGAGACTTAGCGGTAATAAAGACTGCATTACCAGTTAGGAGAATATATAAGAAATGAATAATAATACATAAAAAAATAAATAAAAACAATACATTTTTTTCATAAGCATATTGGATAGCAAAATTATTATTTAAAAACTGAAACTCAAATATTCAATACAGTTTGGTTTTTAAGTACAACGACATATAAAGAAGCTTGATATGCCACACCTAATGATATTAAATTTGTTGCTGATCACAATTACATCAAACGTATAGATAAGTAATGAAATTGCCCATGTGTTTAAAGCTTTAATAATAATATTCCTTCCATTAATGTTTCAAATCGTACACCAATCCTCCAGCTAATTGAGTCTTCATAATTTTCCCCACATTTTGTCTATTGTGGAGATGCCATTTTTCTCATTACAAGACTTACACAGGTGACTTTGGCGATGTTTGGGATCATTATTTTTTTGAAGCACGCATTTTTCTTTGTTTTTTTTTTAACATTGTGTTGGCCGACTTTAAGGGTCCACACTGATCAATCTTGACCATTTTTTTGGGGTCCAAATTCTCTGTGAACAGCTCTGAACAACCAAAACCGCGCTGATGGATGCATTCCCAAACATTAATCGTGTTCGACGGTATGCTGGATGAAACGTGTATCGCTGGCGGACCAAGCATGCTTCAGGAAAACACACGCCCAAAAAGTCGCTTCGTGGGAAAAAATAACTCACATCTATTCCCCTTTTAGCCAGTTAAACGCGGGCCTGACGCAATCGTAGCATCCTCGGTCGTCGTAGTCATCGACATTTTTTAACAACTCATGTTTAAACACCTAATATTGAAAACATAATTTAAACACATTCTGTGCAAGTTTCTTCGTCATAAACTTCTTACCAAGCTAGATATTCTGGTGAAGTTTTCGACTTGTTCCTCCACATTGCATACGCACGGTAGTAACTCGTACGAGTAACTTCGTACGAGATACTCCGTACAATGAATTTTCCACAGTAATATGCTATAAGAGTTGCTACGCCATATAATGATTGGATTCCTCGTTTCTTCCAAGTTCCATCACCAGATACTTTTAAATTCAAAATAGTTCTTTCGTGTTCTTCACATTATTTTTTTTGTCTTCTTCTATAGCTTTTTGCTACAGCAAAGTTCATATACTTTCTTGACAGTGGCGCGGAAATGATTGGGTATTGCGTTATAATTATCTTGCAAAAAATTAAAATTGCAAATTAAAGTTTAATCCTTTCCTGCTAACCCCTAAGGGTCGCCTGACAAACATAATCCGACGATTTATCTCAAATCCAGTATTGATGAAAGGACCGGATTGAATTTGTTTCGATCCACCTTTGCACTTGATAACGAGGTTGAACCCGAGGCCACGTATTCCAGTTTCTTCTGCAAATTTGCAATCTTGCTTTCAATTGCGACAAATAAGAATATCCGACAAAGCTGTGAATACGGTGCAATATTCAGTAATTCTATAACAATAAAGAGGATTAACAATCACTTTTTCACTAGTACCACCTGAAAGTTTTGATATTTTGTCTCCAAACTTGAAACACACGTTATGAAGGTCGGTGCCAAACTAATATTAAAACGGACGCTTTGTTAAAGGCCTACCCAGGGCCCCTATTGTGAAAATGAACAAAAGAACATCTGTCGAGGTCCCCCTCTCTTCCAAATATATCACAGGTAGTTCATAAATGACTATCTGACTGACCGCTTAATTTTACATGCCACGCGCTCCGACATTTAACGAGGGACCCTTTGAAATTTTTATTTGAAACCTTGGGGGCATATTTTTGAATAGTTTTCCTAACAATTTATGGCATTAGAAAAATCAATTTTTTGAGGTATCTAAAACTATTTCCCCATTAACGCTTTTTTGTATCGCGCTGGATTTATTGTAACATATCCCCCGCGTTAAGCGGGGTCTTACTGTATTTTATTATCTTCCAGGGATGACGTAGAGGTTGACATATAAATTTGGACTTTGAATTGAATATTTAAACTTATTTCCTTTCATTATTGTACGCATTATTATTTTATTTGCAGGAATATGGTAACAACTTATTGGAATCTGGTGTTCATGGCGCTTTAATAGCTTTGGATGACAGTTTTGATGCCAACAGTATGGCTTTAGCCTTACAAATTCCAACACAAAATACCCAGGTAAGGACTACGACATTACCAAATGTATTTGCGACTAGAAAGGGCAGATTTATTTTATAAATAATAATCACAGAAAGAACACTGAAATGTATTTGGTTCTCAACTTAATTATTCGCCTTTTTTGATTTCCTTTAACATTAATTTATGCGAAAAATAATATAAAATCACGATATAAATCTTCTAAGTACAATATTGGACACCATATTGTTCATTTTTGTAGGTATAATTAATAGATGTCGATTTAAGGTATAATAATTTTATTATTACAACATTATAGTACAGTATTTGGAAATTTATTTAGCAAAAATAATACTGTCGAGATGGCGGCCTTCGCGGCGCTGGCATTGTTGCATATCGAGCGGATCTCATGAGCAATATTCCCCTTTATTTGCAATATGGATCAAGTGGAGTTAAATTTGGACTTCTTGGGAGCCTATTTATGTCACCTCTGCGGGATATTACTTTTCCTGGAAATAATTCCTGTACAGCCTCCAAAGAATCACGTGAGATATGATACGTAGCGCCATCTTGCTGAAACCAACTATACTCGTTTTATCCTTAAAATTATTGTAACATCTCACAATAGCTAGCTGAATTAACATTGACCGCTTTACCTCTGGCATTTTAGTATGGGCCAAGCTGACATTGCAGGCCTTTTGGGCTATGTAATGGTTTTTCGTGTTTTTCCTTGGGATTTTCCTTCGCCCAGTACCTGCAGTTTTGCTTATTTACATCACCTTTTAAATGAAAATTAGCCTCGTCACTGAAGAAAACATTGGCACAGTTATTAAATGTTTCCAACATTTCATTGCTAAATGTTAAGCGAATAATTAATTTCTTGCACAATTTAAGTTTTATAGGGGTGAAGACGAAGATCTTTTTGTGTTTGGCATTTTCTGATGATATCGCAATTATAACGAGAAGAAAGACAGAGCTACCAACAATCTGTACAAAGTTAGAGATAATAGCATATAAATACAGATTACTAATAAACCAGGAAACAACGAAATATATAACTTTGTCAGTTTAAGAATATATAATATGTGAATGCTTAACAATAACAACAGAAAGAGGGGAAACATATAAGTTTGAAAAAGTGGAACATTTGATATATCTGTGCTCAGTATTTTATAGGAAACCAAGCGTAAGGGAAGAAGTACGAGAGAGGATAATGGAAAACGAAGCATTCCCTTCCTCAAAGGATTATTATTTAGCAATCTAAAGATAAACATCTATAAAACATTTCCAAGCCCAGTAGTTACATTTGCAAGTGAGATATGGATGCTGAGAATGGCAGAAGAGAGAAGATTGGAAATATGGGAGAAAAGGGTTCTAAGAAAGAAATTTGGGGGTAGAAGGGTTGAAGACTGATACAAGAGGCGGACAAACGAGGAGTTAAAAGAGCTTTTTAGAGAACCAGATATCATAGGAGTCGTGAAATCCCAAAGATTGAGATTGTTAGAGATGCCCCCCCTCCCAAAATTACTGGAAAGTAGGATAAGAGGCAAGATGAGGAGAGGAAAGCCAATATCAAGATGGAGAGTCTACTAGGCCTGCAGAGCTGTCATATCATTATTATGTAAACCTATAGAAATGGCTTGCAGCTTTACTTCCAGTTCCTGTCCGAGCTTAAGCAGTGGACGAGAAGAATTTTCTTCCAGCAGTGATTTCACTTCTTTACATAGTTTAAGTTAGAATGCCCAGTTCAGAATTGTTAGAACTACTTGTTACAAGTACTGTCCGAAACTGCATTATCTCAAAGCCACACAAATCATGTGCCTAGCTCCTGCAGCATTTATTTTCAGCTGAATGTCGAAAAGAAGGCAGTGCTGTAATTGTTGGTTTTTCCGAGACGTCTCGTCTACAACAGATTTTTCAGGTTATATATACAGTAGGCTCGTATATTATATTTAATTTTGAAGCTAAAAATGGCGCTTTAAAATTACCATATCGAAGGTAAAACTCTGATTGAAGTAAATTGTGCAGTTGAGGATAAGGAGGGAAAGTTGAGGACCTAATATAAAGGGTTATCGAATAAGAGCTATATATGTTTAATTTGGAATAAAAATAAATATGATATCAATGTGATTTTTTTTATTGTAAATATTGGTGCATGACATTTTTATTAAAAAATTATGTCATACTAGCTGACCCGACAGACGTCCTGTCCAAATTTTAATAAACTTGTTTGTGATCGTTTTGTGAAACAAAACAGAAAAAGAATTACGCATATCCATCGTTCAAATCGTCAGTTATGGTCTTGAGTTCATACAAAAATCCCATAGAAAAAAGCACTTTTAGTTTTTTCCGAATTTTCTAATTTTCCGGGGAATTTTTCCAATTTTTCTTACGAATATTTTTATAAAACAATTAGCCAAATCGGTCCAACTGTTCTTGAGTGACGTGTTTACCAACTAACGTTTACCAACCAGGATTATTATTTAATTTTTATTTATAAGATAAATGATGGCCTCAGGAGATTCTATTCTGGATCTGGATCACTATGCCACATAAATCGGAATTTATTTCACCAATGACAGGAATAATGTTGGTTTTAAGGTCGTTGAGTGTTTGTGATTCATTGAACTTTTCTTTCAATAAATTCATTCTGTCACGAGATGGATGGTATGTTACACCATCTTGTTGAAACCACATTTCATTCAGACCAAAAACATACAATTCATGCCATAAAAAATCAGTAATCATGTTTCTGTAGCGTTCTCCATTCCACAGTAACCGCATTTTCATTTTCGTTTTCAAACAAGTACGGTCCAATTACCACACCAAATTTATAATTTTTGTGGATATAAAGCCGTTTCAAGTACAGCATGTTTGTTATCTTCACTCCAAATGTGGCTATTTTGCTTATTTACGAAGCCATTAAACTAAAAATGAGTTTCATTACTGAAGATGATTTTTTCATGAATTAGTGGATCTGTTTCAAGTTGTTTTAAAGCCCAATATGCATGTCTAATTGACTCTTCTGGATTTTCATTCACGCTTTGTTTCACAGCAACGATGTTTTCAGAGTTACATTAAGTTTTTAACACGTTGGATTCTTAACATCACAAACACTACCATTAGATTTGAATTTTTAAATTAATTTACGAATAATAAATAAGCTCTACAGATCGATTATTTTCACCATAGTAACCACGTAGTAGTTTCACCACGTAAGGCGCGAAACGTAGTCCGAATAGATTCATTATTTTTTAAATAAATTTGAATAATTTGTATCCGCTCAACTGTATGATTTATGCAGCTGTATACCTTTTTATGAATGTATACGCTGTGCAACTATATATCATATATCAAAACTATATAGTACTTGTTTGACAATCTTTTTTTATATAACAGCTTTCAGATTTATTTGCAGCATTCACTTTAAATTCAGTTGAATTTCACAATAGAATCATTACTTATCACGCTACAGAAAATATTGTTGTGAACCAATTCAGATGCTGTTGTGCACGAATGATAATAATGTTAAACATAGGGGTGTCCCAATAGGTACTTCGGGATTTCTATGTTAAATAAAACCAATAATTTTAGAAAAATAACATGTTTGTTTATTTGAACAAAACGCAGAGATGTGGTAGTTAGGTTTTAAAAATAATATTCTCGAAATGTCCCTCTCAGGTCTATCAATTCTTTGTGTAAAATTGTCAATAACAATTTGTTATAATTGCAGTTCAATTTCTCCAATAACTTGATGTTATTTTTTTATTGTTTTTTTTTGTTGATTGTTATTTAGTTTGCGGGTTGTTATAATAGACTTTGTCCTTGAGGAAGCTCCACAGGAAAAAGTCGAGGGGGGTTAGATCGCGTGATCTTACAGGCGACTAAATATCACCATTTCAAGAAATGACGCGGTTTCGACACGGTAACGAAGTTTCTCTCGCTGTATAACACGTGGCTCCATCTTGTTGAAAGTATATACAGTTAAGATGCATATTATCCAAATGGGGCCATAAAAATTTTCTTAACATATTGCGGTAGCACTCGCCATTACCATTTACCGTTTTACCATCGTCATTTTCATGAAAAAAAAAGTTTTGGCGTTTCGGGCTTTGTGAGAACACAGTAATACATATACACAGGAGATCTTACATAGTATATTTATATGCTGGAGAAACCTGTTTTAGTTGCAATTTAAAAATGGAATTGATTATGAAACACAAGAGAGTGTTGTCAAGAGAGTTGTCAAGAGAGTGTTGTCAAGAGAGTGGCTACGTCACGTAGTTTGAGTTACGCCTTACACTCGTTACACGTTACACTTTTTTATTCCCGTTACACTTTGGCGTTTCGGGCTTTGTGGGAACACAAGAATACACATACATAGGAGATATTACACAGTTTATTTATATGTTGGAGAAAACTTGTATATTCGCAGCTTAAAAATGAAATTGAAAATTACCTGAGAGAGGCTTGTCAACTATTCGCGGTATAGGTTTTGACTTGACTATTAAGACGACTAAACTGCACTGAAGTCTAGACTTAATTGAACTGAAATGAAGGCCTTCTTTGCCTGCCCTTTACAATCGTCCTCGACCCTGAGAAAATTCCCTAAATTATCGACCTTCCAATAACAGCCATCGAAGTACTTGATGTCGGCTTAGACCTAGACCGACCCGAAAGGAATATAATTGGGATTTTCCAGACAAAATATTTGTAAACTAATAAAATAACTACGGGTTTTAGACGGTTTTATAGTGGGCATGGATATTCATGAAGTTAGTATGAAATAATAAGTAAATTGTAAAAATATAAACATAAAAATTTATACAAATAGCGGCATAACCCTTCATAAACTTATTTCGAAATAATAAAATAAATTGTACAATGTAACTACACTACAAACATAAAATATTTTGAAATAATAAAAAAAAAATTGAAAGAAAAATAATCAACATGGTAGATGAGTGTGGACGATCTTAATGCCGGCACATCACCTCCCTACCAGTGATTTGAATCACGAAAAATCTGCCTGGTGTTCGGCTCCTGGGGAGAGGGTTGAGGTACTTCCTTTGCAGGACATCGGTCTTTAAATACGGATTCAGGTTGCAGTGTCGATACAAAATCGATACGTTTTCTGATAAGGTGTATGCAGGTTTCAAACGCTCGATTGAAACTCTTATCTCGCGACTTCGAATTTTCACGACGAAAGTTTTGACGTTTCGCGAGATCACCTGGTAGGGGCCATCTTATAATCTTTGGAGTGGCTCCTTCTGTGCGTCATGGCGGACGAAAACGTGGCTGGCATTGGCAAGGTCTTTAAAGATGAAAATCTTGTTATCAACACGATGACTAACTTGTGATGGGCGTCGAACTGTCATTAGAACCCACGAGGATGAAGGAATTCGCCTGGTAGATGTAGTGGCTGTCCATATATCATTTCTGCTGCTGTTGCCTTGACATCTTCTTTCCAAGATTGACGAATGCCCAGTAGAACTGCTGGTAGGCTTTCTGTCCACCGAGTCTGATGACATTGCAAGCTGCCTTTAGTTGTCGATGTAGCCTATTTGTCTACTATGCCATTTGCTGCAGGATGATTGGCAGTAATTCGAATATGAGTAGTACCTAGTGCTGTTGTTTCTTGGTCCTATAGAGGTACAACCTCTGGCCAATGGGAGAACCGATTCCGACAACAGTTCTGAATGATGGTGTCACGTAAGACCGAATTGTTGCTGTCGAAATGTCGCAGTAAATATCGATATTTGTAAATGGCATTTGAGTTTTCTTGAGTTGTAGCGATGAGCCATCATGCAATAGTTTCTGAAGTTCTTCGTCAGTCGCTTGCGATGTTGCCAAATCTTTATAATTGATACTTTCTTCAATTCTTGAAAGGACGTCAGACACAACATTTTTGTTGCCGGCGACGTGACGTATATCTGTTGAGAATTGACCGATAACATCCAGGTGATGAAATTGACGTGGCAATACCTGAGTAGTTTTTTGATGGAAGGCAAAAGTTAACGGTTTATGGTCTGTGTATATTGTGAATTGCCTAGCTTTCTATCATAAGACGAAAGTGCTTCACAGCGAGGTATACAATGAGAAGTTCGCTATCGTACGCTCCGTATTTCTGCTCTGTTGAAGTGAGCTTCTTGGAAAAAACACTATTGACTGCCACTCGCCATTGATAAACTGTTGTAATGCAGCGCCTGCGGTAAAATCTGAGGCGTCGGTAAAAATAACAAGCGGGACGTCGTGTTTTGGGTGAACCAGTAACGCTGCCTCCATCAGGACTGTCTTGCATCCATTGAACGCTGCCATGGCCTGTTCTGTCCATTTTACAGGTGCGTGGCCCTTAACATTTTCCTTCAACAGGTCGTTCAGTAGGGCTTGTACACAGGCTGATTTAGGTATAAACCTCCTATAAAAGTTCAAAATACCTAGGAACCTTCGTAACTTTTTGGCTGTGTCGGGTTGCTAATATTTTTGGATGGCTTCTATCTTTTGGCGCAATGGTCTTGAACCCTTTCCAGAGACAATGCACTCCAACGATACAGGCACACAAACACCACTTTGTAAGCATCATCCAAAGCAGCACCTAACCCTACAACACTCTCCACATTGAAACCACAAACAACAATTTCATTTTTGAAAGCTCCACCTTAACAGCAGAATATACACACACCTCCATGTTTCATTTCGTCTCTCGCGTATAAAGAAATGCGCCTGTATCCCCCAATATTTACATACTTCGTTCTTTTCCAGCCAATACTCGGTAAAAAGGAGTACTTATGGTCTGCATTCCATCCTCTTCAATTGGCATTTTATTTCCAACGTCGTATTTTTCAATAATTGTACGTTTTGATGGATGATCACCAGTCCGAGCTTTCAGAAATCAACCCCTCACTCTGTAGTTGCTACTCAGGAACATTACGCACACATCATTGGGCACTTACGCACTTACTAGGGTTGATTACCATTCCATATTCTTTCAGACCTTGAAAAAGTGTCTCTACTTGGATCATATGCTGTTCTAGTAAACTGGAGGCCATTAACATGCTATGATATGTAAGCGCAGCAAAAATCAAGTCACGTGTCACTTCGTCTATAAATCTCTGGAATGTTTGAGCAGCATTACGAAGACCAAAGGTCATAAAAGGAAGTTCAAATAGTCCGAAGGGTGTAGTAATTGCTGTCGTGTGAATGTCTTCCTTGGTAACCGGGATTTGATTAAAAGCTCGTACGTAGTCTATAGTGGAAAATATTGTAGTGCAGTGGAGGCGCTGTGAAAAATCCTGAATATGCCTCACACCGTGTTGCTCCAGACATGTTCGATTATGTGCTCGGTAATCGAACTCCACTTATCCCCATGTTTAGGAACCAAGTGGAGTGGTGATGCCCAAGGGCTCTTTGAAGGGCGAGCCAGGCCTAATTGTAAGGCGGCAACAAATTCCTTCTTTGCTATATGGAGCTTATCTGGGGCAAGGCGACGAGGTTTCTGTGCGACCGAAGGTCCTGGAGTGGTAATAAAATGGTGATTTTGGTCAACTGGGACGTGTTATTTGTGGAAATCTCAGAAGTTACTCATAAGAGTAACTCTCAGAAGTAAGGAACGGAGACTTGCCAGTAATAACCTTGACATTACCCGATTCGTACTCAGTCATATCTCCTCTTGAGACGAGCTGTGTGCTTGAATCGAGTAACTGACCTTCTTTTAGATTCGAAAGCAATAAAAAATGTGCTAAGAAGTCGACGCCAAGAGTAGGTCTTGATCTGTGATCACGAATCTCCAACAAAAGTCTCGACGTAAACCAATATTTAGAGTACAAGAAAGGAAACCATACGTGGCTAGTGGCTATAGGCGTCCCGCTTGCAGCAGTTAGGAAGTAGGTCGACTGTTTACGTTATTCCTCCTTGCGGTTACGCGGATACACACCCAAATCGGTACTAGTGTCCAATAAAAACGCACTTTGCGTTCCAGTCCCAGATGAAAAGTCGGCGGGATATAGACCGGTGGGCGTCACTAGCCGCCATTAGTAACTCCCCGTGAAGTTTTCCAGGATTCAAGAACACGTAGCGGCCTCTTACATCGCCAATGATACCAGCATACTCCTTGTGGGCGTTGAGATGATGATCGTTGCCGATTACTCTCGAACACCAGAGAGTTATCGGGAGATAATGTGGATACACCGGGTGATATGGTTGCACTTCTCATCGTTTTCTACGTATTTTGACGGTCTCATGGCATGGCTACGTCACGTAGTTTGAGTTACGCCTTACACTCGTTACACGTTAAACTTTTTTATTCCCGTTACACTTTGGCGTTTCGGGCTTTGTGGGAACACAAGAATACACATACATAGGAGATATTACACAGTTTATTTATATGTTGGAGAAAACTTATATTCGCAGCTTAAAAATGAAATTGAAAATGACCGGAGAGAGTCTTGTCAATTATTCGCGGTATATGTCTTGACTTGACTGTTAAGAGGACTGAACTGAACTGAAGTGAAGACTCAACTGAACCGAAATGAAGGCCTTCTTTGCCTACTCTTTACAACCGTCATCGACCCTGAGGAAAAAATGTAAAGGCAATCGCTAGAGGATTTTCACTTCTTGAAATCCTACAATTTTTCTTGTTCACATAACCTGTATAGTTCTGCATTTAATTGAGAACACTTTCTTCTGTCTTAAAACTATCCATAATTTAATTACTGTGTCTCTAGGTGATACATGCAAGATATAAATTTTACTCGTTAAGTCGGTACTAAATTTAAATTCCGAAGTACCTACCAGGACAACCTTTATTTTGTATTTATCTGTTATACCCCGGGGTTACTAGTAATATTTTTTTAGAGCCAATGTTGGATTTCTTTTAGATAACATGTTTATTTAGTTTATCCAAAGAATATAATACATTTATGATATATGGGTTTCTTTTTTTGTACAGGCGAGGCAAACTCTAGAAGATGAATATAATAATTTGTTAAGGGCGGCAACCGATCGAAGACCAGAAGATATGCGTTCTTGATATGGAGCCACAGAAATGCGAACCTAAATCTATTTAAGTAAATTTGAAGGATATTTCTTGACCATGTAGTGTTCTGCTGCTCTGATTGTGCGAAGCAGCCTGTGTGCTACCTCCCTAATCGTTGATATTGCATTTGATCGCGAAATTATTAGAAAAATGTTATTGGAAGCGGGGCAGTTACCACTTTTAATAGTTTTGCGATGTTACATTATAGCCCTGCACATATTACACCTGACATACCTATAAAACTTATATACTGAATTGTAAGTATTTCGTGGTAATATTTGTCCATTTTTGTAAAAAAATATTTACATTTACACATTTTTGCATTAGAAATGAAAATTGTAACTAAATTGTTTTATATAAGGACGCGAGTACACCTGAACTTTAGTATTTGATACATTTTTTAGACTACTTTAGTTTATGAATATTTTTATTTCTAATGTAGGTGATGTTTAATTTGGCAAATATTTTTGGTTATTTATAAGGCTTCAGAGGGTTAAAACGTTCACTGCGTATTTCCCATTGTAATCATCTTCCCAAGGATTCCGCATAAATATATAAAATTTTTCAATAAAAAAATATGAAAATTTAGAAATTATTCTTGATTAAACTAGAAAATTAAAGTAAATTTTTGGGGGTTAGAGGCGCATCAGCAATTGAGAAGGCTATTTAGCGACTGGACCTACAGCTTAACGTGGGTTTCGTTACTCCCGAAAACTCCGGTCAGCACCCCCCTCGGGCTATTAACCCTTGGTTTTGTGCTTAACCGAAAGTATCTCGACAAGCCTACCGACTGGCGAGTGACCAACATAGAAAACCTCTCAGAAGGCATTCGGCCTTACCCATTCCCGAACTGGCGCGACTGAGACATATTCCTTGTCAGATTTTACACTCTTACCTAGAA
This sequence comes from Cosmopolites sordidus, assembly GCA_031761425.1. Taxonomy (NCBI): domain Eukaryota; kingdom Metazoa; phylum Arthropoda; class Insecta; order Coleoptera; family Curculionidae; genus Cosmopolites; species Cosmopolites sordidus. Next base: position 198,955 of record JARFXV010001408.1, read on the forward strand.
ACATTCACAAGAGTTTTAGAAAAACTTTTTTACCTAGTACGGGATTCGAACCCGCTCCTCGCTAACTACCGTATCGTCAGGCTGACGCCTTAGACAACACAACTAACGTGGCTTCTAATCCAAAAAAACGTAATAAATGTTCAAAAAAACTGAGCAATTTTTGTGGTAGTTTATAAAATATTGGGTAGTACACAAACCGAGTTCGGAAAGGTCCCGCATTAATACAAAAATTTTTTCCGATGGATTTTACGTTTTCTCGTCATTCTTTCACTCGTATTTTTTCCAAGTTTCTTTCCTGGTAAATGTTCTTCAGAAGTTTTGTTGCGAGTAGGGTGAGAAGTAGTATCTGTCCCTGGAAGGACAACTTTTATTACTTGTACTCTGCAATCATATTTTTTTTTAATAATTTTTATACAGGTGAAAGAGTTTTACGTAAACAAAAATCTTTGGGCCCTGTCAGCATGTACAGCTTGATACCATATTTGTGTCTCTTGTTTTTAATATATTGACGAGAGACAAGACAATCTATTCATCCAGAATTCTCCCACTCCCTGTCTTCAAATGGGTCAGTTTTTTTATCCTTTCTATACCAGTAACAGTTTCAGTTCGGAATCTGACAGTCTTTTTCGTTGCTAATGAGTAATTTAAAACATTTTATCCCCGAATAACCTGCTTCTCTATCTAAATCCTATTTTAAAAACCTCATCCACACATTTCTTTTTCTTCCAGTAATGCTACAGTGCATCAGTAAATCTTGACCTCCTGCAACCTTCGCCTCCATCTAAATCTTTTAAGTTTCTATTGCCAATTTTTGAGGTTCTGTAGTTCTTCAGCATATCTCTTCTGACATTGCGTCTTTAATCTAACTTTCTTTATGTTACTCCTTATTAATTAATCCCTCTATGATTACCTTGTTATTCGGCGTTCTGATATTCTCATAATACACGTGACTGTAACATCTGCTTAAAACGCTGACCTCAGTATGTTCACTCTGAGTACAGTGAAAAACAAGTTTCTGTTTTACAATGAAAAATTCAGTCACACCATATTATAGAAAAATCTATTATTTTGTGTTATATTTGTTATCTTTAAAAATAATAAGCTTTTTTTTTGAAGGCTATAAAATTATTGTTTATTGTTCAACTATAAAACGGTAAAATTAACAAAATTTTTATTGTATTAGTAATGTTAATCTACAATGCCTATATTTTCATCCTTGCAGTGGAGAAAACATCATAATATAGTTACTATTTTTTCAATTGCCAAGTTCACGAAATACCTACAATGTTTATGTTTTAAGTATGCAAGTTTTTTCAAGTAAAACTATAGGTATGTTAAGATGAATGTAAGATTGACTATGAGCTTTAAACCAAGAATAAAACCTTGTGTTGTAATATCTTATAGTATTATATAAATAACAATTGTACATTTAAATTCTTTTTCTTAACTACCAAAGCCATTAGAGAAATATATTCATCAATACAATATCTTAATAAATGTGGTCGCAATCAAAGTAGCCAAAACCAAAAGGCCTAGAGCAACAGAAAAACCAAATATATTTCTCTAGTGCCTTTCTTTTTGACCCTTGGTGTAATCTAACGGATATTTTCTTTATTTGGATTATCATTTTATTCCTAGTTTCTTTTTTTACCAATTAACACTATCCATTAATAGTTTTATATTCTTTATTTAAGTATGAACAATGTGTGTATACTTGACGCACTATAATCCGTGGTTCGAATACCACTCATTTTAGTTTAATTTAATGACTATTATATTATTCTTGTCAAAATTCACCATGTACCATTTAAGTTCTTAAAAACAATATAAAAATACATACAATTATTTGGAAGTGTTGTTAATATAATATTTGTTTTGTTTAAAGATCAATCCATTTGTTTTTTTTTAATAAACTTAACAGAACCTTTTACATTACACTCATCTCCTCCTCTTAAGAATCATCTCCTCATGATGGTAACATGGTTAGCGAAACACGGGTCGAGGAAGTTTAGTAATAAATCTAAAGATAGCCCACTCTACATTTTTCAAATTAAATTTTGACTTGATAAACAACCCGGTTTATCAAAGCATTTTGTTTGTTTGAAAGAAAATCTACACCAGCTCTTTGAGCAACTTGACGGGCTGCTAATGTACAGTTAGAAGCCAACGTTAATATAGCTCGTTTTTGTCTTGTTGTTAAGACAAACGGCCTTCCAGATTTTTTTCCGTAGCGCTTCGGACTTAAGCAGTCGGAGTTTGGTAGTAAATTTGAAGTCACATTTCTACTTCTGTCCGTATTCCTAGAAATTTTAGAAATCTATAAACCTCGTCTGTTCATTATTTGAATAATATTTTGCTCAGTTTTTCTACTGGAACCTTCGGTATGAAACATTAAACTTAAAGAGATTTGATACCAAACACCGAATCACTTTCTTGACGCACGTTTCGCTAACCATGCTAGCATTATCAGGAGATGATTTAATCTAATTCTAAAACTAAATAATACTCTATTTATATGAGAACCCTAATTGCTAACCTACTACTTTAGGAAGCGTACCACCTAGATAATGAAGCGTGTTAAAAAAGAATACGAAAGAAAAATAAAAAAGGGGGAAAAAGAGAACAAAAGAAAGAAAGAAATAGAAAATGAAAATAACCGTGAAGTTTATTAACCCTACATTAATTATTGAAAAAGTCGACTGAACGGAATAGGTCCTTTATCCTGATTCATGATTTTTGAATGCCTTGGACACCTTCAACTTTTTCAATTATTAATGTAAGCCTCAGTAAACTTTACGGTTAATTTTTTTCTTTCTTTAGTTCTCTTTTTCCCCTTTTTTCTTTTTTTTCGAATTCTTTTTAACAGCGCTTCTTGTTAAGTTTTAGAATTACATTAAATCATCTCCTGATGATGCTAACATGGTTAGCGAAACGTGCCTCGAGAACTTTAAAAAAACTGATTCTGTGTTTAGTGGTAAATCTCTTTGACTTTAATATTTTGCTATTTTTTACTGACTGATAGTGGTTCCTGACAATGGATAAGAACTGGATGACTATTCAAAAGCAAAAAATAATCATTCTTAGAATTTCTTTTTCATCATCTGCAAACGAATTAAATACTTTCAAGCTTTAGTCAGCAGAGAATTGTTTATGCACAAGAGTAAGGTGAAAATTTAAAAAACTTGGATGGGATACCTTTTCCTGCCGCACCTTATTTCGACGTGCGCTTCGCTGGCCACGTCAGCTTAATCAGGATATGGCTCAAGGTGATTAGATTGTATCATCTCCTGATGATGCTAATGATTATCGAAACTTGCGTCAAGTAATTGATCAAAAGGAGTATTTGGGACAATTTAAGACAAATTTCTTCGAGTTTAACAAATCATTTGCTTGCAATGCGCGTTTCACTAACCAAGTTAGCATCATCAGGAGACGATTTAATATAATTAAATAGTGGTAAGTCTCTTTGTGTTTAATGTTTCATACCAAAGGTTCGAGCAGAAGAATTGGATAACCTTTTACGGTAAATACAATAAAATTCTGTAGTTATATCCGATCTAAAGCATGTTACCAGAGTTCTCAGGGTTGGAGAACAATGATATATTTCTAGAAAGTTATATTGTTACCAGAATATATTCGTAAAACTGACGTTTAGGAATTAAATTACTGGATATTTTTTTCGTAAATATCGTAAAAGGTTCTGTTGAGTTAACACTTTAGATTTTCGTTTTTTAGAGTGTGATATAGAATAGTTTCTATGTAAATAACGTTGAGTGTGGCAGCAAAGTCAGTATTAACCCATGCGTGCCTGCACTATCTTCATATGATGGTTTTGGATATTTGCAGAATAAAAATGTAATATTTGCATTAAACTAGATATTAATTGAATGCAGGTTCAATAATCAGTATATATTAATTATTAAATAGGTGTTTTGCATTTTTATTCTATTACTGTCAAAAACTGACATATTGGTGCTGTCGTATCAGTTAAGTTGGTAACTTGGGAAGATTATGTCGTTACCATTCTAGTTCTTAGAAGACTGATAGTTTAAAAAAAATAGTATTGTTAAGGTTAATTTTGCTCCACCAGCACACGCGTACAAAATATGGAGAACATTTTGTAGTTAAACATCTGAGTATTCTACTTTTTCTACAGTATTTTATTATCGGGTTATCTCCTATACAAATGCAGACAGTAGTGCTATACTTTCTGTATTGTCCCTCTTTAAAAGGGCGACGAAACAACATTATTGTTGATACAGTTTACTAGATATATCTTATGTAGAAATAGTATTGTTTGTAAGTTTTGTTTTGGGATAAAAATCTATTATATTATTAGTTCATCGATTTTGAACAGTTTTAAACGACTGTATTCAGTAAGCCAATGTCTGATAAATATTTGGTAACTTAATTTAGTTTACTTAAAGTAATTTACTTTCGTAAATTTAAACAATATTCATTTCATTTTGAACAAAAAGCTTCCTAATTATACGTATCCAAAATGCAACCACTTCTGCCGAATACAGCTCAGAGTATTTTTGCGATTTTCTCGACAGTTGGCAACGTCGCGTTTATTTCGGTCGAACTGAATTCACTGTTTTGTTTAATCGGGTAAAATGTTTTATATCAATTCATTCCGTACCTTTCAGCATAAACTCTTACCATAACTTTTTTTTCTCGGAAACTCTTAGGTTTTTGATCCTTGTTGTAAGAAACTATTTTTTTTTCAAATGATGTGAGGAATCATTTGCTAGATTTACGAAAGTAAATTTATATTCAGCCGTAATTATTTGCTTCAAAGTATTAGGGTATTGTAACAAATTACAACGACAAACCCTAATCTCACCTGTTGTTGATAGTTTATGACGGTGATTTACTTCTAAGGCTCCTTTTAAAGTCCAGCAATAACCATCAAGTAAACAGGGGCTCCATTTGCCTTGATATATCTTTTCCATTCCAGAAATATCTGGGTGGAACCGTTTTCCATACTTCATGCAAGTTTTCTAAAAGGAAATCGAGATGAGAGTCCTGAAAGTGGATTTTTATAGACACGTCACTTGCCATTTCTTTGTAGGCATTAAGCAGTTCACTTCATAATATTTTTGTGATTTTTAGCTCCCACATCTCCATGTAAAGTTACAATAACTGTTTTAAAAGCCTGTCAAGTTCTTTTATTGTATCTTATTCATTGTTTTAACAAAATTGTTCATTAAGCTCAATTTTACCTGTAATAGTAGAAGAAATTTCTTTTTGGGATCAACCAGTGGTTTATTCATAACGTTCTTCAGTGCTGCAGTTAATATTTGTTGTAGCGACCACTCTTTCTCTTTATAGTGACGATCTTGTGCACGTTTGCGCCATTCACTAATGAAACAACAATATTTCGTGTACTACAGTTGTAATTCAAGAAGAAGAGCCATCACTTTGAAATCTCCACACATAGACCGCGCATAGACATTATAATGGATATGTTTAAAACGAACTCATAGGTTTTCATATGATTCCTTCATATGAATGGCCTGAATTATAAACACCGATGGATATGTATTATTATTGTGAAGCGACAACGGTTTTAAGCTAAATTTACGCCAACTGCTTGGATCATGATTGGGTCCTAATACATCACATAAATTGTAAACATATATATATATATATATATATATATATATATATATATATATATATATATATATATATATATATATATATACAGAAAAAAATATATATAGATACAGAAATCTTTCACCCTTTCTCCACGTGGTGCCACCGATGGCCTTCGCCCAACTGTCCACCATACGACGTCACGTATCTCTCGGGACCGGTTTCTAGTCTTTCAGCCGTCATCACCCGAGCTCCAGACGAACGCAAGGAAGGCAGTTGGGAGAGACGATCGGGGTCAGTGTGAACGAAATGTTTTGAAAACAAACGAGATTTTAAATATAACAATAAAAATATTTTTTAAATAGGCTTGTTGGCATTGATGGTGAGTTTTTTAGTCGAAAACGTATATCAAATATTAATTGTGATATATTGTTGGATTCAGAATAAAAAGCAGAATTTACTATACATGAAATTAAATTTTTCCACTATTTAAAAAACAAAGTTGATGATGGTCGAGAAAAGTCGAAACGTCGAATATAATTATACCACCTTGTAGAGGAGAAAAAGTGGCCATCAAAATATTAAATTTGTTTTGACAATGTTTTCAAATTGAATCAGAAACGAATACAATCCAAATCACGAAGATTTCCCACATATTTTCGGAAATATTCGAAATTTTTAAAATCTGAAAAAGTAGCGTTGCAGTGGTCAGCGAGGTGCAACTTTTTTTCTGAATGAATCATCTCTGTGTCTCTTATGATTTTCGAGATCCTTGTAGAGTGCATTCTTATCTGGATACACTATCCTCATATTAAGCAAATAATTCGAGAAGTTTTTTTACGCTTTTGGAAGAAAAAATATTTACATCAGTTTGAAGGTGAAGAAGATTCCATCATTTTAATCTGGATATTAGAAGTTCAGACTTTGCTGAAATAAGGTACGCTCTCACGATTTCTTCTCTTTAGGTTTATTTTCCTTAATTTTAAATTCCATACCTACTGCTTTTGTTGCTGCTGCTGATTTGATTGCCTACTGCTGTTTGTCAATAATATCTCTCGTAGTTCTCATGTGCTTCAAGTTATCTCCACTACATCATCTACAAAAGAATGGCAGCGATGACGTTTATGGTATAACAATCCGGTTCAATTAATATTCCTTTTTCTTATTGCACTTTCTAATTCATAATAATTAATATAGATGATTTACTTTAGTTTTTCCTTGACATCAAGATTGTCTGTTAACGCAGCGCTCCGTTTCTTTCAGTACTACATTGTTGGTTTTCAGAATCATCATCAACATCTATAGATATTACAAATGTGTATGTATCTTAGCCTACATTTGATCTACAATCGATCCTCCTTGAAGCCCCCTGATGTTTTTCCCATCCTTCATTTTTATCGTTGGTAAGCTTTTTATATAATACGCTATGGTTTCGAACACAGTATTAAATATCTCTATGCCCTTATAGTTTCCACATAATAAACAGTTTCTATCTGATTAAAAAGAAATGATGAAGATAGTTAAAATGTATCTAGTACCGCTTCTGAATTCAGTTGTTGTTTATAATTAAATAATCCCAAATATAAATATAATTTGATTCATAATTTCACTAGTCCTAAGTTATTTAGAACATTTTTTTTATGTATAAATGCATCATATAATATCCTTGGTTTATATAATTATATTTTAGGAAACCTATTGATGATTTAGCATTACCTGTCATAATGTGTACCAAAACGAATTTTATCCAAGTCGAATTCAGTCGTAACACCATTCAAAGCACAATGTAAATAATTCTGAAAAATATTTTTAATTTTGTCTTATAATAGATTCAAAGATGTACCATTAAACACCAAATCACTTGATTTCAGGTGCTCGGTACGTGTTTCGCTAACAATAGCATCATCAGGAGATGATTCAGTCTAATTCTAAAACAAAACTATGCTCTATTTTTATGATAAACATGCCTTAATGTGTAAGGACGTGACGTTGACCAAGCGTTACTTTAATAATTCAAGAAGTTAATCAAATTTATAAGGGACCTATCCATACCGTCAACTTCTTGAATTTATCCCGCCTCATAGATTTCTTCCATTTTGTATTACTGAATGCTTTCACATGTATCCAAAGCCAGGTTATTGTTCACACTTTTAACAAGTCTTAAGTTACTAATATTTGTATCATGGTTATGCTCATTTCTCCCACATCTATATGATTTTTCTTCTTTTCGTTTTGCCTAGCATACATGGGATCAAATCTTGACATCTAATTTCATAAATCGCCAATTATTCATGTTGGTCGACTTTATCCTTTGGATTGTCCATGAATTAACTTATTACATGGTTTGTATACTCTTCAAGGTCTACCTTTTCCAAAATGTCGTCTAGTCCTCGTGTTAATTGAATTACCATGGATTTGGTTTTGCTCGGTTTCTTTTGAGAGGTCGAAGATTCTTTCAATAATTTCCTGAACTTATGTTTTCTGTTTAATCCATCTACAAGATCCCTAATATAACGATTGATTTCGACCACCTCCTTAATCTTAGTTTAGAGGAAAATTAATTAATTTATCTACCATAAAATTGAAGTACTTCATAATAAAAGTTTAGAAGCACACCAAAAATACGAGGGCTAGACAAAATTTTGATAAAAGTTGACATTAAGGTTGTCTACAAACCATGTGATAATTGACGAACAGTATTGGGTAATTGAAAGGATAAAGTAAACTAACATAAAAATCGGGGACATGAAATTAGCTGACAAATTTCCATAACTAAATGACTCAAATCGAAAATCTTGTGTTGAAAAAATCTTGTGTTGTCTAACATGGGTTCAAGTTTGGCCATAATATAAATATAAGTAACTGAAGAGTTGTTATATATAAATATAAAAATTCGAATAATAAATAAAAAAAGTCGAGTTGAATTTTTTTTTGTTATTTGCGAATAACCAATAAACTTTTCATTCATTATTCAAAATGAGCTAAATATGACTAATTTATTCGTTATTTGATATAATTTTATTGAAATCTTTATCTTTCGAATATTTTTTTGGTTAAAGTTGACAAAAGTTGGTTGTTGACAAATAAATTGGTGAAATTTAGAATAAAATTTCGAAATGATAAAAATATAAATAACCTGGTCCATAGATAGGTTAATTAAATAAGCAATTAAACCATATAAATTAAATCATTTTTTTTTCAGGCACCTTCAGTGAGAAACTCTAAATTCGACGCGATTTACCACTAAACACCACATTATTTTTTTAAACCTCTCAACGCACGTTTCGCTAACCATGTTATCGTCATCAGGAGATAATTTAATCTAATTTAAAAACTAAACTGTTTTATTTATATAACCACGAACCATGAAATTATCTAAGGGTTACATTAATAATTAAAAAAGTTAAATGAATAGAATCGGTCCTTTATCTCGTTCATGGGTTTCTTACATTTTTCTCTATTTGAATGATTTTATACGAATCTAAAGCCCTATTATTAAGTCTTAAATTATTAATATCTACATTATGGTCACGTTCGAGTTCGTGTTGGGCTTCACGATACTTTATTTCTCCCTGAATCATATTTTGCCCACTCTACCTTCGGTCACAATATTGATTTATTAGTTTAATAAATCCTAGATCATGTTGATCTACTCTACTTTATCCTTTGGGTTACCCAGGACTTAATTTATCCCTTAATTTATGATATGGTTCGTCCATTGTCATTCTCTCTTATTGTTCGTAAAACCTATTAAGCTGAAAACAATTTTGCTTCATACATAATCTCGTTAGGGAGATGAATTCTGACACAATTTTGCTATTGAAACGGTTTAACTCGAGTAACTCCCTCAGGTATTTAAGGTATGCGGAATCGGTACACTCGCAAATAATGATGATACGTCCAAAGACACTAAGACCTCACCTTCCCGTAGATGCGTGTTCTTGACTTTGTTTATGAATTCTATTGAGTTTATCACAGAACAGGAAAGTAGTTGGGTTGGTAGATCAGATTCCTTTGCAAGCCATTTTGCCAAGTTGTATATTGGAGAATCGAGAACTCATGGGTTTAGGATTAGATTAAATAATCACCTGATGATGTTAACATAGTTAGCAAAACGTGCGTCGGGAAGTTTAAAACAGTGATGTGATATGTGGTGGTAAATCTCTTCATGTTTTCATTTAGTTCACATAAATTAAACTTCAATTTTATATTTTATTTACAATTTTTTAAAAACTAACCTTATTTTAATTTTTAAATTACCGTAATTATAAAAACCCGATTTAAAATGACATTTAAACACTCTTTTTTGTCTAAAAAATGTACTAAGCTGTCTAGAAAACAATACATTGAAAAAGTAATATAGAAATTAAAATAATGATTATCTAAAACACAATTTAATTTAAAATACATTAAAACAAAATTTAAAACACAATTGGCGTTGTCAGTCTGGCGCAACACGTCACTAGCATGTCGGTGACGCGAATATATAAGTTTTGCCCCTACCGAAAATCCTAAAAAAATATTAGTCATCTTTAACTGTTAAGAGCGCAAAATTTTAATGATTTAAAAAAAAAAAATTCTACATATTATTGGAATAACATTTACAAATAATTAATGTGGAAAAAATTATAACGAGTGATTCAAATAGCGAATAATTCGAATAACGAATAAAGTAATAGGAACTAATAACGAAAAAATAAACTAATAAAATGATATAGTAACCCAAATGAAAAAAGAAATGAAAATTAGAGAAAAAAGAAAAAGGACATCAATCATTGGAGATACAAATCCTTTACAGGATGCTCTGCCTTCTTTAGAATCTCTGATAAAAAACTGTTCCAATATGCAGCAGAGTTTTACCAAGTCAAGAAAAATGAAAGGCATTGAACTAATAAAAAATATGTATTCGTTAATCAACTATGTAGTATTCAAATAATACACAATACCGCTTTGGATGCATATGAAAGAATTTAAATAACAAAGAATCGGGATAAGAGACCTATTCCAAACAGTTTTTTTTATGAATTATTGATGCAACGCTTGGTTGACTTTACGGTTTCTTATTGTTAGACATTTCGTTAAGGATGGCTGTCATAAATAGAACATAGTTTAGTTTTAGAATTAGAAGCATCTCCTTATGATACAAACATGATTGACGACACGCACGTTGAGAAATTAAAAAAAAAATATTTGTTGAATTGTAAATCTCTTGTTTAATATTCATTACACCAAAGTTTCCAATAGCTGCAATTTCAAGGATGGAAATAGCTGTAAAAGCTGATGTAGTTTCTTTTATTCAAAGATATTTCTTTCATTTCAAACTCTGTATATCTGTCAGTCATTTAAGGAAAATTAAACCAAAAACAAATCTAAGTTTTTAAACTTAATGTGCCATGTAATTATTAAGATCTAAAAAAAGACTTCTAAGGTAAGCATCCGAAACTTTTTTTATGTTTTATGTTATTTTAGGACGTTGTATGTGTGTTAGTTTAAATACTTGTGACGAATTTTCCCAAGATACCGCAAGACGTTATAGTTTAATTTTGCCCGTAAATAGCTAGTACAAAATAACATTACCTTTATAAGCTTTCGAAGTGGACGGTGAAGTTATACAAAGTTATTGAACCATCTCTAAACAACTGTGTATTTGTGTAACTAAAACCTAACCATTCCTTTAGGATGACTCTGTATAATTTGACCATAATAAAACTACTATACTATTCCAGGCTAAATATTTCACACCTCGACTTGCATAACTATATATGCATAAAAGAAGAGACAGTTATTTCCGTTGCCCGTTTTTTACAGTGTGTATTAATAACTAAGCATCAGTCATTAGTCGTAAACGCTCTGTATATACTATACAGATAATGATAATATATTTTCATGTTTTTATTAAATTTAGTAGCATGTTTTATACGATGTAATATATTTTACTTGTTGATTGTTTTCATTTCAGAAAAATATACTATCAAGCTTGTACTATTGTTGTTGACTACATTAAGTCTTGGTAAATAGTTTAACTACAGTCGGAAATGATTGTCATCATCTGTATCTGAATAATTATAGTGTTATTTTATGTATATATTACATAAATATAACGAAAAATCAAAATTACTATTTGTATTATTTATTACCTTTCCAACATTTTTTACACAGTATAGTTTTTTTTTAATTTATTTCTTTAGCTTCCACAAACTTCATCCGTTACATTGTAATTTTTTACACATTAACTAGTAAAGCCGGCTGTTCACTGCGCGATACTTGCCCAGTCACTGCAAAGTACTTGGCAAGTACTACTCACTAGTATTACTCGCAAGTATACTCACTAGGCTATATTTACCAAGTACTTGAAAAGTAGCAGGTTATGTGTTACTACTTCGCGTTACTTATCAAGTAGTTGTACAGTACTAGGCAAGTAGCAAGTTGTGTGTATGATATTCGCATAGACTCAGCGAATTACTTACATTCCAGCCGGCTACTCATTACGAGATTACTGCCATGTAGCAATTTGTGTCTATGAAGCCGGCATTACACTATGTAATTGTAAAGTACTTGGCAAGCACTACTCACTAGTATTACTCGCAAGTATACTCACTAGGCTATATTTACCAAGTACTTGAAAAGTAGCAGGTTATGTGTTACTACTTCGCGTTACTTATCAAGTAATTGCACAGTACTAGGCAAGTAGCAAGTTGTGTGTATGATATTCGCATAGACTCAGCGAATTACTTACATTCCAGCCGGCTACTCATTACGAGATTACTGCCATGTAGCAATTTGTGTCTATGAAGCCGGCATTACACTATGTAATTGTAAAGTACTTGGCAAGTACTACTCACTAGTATTACTCGCAAGTATACTCACTAGGCTATATTTACCAAGTACTTGAAAAGTAGCAGGTTATGTGTTACTACTTCGCGTTACTTATCAAGTAGTTGCACAGTACTAGGCAAGTAGCAAGTTGTGTGTATGATATTCGCATAGACTCAGCGAATTACTTACATTCCAGCCGGCTACTCATTACGAGATTACTACCATGTAGCAATTTGTGTCTATGAAGCCGGCATTACACTATGTAATTGTAAAGTACTTGGCAAGTACTACTCACTAGTATTACTCGCAAGTATACTCACTAGGCTATATTTACCAAGTACTTGAAAAGTAGCAGGTTATGTGTTACTACTTCGCGTTACTTATCAAGTAATTGCACAGTACTAGGCAAGTAGCAAGTTGTGTGTATGATATTCGCATAGACTCGGCGAATTACTTACATTCCAGCCGGCTACTCATTACGAGATTACTGCCATGTAGCAATTTGTGTCTATGAAGCCGGCATTACACTATGTAATTGTAAAGTACTTGGCAAGCACTACTCACTAGTATTACTCGCAAGTATACTCACTAGGCTATATTTACCAAGTACTTGAAAAGTAGCAGGTTATGTGTTACTACTTCGCGTTACTTATCAAGTAATTGCACAGTACTAGGCAAGTAGCAAGTTGTGTGTATGATATTCGCATAGACTCAGCGAATTACTTACATTCCAGCCGGCTACTCATTACGAGATTACTGCCATGTAGCAATTTGTGTCTATGAAGCCGGCATTACACTATGTAATTGTAAAGTACTTGGCAAGTACTACTCACTAGTATTACTCGCAAGTATACTCACTAGGCTATATTTACCAAGTACTTGAAAAGTAGCAGGTTATGTGTTACTACTTCGCGTTACTTATCAAGTAGTTGCACAGTACTAGGCAAGTAGCAAGTTGTGTGTATGATATTCGCATAGACTCAGCGAATTACTTACATTCCAGCCGGCTACTCATTACGAGATTACTACCATGTAGCAATTTGTGTCTATGAAGCCGGCATTACACTATGTAATTGTAAAGTACTTGGCAAGTACTACTCACTAGTATTACTCGCAAGTATACTCACTAGGCTATATTTACCAAGTACTTGAAAAGTAGCAGGTTATGTGTTACTACTTCGCGTTACTTATCAAGTAATTGCACAGTACTAGGCAAGTAGCAAGTTGTGTGTATGATATTCGCATAGACTCGGCGAATTACTTACATTCCAGCCGGCTACTCATTACGAGATTACTGCCATGTAGCAATTTGTGTCTATGAAGCCGGCATTACACTATGTAATTGTAAAGTACTTGGCAAGTACTACTCACTAGTATTACTTGCAAGTATACTCACTAGGCTATATTTACCAAGTACTTGAAAAGTAGCAGGTTATGTGTTACTACTTCGCGTTACTTATCAAGTAATTGCACAGTACTAGGCAAGTAGCAAGTTGTGTGTATGATATTCGCATAGACTCAGCGAATTACTTACTTTCCAGCCGGCTACTCATTACGAGATTACTACCATGTCGCAATTTGTGTCTATGAAGCCGGCATTACACTATGTAATTGTAAAGTACTTGGCAAGTAGCAAGTTGTGTATATGAACACTCGCTTAGAAAACGGTTTCAAGTCAAAGCCGACGAGTCAATTGTTTCGATACTTGGATTAGTGCGCTACATACGTACAGATAAGCAGGCTTTACGTGAACGAGAAGCAACAGGTGAAATTTTGTTTATAGTGCTTGTGGTTAAAAAAATTACTTTGTATCCCAATTTGATTTATGATGGAGTGGTCCAATGAAATAACCTTAAAGTTTCTGGATATTTATGAAAAGGAACCTTTTCACCTAATCAAAAGGAACCTAATCATTTGAGATCCATCACATAAGCAACATAAAAATAGAAACGAGGTGTACAATCCTTGGAAACGAATAAAAAATGAGTTTTCATCAGAAGTCAGCATATGTGAGTTGAGCAAATAAAGGAGCAGCGCAAAAAGCGGTGCTGGTTCAAATGATTGTGTTTTATGTGTATACAGCCCCCCATTGGCTTGCCTTTAAAAAATGGCATTATTTTTATTGTATCATGATTGCCACAAAAACACAATAAATTCAGAGGTAAGGCATTTATTTATTTATTATTTTCATAAACAATATTTTTCAGTGCAAAGCTGGACTCCAAGGTGATCGGAGGTGTCTTGTCTGGTCATCATGGGGGCAGATAAAAGTGGCTGTTCGTAATTTCAGCAGCATAGGTCTGATCTGGCCTAGGGAGCGGACACTCCCGAAGTCGTCCATCAGCGAAGCTGGTGGCGCTTCAAACCTAACTAAAAAAATTACTCTTAGCCCCGGCGTTGGAGAAGTATCGACGCACCGGGATTGACAGTATCATCAAATCCATCCAATTCCGAACTCACTAACAAGGAATAAATAGTGAAATGCCTGTAAGCATCGGAGGTGGACTCCGAGGTGATCGGGCGTGTTAGCGAGCGCGCTGGTCATCATGACAGACAACAGTGGCTGTTGACAGTTCCATCAGCGGAGGTCTGATCTGGCCTAGGGATCGGGCACCCCGAAGTCGTCATCTGTGCGGGCGGATGGCGCTTCAAACCTAACCAAGAGAATTAACCTTAGCGCCTGGAATCTGGAGAAGTATCGATGCACTGGGATCGGCAGCACCATCAAATTCATCCATTCCGAGTTATCAAACATCTAATATCATCAATAAACATCGCATAACAACAATCAACACCAGAATAACAACAACAAATAAAGAGAATACGTCACAACACCATCAACAGAATAAGAACCGATAAACACGCCATCTCACTCAACATCCATCAAGCGGCTTCAGGCCAGCCACGAAGAACACGAACACTAATCAAGAATAAACTTCCATCGTTTCCGATCCTGGCGGGTCGGTCTCGGAGCAGTATCCCCTTTTTCTATCATAATCGATTAATCTCGAACACCGTGAAGGCACGGTCAACCACGCCCAAAGGCGGCGTCTAAAAACTTAACACGATCGCGTCTGTCGCGAAACGGACGTGATCGGCAATAGTGGAATAAAAGTAAAGGTCTTCGTGTCAACTTGACAACCAGGACAGCAGTAGTAGTAGTAGTACAATACTTTTCCTACCATGCAACTTTACCTTCATTCATTATATACATATTCCGCAAATTCTTTCCTAATATATTTTGCTTCTAAATTTAGTTTTTTTGGTATGTTTTGTATAGGTAACAGGCAGCGACGGTTCGTGGGGAAAAATAACGGGTGGGGCACGTATAACCAAATTTTGGAATGGGGATAGGGAAATGCGTCGCACCGATTTTCTTTCGACAATAATTTCCATAGCGCTTCTCAATACCTTCCAGAAAGAGCGTTTATTAGTAGAAGATTGAGTGAGCCAATGAGTAGTTTCGGGGTTTAACGAATAATTTCAGATTGCCGACTGAGAATCCGCAGCCGCCACTGATGTAACAAAATTTTGATAAAATATGCTGTTTTCGCTATTTTTTGTTGTTACTGTTACACATATAAGTTTTTAGAATAGCGTCCTATAAAGAAGAACAAAAGCGACTACATAAATTAATGAAACAATGTTTCCAATCCTCTGATGAAGAGGAATTACCCGCTGATGAATGTGATGAAGAGGAAGAAGACGTAATTAAACTAGATATACATATTTCAGACAATAAATCAAGCGTTTTGCAAGAAGCTGTTTGTCCATTTTCCATAGGTGAAAATCAAACCACCAAATGTAGGAAACACTGTTCTTCAAAAAATGTAAAAACCTGTTCAGAAAATTTAGTTACCCATTTACCCGGTCCAAAACGAATTGTTAAAACGCTAAAAACTCAGTTGTTAATATGGTGGTATTTATTTCCAGAAAATTTACTACAAATTATTGTAGAGAATACAAATAAACATTTTCAGGCTGCTCAAGATCGATAGTCTCGAGAACGTGACGCCAAAACAACTGACACAGTTGACATTCAAACATCGCTTGGGTTCTTGTATTTGATTGGGGCAATCACTTGAACACTGAAGATCTTTCGATTGTAGATGGCACTGGTACCGAGATATTTCGGCTTACTATGTTTGTACAAATGAACAAGCGAGCGAGACGGACATATAGACAGTGTATCATAGGCATAGTGTTAAATATTTGAAGATCTGAAATAAATTAATCAATAAAAGTGACAGTGAGAGTGAAGGTTGTGTGTAAATAGAAATAGAAAGAAAATGCAAGAGGATTAAACAAATATAAAGGTAATAATATAGTTTGGTGGATCGTATTAAAATTAAACCAATTAACAAAACAGACAATATTAACAAAAATACCAAAAAACCTACTGCTGATAAGAGAAACACTTCCCAATCGTCGAGGTGGGTGAGCTCTTTACGCAGCTGGAGCGTCTTGTCGAATAAATTGATACCGGGGGAGTGCGTAAAATATAAGAACATGGATTCCTAAGATTGTACCATGGAAGAGGGGAGTAAGAAGCGTAATGGAGACGACTTGGAAGCAGTATTTAAGAAGAGTAAAGGGATTGTAAGAACGCCCACAAAAACTGAACAAAAGCAAGAAGATAAACTGGATAAAATGCTGATGATGATGACAAACATGACATCGCAGATGGGGGGAATGACCCAACAAATAAAACAAATAATGCATGAACAAAGAAATTTAGCAGAATAAATTAAAGCAATTAAACAGGAAAATAACACACTGAAGGCTGGGAATAGAAAAATTATGAAGGAAAACTGCAGAATGCATAACAAAATTAATGAACTTTGTGAAAAAATGGAAAGACTGGACAGAGAAGGGAGAGAGGGCAATATAGTCATAACAGGACTTAAGGCGGACTCGAATGAAAGAGAGGCGCTAAGAGAAGAAAACCAAAGATATTTAAATGAAGCCCTAAAGATCAAAATAAACGTCAAAACAGCTAGAAAACTAGAACCGTAAACATGCCTGGTAGAAATGAAATGCAAAGAAGATAAGATTAAAGTAATGCAAAACAAGAACAAACTGAAAGACAATGGAGATGGGAGAATTGTTATAAATAACGACATGACTAAGGAAGAGAGAAAGATAGGCACACTTATAAGAAGGGTTGCTCAGGATGAAAGGAGTAGGGGTAAAGCGTTAAGAATTGGATACAAGAAAGTAACAGTGAATGGGAGATTGTATGTATGGATAGGGACAAGGAAAAACTGACAGAGTCAAAAAACAACATCGCAACGTCACCAACAAAAAACTAGCTACGGAACGCAACGGCACACTAAAGGACGACGACACGACAAGGGAAAGGGAAATGAACAAATATTGTATTAATGATAATATATTAGAGCAAAGGGCTAAAGAAAATGAAGAACAAAAGAAAAGGAATAAAAGAAAACAAATCAAAAGAGATATAATAAGAATTGCATCCTGGAACGTTAGAACATTGCTAGCACCTGGGAAAACGGAAGAGATAATAAGAGAGCTCCAAAGATACAAAATTAGTATAGCGGGCCTGCAAGAGGTTAGATTGTGTGGGAAGGGAAAGATTGATAAGGAAAAATATGCAATATGGTATGCAGGAGAAGCAACGCAGGGGCACAAGGGAACAACTTTTGTTATACATAATAGCTTAAAGGATAGGGTCGTGCAGTTTGACGCAGATGGGGAAGAATATCTTATATAAGAATAGAAACGAAACCAAGAGGCTTATCGATAGTTAATGCATACGCCCCCACAGAAAATGACAATGACGAAGAGAAGCAAAAGTTTTACGAGAAACTAGAACAAATACTAGATAAAACACCAACTAATGACATAAGGATAGTACTGGGGGACTTCAACGCTAAAATTGGAAAGGAACAATGCTTCAAGGAAGTAGCGGGTGAACATACAATTCATAATGAAACGAACAACAATGGCGAGAGGTTATGCAATATGGCGGCGGCTAGTGATATGTTTCTGGTTAGTACAAGATTTAAGCACAAAAAGATACATAAAGTAACATGGAACATACCTGGAATTGACAACGGAAACCAGATCGACCATATACTGGTTGCAAGGAAAGACATGAATGTAATCTACGATACAAGATCATACCGACGGGCTAATATCGATTCAGATCACTTTATGGTTATGGCAAAATGTAGCATTAAGGTAAACAAGTACGGTAAAACGGCGAATATAAAAAAGAGATGGAATAGAGAAAAGTTTGAACAGGAAGAATGGAGAGAGAAGTACAGAAATACGATCAAGCAAAAAATAAATCAAATAAATGAAAGCAACAGCATAGAAGAAGATTGGATAGCAATAAAAGGATGTATAACACCGGCAGCAGAAGACACCATATCATATAGGAAAAACAACAGAAAGATGCAATGCAATGATTCGATGAAGAATGTGAAAATATTATCGAAAACAAAAACAAAGCAAGGAACACGTGGCTTAAAACCAGAAAACCGGAAGATTATAAGATATATAAAGAAATTAGAAAAGTGAATACAAAGCTATGTACAATAAAAAAGAATAATTGGATGGGAGAAATAATAAATGAAATTGAAGAAGAAAACAAGAAACGAAATATGAGTGCTATTTTCAAACATGTAAATAAGTGCAAAATAAAGAAAGCAACAGTAGTAATTGAAAATGAGATATGGGAAAAACATTTCAAAGAAATGTACGATGAAAAAAACCATGAAGAGGTGACGGGAGGAACAGAACTGGAGAAGGATCTGGAAAGATCTATCTGTAGCACACATAGTTTTTGTGGATTTTAAGCAGGCGTTCGATAAAATCAACAGAGAACAACTCATCGAAGACTTAAAAAGAATCGAAGTTCCAAGAAAGATTAGAAGTTTGATAGGTATGACAATGAATGAGTCTGAAGCAAGAATATATACAGAACAAGGAATAACAAATAACATAAAAATCAAAAAAGGGTTTAAACAGGGAGATGCGTTATCGGCACTATTATTCATAATATCATTGGATAACATAATACAGAGAATTGAAAATATAGGAACATTAAATAAACATCTTGTACAGATAGTGGCATATGCGGATGATGTTGCAATAATTGCTAGAGAGCAGAGAGAGCTAAAGCGCGTAATAAAAATAATTGACCGTGAGTCTAAGAAAAAAGGGCTGGAAATAAGTGAGCAAAAAACAAAGTATATGTACTGCAGCAGAAATGAAAGAATACTGAGAAATGCGCAAGCTATAAATTTGAAGAAGCAAAAACATTTAAATATCTGGGAATGAGGGGCTTGATATAGAAAAGAAGATACATAAAGGATATAGAGCATTCCATAACAACAAGAAATTACTGAAAGACAGGAGATTGAGCACAAGGAATAAATTAGGAATATACAAAACAATAATAAGACCAATACTACCAATATGCCGCAGAAACTGTAACACGCACAGTAAAAGAGGAAGACAAACTAAATATTTTTGAACGCAAGATAATGAGAACCATAATGGATGCAAAGAAAGTGGGAAACAACGAGTACAGAAATCTGATGAACTTTGAAATCGACAACTTGTTGGGAATGGAAAACATAGTGAGAGCAATTAAAGCCCAAAGAATAAGATTGTATGGACACGTAATGAGAAGAGACAGGGATACGCCAATAAGAGAGATAACAATATGGAAACCAGCACAGAGCAGACCGTGAGGGAGACCCAGGGTCAGATGGAGACAGCAGGTGCAGCAGGAAAATATAAAAACAGTAAACGCAGAGGGATGGAGAGGACAGATCGCAGACAGGAGGAGATGGAGGAAAATAGTCGAAGAGGCGAAAACTCACCAACAACTATGAGAAGGGCAACAAGAAGATATGTGGACTGATCCACCACACTAAAAGGATTTGAAGAGTTCCTTAGAAAGGAACAGCTACAATTTCAAATATGAAATGTATTAGCTTATAATAATGTTTGTACAAAGATTTCAATTCTGACTGCGATATTTGCGGTTTGACTATTTTAAAACTCGCGAAGCTAGAAGGTCGGTTGATAGATTGGCAGCGATTCGAGATCTTTGTAGAAAAATGTAAAATTGGATTTACGCCTCTTCATTGGGTAACAGTTGATAAAAAATTAGAAGCATTTAGGGGTAGATCTAATTTTTGTCACTAAACACCCAATAAACCGAATAGATACAAACATTTTTATGTATGCTCTTTGACCCCAAAAACGATTACATTTGTAACTTGGAAGTAGGGGAGAGTCGCCGAAGTTGTACCGCTGCCTAGATTGGACCATCACTCTATCTAGGTTCATCATTAGTAACCACGTTGTTGCAAAAAGTAGTAATGCAGTACCTTGTTTAGCAGCAGACAGAGCAGAATTAATGTTTTAATAGATCTGAACTAAATAATTTAACAAGCAACGAAACACTTTTGGTCATTGTTAAAGTAAATAGCAACAAATTGTATTACATATTTTAAAAGCAAATTTATTCAGGTACAAATTAGAGTTATAGTTTTATTAGTACAAGTTAAAAGTAGTGGTATGTAGTATATTTTGGCATTATGAGTCAGGTTGCTTAGATTGGAGCATATCGCGGCTGCCCAAAATGGCCAACTTTTGGGGTCTTTTAGGGTCCATATGACGAAAAGAGAACATTACGGACGTTGGTCCGAAAATGATTTTTTAAAGGCTGTCGCAGCTTATAGGAATGGTGATACTGGTTTGAACGAGTGTAATCGTATTTATCGTATACCTAAAGCAACTATAAAGAGATATGCGGATAAAAAAATACTACTAGAAATAACACTTTATAGACAGCATTTTTAAAGCACTTGGTAGACAGCATTTTTAATGTCGATGAATCGGGATTTTCGACAGTACAAAAAACTCTATAAAGGGTGGTTGCTTGTAAAGGAGTAGGAGTGAGGAGTGAAAGGAGTGCCAGTAGGAGGCGTAACAAGTGCTGAACACGGCGTTCTTACAACTATGATATGCGCGGTCAGTGCTGCTGGATTTTATGTTATCATTCTTTTCCGATGATCATTTTTAAAAGAAAAAAATCAACAAAGACCTTCAAATTAAGGCACCTCCTGCAAGCTTTGTTACTATATCATAATCAGGTTACATAAATTCCGAATTTTTTGTTGAGTGGTTGAACCATTTCAAAAATTCATGTAAACTGCAGTCAAGGTAAGAAAGTCCTTTTACTGCTTGATGGGCATATGACTCATAGCAGGAACTTAAACTCTTGTACCTTTGTTAAAGAGAATGGAATAGTGTGACTGCAGTTGCCTGGGCATATCACCCATCGTTTACAACCTCTAGATGTTGCTTTCTTTGGGCCGCTACAGAAATATTTTGTTCAGGTGCAAGAAACTTTTCTTCGTCAGTATAAAGGTGATAAGATATATCAAATTCAAATTTCTAAATTACTAAATGAAGCATATGGCAGAGCGGCAACTGTGGCAGTAGATGAAAATGCATTTCGTGCCACTGGTATCTAGCCAGTTACTATATCCATGCCTTTCAGGATCACTGGTTTGCACCATTAGATAGGCTATAACCTCAACAGTGTGCTAATGTTACTGAAATTGAAATAATTACTGGAAATTCAGCAAGTATGTCAATATACAATGACAGTGAAAGCGGCAGTGATTCCGCTGTTGTTTATATTTCTCAGGAGGAAAAGCGTAACAACTTTGCGGGTATTCTTTATCAAATATTACCGCGACCAACACTCAATCCACAGCCAGGTCCATCGTCTTTTTGAGCACAAAGAAGTATTGCTCAGAAAGCACAATTATTATCAACTATTAATAACGTTCTGAGATTAAAACGAAGCATCGAAGAAAATACTATAAAGACAAAACCACAAAATATTGGGAAGAAATGATGTGGCAAAGAAGAGAAGATTAAAAAGAAAAACAAATGAAACCTACATGGTTTTGTACCATATGTGATAAAATAAGGGAAGAAGAGATGATTCAATGCATTACATGTCACGCTTGGGTTCATACAAAATATGCTGCTGTGAATCCAAAGATCAAGAAGTATTTTTGTTTAAATTTTACTTAATGGTCCATTCTAAGGAACCAGTGGTCAATCGCAAGATACCGGTTTCCTTGTATGAACCGAACACTTAATTTTTTATGATAATAATAACTAAAGCTATAAAATAGTTATGTTAGTTTGAAGATTATAATAGTACAATTAGTTTCCAGCTAAATGATTTTATTAAAAACGCTTTAACAAGCTCATGTATATAAAAAAACTGTTTAAGTGGTCCAATTTCGGCAACTCTTCCTTATATGTTGGTAAACAGCCAGCGCGTCCTAGAGAGGTAAATAGTTTCCCAGATGCTGTTGTGGAAAGGACGCGTGAAGCCATAAGAGGAAGTGGAACGAACTACTAATACACAGTTAATACACAGGTAATACACAGGTAATACTACAAGTAATACTACTCAATACACAGGTAATACTACAGTTTTAAGTTGATAGAAAGCTTAAAAAAAAATTTAGGATGACTCTCGTAGGAACGGTTAGGAAAAATAAAACAGAGCTTCCTGTTGAATTTACCCGCTCAATAAATCATAATATTTATCACCGCTCTTATCTTAATGTTCCAAAAAAAAAGTAAAACTATTTTGGTTTTGTCAAGTTTACACCATGGTGACACTATTAATAGTGAAACAAATAAGTCAGACATGATAGGTACTTACAATCAAACTAAAAGGTGAGTAGATACGGTGGATAAACTTTGCACTGCTTATATTTGTGCACGTGCCACTCTTAAATGGCCAACGGTAATCTTTTAGACAATGTTAAACGTTGCAGGTATAAATTCTTTAGTTATTTGCAAGGCGAATGACGTAGATAAAAAAAATACGGAGAGTATCTTTGCTGAAACCATCTTTTGAACTAATACTTGATTACATAGGAATTTCATCCACTCCATCAAATATACCAAGATCGATAAAGCTAAGAATTAAGGAGATTCTTAACTAAAAGTTAGGAAACAGTCTTGGGAACCTCCAACAAATCAAAGAGTCGACCTCTTTGCGTGCTATGTGTGACAGGAAAAAAAATCACCCCACGCGATATGACTATACAGTCAGTATGTCGTGCGACGTGAACATATGTGAGCTTTGCTCCGATAACCTTATTGTTAATTCCAAAAGCATACAGTGTAAACTTTTTCAGAAAATATTCCACCATTTCTGTGTTAATTTGAAGGATGAGCATAATAGACTGATTGCAAAGTGTGATAATGTTTATTGGTTTTGCGATTTATGTAAAGCTAGTGCTTCCGAATGTATTGTGCATTTCCAAGGCAATAAAACTGATATCATAGTTTTTTTCTTTCATTCCGAAAAGAAATAGAGTATCTGCATCGCGAAAAAAAAATTAATGGAGAAGTTGATCGATGAAATGGACTGTTCGAATAGTTTTCGAAAACATAATGTGCGTGATTTGCAGAACTGTTCGGTTGTAAAAAATCAATCGGCAAGACAGCCAGAACATGCCGTTAATAAAAGTGCCTTAACGTACAGTGAATCGCTGAGAAAGAATGTAAATAATTCACCTGTTTTGATTGTTAAATCTACTAGTGTTAATTCCGTTGAAGGCGTCGTGAAAACTATAACGAGTTCAGTAAGTTTGGTACGGCAAAACATCTGTGTGGATGGGACGAAAAAAATCAAGAATGGTGTTACAGTTTACTGTAAGGATTCGGATAATTTGAATAAGTTGAAAAATGCGTTAGATACTAAGTTTGGCAGTAAACTAAATGTTAATCCTGCGCGAAAACATAATCCGAGATTAAAAATAAAAAATGTTATTCTCGATGATGAATTTTCTGACAATAGTGCTATTGTCTAGGGATTATTTGCTCTTAACGACTTGAGCAGTTTCTCTTCTATAAATGACATTAAAATAATAACTAAATTACCTATAAGAAATGTGTATAATGCTATAATTTTAGTTTTGCCAGAAGTTAGAAAATATTTAATTCAACTGGGCCATGTTTGGTTAGGTTGGAAACAATACGAACTATGCGATTATTTAAATGTTATCCAATGTTTTAAATGTGCCTGCTTTGGTCATTTCCAGAAGGATTGTAAAAACGATGCTATTTGTTTTAAGTGTTCTCAAAAACACGATTCTAAAAATTGTAATTCGGATGTTTATTTATGCAAAAATTGTGTTATATAAAGCTAAAACTGAACTTCCTGCAACCCACAGCGTCAGAAATCGAAATTGTCCTGTATATGAAACTTTTTTAACTAAGTTACAAAGCAGAATTTATTACGGCTAAATTCTGTAGGAATTCTATTAGAATATGTATGCTCTTTAAATGTTCGTTCTTTGATGAGTGATCTTGATAGATTTGTTGACATGTTGCGGGCTGATTCTGCTGATGTTTTTGGGGTGACTGAGACTTGGCTTGCCGATGATGTTCCCAGTGAACTTGTTCATATTGATAATTACTCATTTTTTCGTGCGGATAGACGATCTAGGGGGGAGGGGTTGGATTTTGTATAAAGTCCTTTCACTTGGCAGAAGTGTTGGATTTTACTCAATTTAGTTCACCAGCTTTGGAGTTCTTATATCTTAAATTGATATTACATGGTTTTCGATTTATCTTAGGTGTTTTATATTGACCGCCTTCGCAGAGTCTGTCTGAGGGGATTAAGGTTTTAGAAAATATTGTTCTGTTGATTTTAAGTGAACATAAAAACGTTGTCATTCTTGGTGATGTAAATGCCAATCTTCTATTAGAAAATAATTTACTGACGCGTTGTTTAGAGTTTTACGGCATTAGTGAAATCGTTAGACAGCCTACTAGAATTACTAGTACTTCATCAACTCTGTTAGATCCTATTTTTACAAATATCCCTGAGCTGTTTAGTGAAATACTTGTGTTGGATGCTCCAAATATTACTGATCATACAATGATCACTTGTAAATTGGAGATTCTAAATCGTATATTTAAGCAGAAAGTAATAAGTTTTCGAAATTTTGCCGATTTTGATGTAGATCTATTCCTGTCGGAGTTATTATCAAGTAATTTAGATCAGATATATAATATTAATTCTATAAACGATAAAGTGGTACCTTTCAACCTTTCAAATAAAATAATTTCTTTGTTCAATATTCATGCTCCTTTTAAGTCAGTACGTGTAAGTAAGCCCAGGGCGCCTTGGCTGACTTATCCTATTAAAGAGATGATTAAGGAAAGAAGGAGAGCATATACCAATTACAGGCTAAGTCCGTCACCGGGGAAATATAGGTTCAATCAGGATATTCGTTATTTGACTCTCTCTTCGATTTGAAGAGAAAAAAAAGCTTATCTGGCTTATCATGAACAAAATAAAGATTCAAGAAAACTTTGGTCCGAGATTGCAACACTGAATATTAAGAAGTTGACTACGACTGAACTTCCATCAGGCACTCGCAATCCATCTTTGATTAACGACTACTTTATGTCTGTTTTTATACTGCAAATGTTAACCAAGACATTTTAAACTTCTATTACAGTAATAGGGTGGATGTAGATAAGCCTACCTTTGATTTTACACTTGTTGGGCCTGCGACCATTTCAGATATAATAAAAGATATTAAAGCAAACGCTTCTGGGGTTGAAGGCATTACATTGTCCATGATAAAAATATGTTTGCCGGTTGTCCTGCTACATTTAGTACATATAGTTAATAGGCGTTTGTAAAGTCATTACTTTCTGTCGTTGTCCGATTCCCAAAGTTACTGGCCTACTTGCCCCCTCAGATTTAAGACCAATAAGCCTATTGCCCATATTGTCAAAAATACTAGAGCGAGTTGTAAAATCTCAAATGACCAGTTTTCTGGATAACGCTAGAATAATCCCCGCGGGACAGTCAGGGTTTCGAGCCTCGCATAGTACAAACACAGCTTTGTTAAATTTGACTGATACTTTGATGAACAGTTTGGACAGGGGAATGGCAGTAGCTTTGGTTTCTATAGATTACTCAAAAGCTTTTGATAAGATGAATCATGCACTTTTTTGTGCGAAATTGAATTATTTTGGTTTTTCCACTAATGTTCAGCATTTCTTTCAATCATAGTATCATTTCAATCATGGTAGGAGTCAATTCAGTCCGCAGGTGTCTGTCTTGGAACCATTGTTATTTCTAATATACACGGCTGATCTCCCTTCCTGTATCAATCATTCAGTTATTCAATCTTTTGCTGATGATACCCAACTTGTTCATTCTTTTTTAGACCTGATCTGGCGACTGCGTCATTGAATGGCGATATTCGCAGTCTTTATGCATATTCCGCCGATCACAACTTATCAATAAATTAAAGTAAATCAAGTGTTGTATTATTTTGTTCCAATAATGTTAGAAATCGTATCAGAAATGTACTAAAGATTAACATCGGTTCTCATGATTTGCAGTTCTCTTCAGAAGCAAAGATATTGAGACTTACAATTGATGAAAGGTTGAGGTTTACCAGCCATGTAAAGAATATGTTATTGAAAGTTTATTTTAAAATCAGAACATTGTATGCTAATCCGTATTTAATTAACTTTAAATTGAGAAAAAAACTTTGCAAAGTGTTAATTTTGCCAATCTTCAGCTATTGTAGTATGGTATATTATCCTTGTTTAGATTGTTTTACTATGCATAAGTTACAGATAGCATAAAATAATCTAATCAGATTTATTTGTGAAATTAGGAAGTTTGATCCTGTCTCACATAAGTATAAAAAATTAGCTTGCCTAATATTGAATTATTTATGAAATACTATGTCGTTTTCCTGCATAAACTAATAATATGTTCTGAGCCGGCATACTTGAGACACAAATTGGTTTTTCGTGGTGAAATTGGCAGGAAACATCAGGCAGGTCTCAGTTTTATCAGTTCCTCGGCATAAGACTTCGCTTTTCCAGCGTAGTTTTTCTTATTGTAGTCCTAAATTATACAACAGTGTTAGTAATAAATTGAAATCTTTGAGTGTCACCTCCTTCGGGCTTCAGTTGACGGGAATATTTTTGCAGCAATGAACACTTTTTTGTAATCGTTTCTTTCGCTTTAGAATTTTTTTTTTCTGTTAGCATTGTAACTTGGTTAGGTCGTTGTTTTGTTTGTTTTTCCTACTCTAAGACCTTTATAATGTGAAGCGTTCGGCGGTTGAGTATAAGGGTAGCATTTGGTAAACTTCGCCGCCTTATGCTATCTATGCAATGCACTTATTCTATGTATTGATGCATTTCCAAATAAAGACGATTATTATTATTATTATTATTATATATCTACAAAAATGTCACACTTATGTATGTTTGAAACACGTTCTAATAATTTGTCCAGACTGTTTTGAAATAGAGCATGGTGAAACTTAATTTTACAATGGTTATTTTATACTACTTTCAAGTTATTTTTATTGTCTTTTTTTTACTTCAGTTTTTAAATGTATGGATTAGAAGTTTTGCATGTTATTTAAAAAAAAAGATTGTATTAAATATATTTTTATATTCTTAAATAACTACGTAATACAATAATTTAAGTTTAATCAGTGTCTTTATTATATGATCTTAGTCACTAGGTAGCACAAATACGACGCTCTCTTAATGGCGGACTAGGAGTCCGCAGCGACCACTGATGCTCCAAAATTTGGCCCAACAACTGGAAGGTTAAAACTCGAAACACAGAAGCCATATTTCAAAAACAGTTTCTACTATCTGACGAGCACGGGAAAGGTGGTAACTCTTTGGGTGTTGGGTTTTATATGAATACCTAGGAAAGGTTTCAACAGATGTGGACTCAATCTAAATGCATCATCGGCTACAAAGACGTAATGTAAGGTTAGATTCTCGTTCACTGGTAAATATAATTGTCCGCTTTCTATTTTTTTGCGAATAATGAAGAATATCTGAAGATAGCACCATCAATCAATCTACCTTCGGTTCCACAATCGGCGAATGTAAAATAATCATTGGCATCTACCATTGCAAATAATACCATGCTAAAGAAGTACTTGTAGTTGTAATATTCTGAACCACTCTTATTTGGAGACTGCAGAATTATATGCTTTCCATCTACCGCTCCTAGGCAATATGGAAAATTCCATTGGTTTTCTTATGAAAACCGAAGCTAGCTGATTCCATTCATCTGCTGTGGAAGGCATTTGAAAAAAAATATTTTTCCTGCTAAGCAAAGTTTTTCACAATAATTAATTTGTTTTTTAGATCATAGAACTAGAAGAAAATCAAAACGATAGCCAAAACACCTCAGTTCCAGGATCAAAACAACTAGAAACGATTAATCACGATACAACAGTTGTGATGATTACACCAGGTAAATTTTTAATTTTAGTTTTCACTTGCTAAACTTGTTAAATAATACTATGCTAAAGAAGTACTTGTTGTTGTAATATTCTGAACTATTGTTATTTGGAAACTGTAGAATTATATGCATCGCTCCTAGGGAATGTGGAAACTTCAATTAGTTTTCTTATGAAAACCAAAGATAGGTTTCGAGGCTAGCTGCTTCCATTCATCTGCTGTGGAGGGCATCTAAAAAAAAATCTTTTTCCTTCTTAGCAAAGTTTTTCACAATAATTAATTTGTTTTTTAGATCACAGAACTAGAAGAAAGACAAAACGATATCCAAAATACCCCAGTTCCAGAATGAAAACAACTAGAAACGGTTATTAATCACGATACAACAGTTGTCATGGTTACACAGGGTAAATTTTTAATTTTAGTTTTAACTTTAAAAATAAATGTTTATGTTTTGTTTTTTTTTTAGTTCAGGCACGAGACGACATTATTTATGACAAGATGTAAAGAGCATACAACATATTGAAACTACAGTCCATGGTAAAAACAACTGCAGAACGAAATGAATGTATAATATATGGGGAGCTGATTGCCGAAAAGCTCGAAATAACGGAATCTAGCCAAAGAGATTATGTAATGCCTGAAATAGACAATATAGTGTACCAAGCAAAAATGCGTTTTGGCCAAAATAGATATTTAAACACATTTTCTTCCACACAACTAAAGACACACAACTACAGACTTCTTGCATTCAAAGTATACAGTATTCGAATCCCCCATAAGCTGAAACTTATACAGAAGGGTGTGACCTATTATTTTCTCTTTTGAAACAAAATAAAAAATATATAGATCACAGCGACGGCAGCTGTTCGCCGGGAGCACCGGGAAGAAGGTCCAGGACAGAATGAAGCCACGACAAAAGTTGAGCGCCACCCGGTTACTTCATATACGGGAAGGTGGTTCTCCAAACCTTACCGTGAAAGAAATCAAAAATCAAATATACAGCTCTGAATTACACCAGCTGGTCTCTATGTCCCTATACTTACAAATTAGAGGTTATTTCCTCTATTCTGACAATAGTAAAAAGATAAATATATAACGCTAGGGTAACCAAGAATGGTCAGACGGCCAATAGATACAAAATATAAGATGATAACGTGACCATTATCAGTATAAGAAATTATGGTAATAATGTATTTATGAAAAATAACTGATAATTGCAATCCTTAACGATACATGAAAATATAATAAAAAAAGTGTTTATCTGGCCTTATTTCCTGATGTTGTCTATCCTTGCCTATCAAGGTACTGGGTGTCCAAAACACTGAGTACGACTGCGGGCAGTCCGGTATCCCTATGCGGGGGTCCCGAAATAATCTCGATCTGACCAACCGGTTACTCTGCCATGTGGCCCCAAAAACGTGTAAGGTTTCCACGATGGTCGGGCTCTGTAATAGGTGGTCGTTCAATGGCCTGGTGTCTGTTGATCGGATTCTCTGCTGCCGGGTCGTAAAACCCTCTATAAGAATATCAGAAAAATCAACCCAAGCGTGACTTGGCCAACAAACCTACGTACCTCAGTCGGAAGGGTAAGGCGCGAAAACATCCGCTCACCTGGAGATTTGGAGTTAGACTGTCTTGCCTTGTCCAAACGATACCGGAGCTCTTTCAGTTCAGAATTTGTCCGAAATAAACCTACCAGTGGTGATCAACAATTTACGAATGCTACCTGTAGCGATCAAGAATTTGTGAACGCTACAAGGGTGCAAAACAAAAGAGTTTTTGGAAACCTTCACATAATCAGTTTTTATACATTTTAAGGGATCTAGGAAATCAATTCTTCTGTTGGAACCTTTGGTGTGAAACACTAAACTTGAAGAGATTTACCACTAAACACCAAAACACTTATTTGAACTGCTCGACGCACGTTTCGCTAACCATGCTAGCATCATCAGGAGATGATTTAGTCTATTAGCGATTCTTTCATTCTTCAGATTAAATCATTTCCTGATTATGCTAACATGGTTAGAGAAACGTGCGTCGAGCAGTTCAAAAAAATTTTTTGGTGTTTAGTGGTAAATCTCTTCAAGTTTAGGATCTAGGAAACTCATGCTGCATCTGAAGAAATTTTATTGTATTGAAAAGATTCCGGGCTATTTTTTAATTGATGCAATACACACTTATGTACACCGTATAGCAACCTACACCAGAAATGGCATCACAGACATTAAAACAACGCATAGGTCTTGCGAGGAAAAGATCCACTGATGTGGATCAGCATTCACAGCTATGATTAGCTGTGAATATTGATGATGTCGCAATAATGAGTATCAATAAGCCACCAGGCTCTCATTGGTAAAACACCTCACTGAAAATGCTCCCCCACCCTACACTATATATCGGCGACTTTAATGGACAAATCATAATCTCAGATTGGATGATAAAAAATGACTCACATTTACTTTATTCTCCAAAAGATAAGGGAACTTTAAAATCAGCTAGATGGACAGGAAATATACCTCGGATCTATCTATAATATCTCGGGAACCTTATAATGAAGATATACATGCAAAACGTCACATTCTGAAACATTTTCCACCACGCCTGTGGTGATCGGGATATACGGATTCCTAGTAAACACACAACTAAATAGTGCTTTACGTATTATTACCGGCACTCTGGGACCCATGCCACTCCAATGGCTCCTATTTTTAGCCAACATCGTCCCATCTCAAATAAAAAGGCAAGCAGCTGCAATGAGAGAATTTAGTAACTGTCACATCCATGCTAACTCAATACCTTATGATGAACTATAAAATTTCCCCAACCTAAGGCTAGAAAAGTCAGAAAAGTCAACCTAAGGCGGAAAAGTTCCCCGTGGACTATGGATCCAACAATAACAGGAGAAGATTTCCACCTGGAACAGAAGTGGAGAGAGGTGCGGTCTGTTACGGTCCCCCATAATAGATACCTTAGACACGATCCATCAGAACGTGTCCCCGGCTTTGAACTGCCTCGTCGAGAATGGGTCCAGCTTAACCGTTTCCGAACTGGTCAGGGAAGATGTAACCACTTAATGTATCAATGGGGTAGAATAGAAATTCCTTCCTGTGCCTGCGGCGCTGATCTTTGGTTTGTTGTATACTCGATCTTGCATACATTATTGATATGTCCTACGAAATAATAATAATAGATTTAAATTGCTTGGGATTATATTTTTTTTTTATTTTATGATGTTGTTATGTTTATGTTGTAATAGGTACATAATATGCTATTAATAAAGTAATGTCTGAATGATTGTGGCGTGTTCATATATATTTTTCTTTTTTTAGGTTTTTCGGCACGATCTAAAAATTAGTTTTGAAAATGATTAGATTGGTTTTTAAAACGGGGGGAGAGGACCCTCCGAAGTGTTAACGTTAAAAGTTTGTTCGTTAGGCAAATTTATTACAGAAAAGAATCACTGAGAAATTTGTCTCCGTTT
This sequence comes from Cosmopolites sordidus, assembly GCA_031761425.1. Lineage (NCBI taxonomy): Eukaryota > Metazoa > Arthropoda > Insecta > Coleoptera > Curculionidae > Cosmopolites > Cosmopolites sordidus. The sequence goes on from JARFXV010001408.1 coordinate 231,197, forward strand.
GGTTTTTTGTTTTTACCCAGTGATTGTTTAAATAAGAACAGATATTTTTGATATTTTTTGAGTTTTAGATCTTGGCTAAAAACCTAATAAAACAAGAAAAAAACAATTCTATTGTTATGAAGCCAATTCTCATAAAGTAAACCAAATTAAGTTACCAAATTCTTGATTAATTTGTATTTCTATTTTGTCTCTAATATTTTGAATGATTGTTAAAAAAGTTATCAAATTATTCTTAACTTTAAGTGTATCTAGTTTACTAAGTCTTACATTAATAACTGAAAAAGTAGACTGAACGGAATAGGTTCTTTATCTCCGTTCATGATTTTCGTCTACGTCTATTATTATTAAATTACTAATATCTATCCTATGGTCATGTTCGATCGCATATTGGGCAACACAATATTTTTCATTTCTCCCATATCTAATGTGGGCAATATGTTCTTTATATCTTGTCAATATGGATCTTTGTGTATGCCCAATATATCTCCGATCACAGTCTTGACAACTAATTTCGTAAATCCCCGACTTTTCATGTTGATCTACTTTATCCTTCAGATTACCCAACACTTCTCTTAATTTATTATATGGTTTGTACACAACCTTAATGTCCACTTATATATATATATATATATATATATATATATATATATATATATATATATTTATATATATATATATATATATATATATATATATATATATATATATATATATATATATATATATATATATGCCTGCCAAATTTCAAGTTTGTAGGTCTTATAGTTCCGGAGATTTCGTGATGAGTCAGTGGTATTTCTCTTATATATATGAAGAACGGCAGGGCTCCAGGAAAGGACAGTGTAACTGTTGAAATGCAAGCAAGAAAAGGGAGCACAGGAAGATTTAAAAAACTACCGTGTAACTGTTGAAATGCAAGCAAGAAAAGGGAGCACAGGAAGATTTAAAAAACTACCGTCCAATGAGCCTCCTATCAGTAATGTACAAAGTTTTCACTAAGACAATTTCTAAAGCAATATTAAAAAAACTGAATGAAGCAAACCAAGAGAACATACAGGATTCAGAAGTGGATTCAGTACAATGAATCACATCCAGGTTGTAGAGCAGGCAATAGAAAGGCACAACGAATACACTATGCCACTGTGCTTGGCTTTTATCGACTACGAAAAATCTTTTGACTCCATCTCAAAGCATGCAATAAAGCATATGTAAACTTATTTGAATCGATATATAATGGAGCTTCAGCCACATGATGATTGATTATCCTGAAGTGGGAATTAATGTAGAACGAGGTGTACGGCAGGGTGATGCAATATCGTCTATTCTTTTCTCGGCTGGCCTTGAAGAAGGATTCCGTAAATTGGATTGGGAACAGGATTTTGTAAAGATCAATGGTGCAAACTTAAACCATCTTAGATTTGCAGATGATATCGTTCCCCTTTCACAAGATCCAGAGGAGCTGCAAACACGCATACAAGAATTGCAAAGGGCTGGCGAACCATTTAGCTTGAAAATAAACGTGAAAAAGGGTCAGGTTATGTTTAATAACTTCGCCCAGGACAGAAGAATTTCGGTTTTAGGAAGAGATTTGGAGATTGTGGATAGCTGTATATATCTTGGGCAGAGGATTTCAATGGAGGGGAATACCGCAGGGGAGGTGGAGCGGCGTGTTAAATGTGACTGGCATGCATTTGGCAGGCTCAACATTGTGTTTAAGAGCAGATTCCCACTTTGCTTGAAAAGGAAAGTCTTCGATCAGTGCGTTCTACCCGTCATGATATATGGAAGTAAAACTTGGACACTCACATCGCAATCAATTCAGAAACTTCGGGTGGCACAGAGGGGAATGGAAAGATATATGCTTGGTATTACAAGACGAGACAGAAAGTCCTGCGCATGGATCAGGGAACAAACGAAAGTCTGTAACATCATTGGAAGTGTAAAGCGATTGAAATGAAGATGGGCAGTCCATATAGCGAAGCGATGGGATGACAGATGGACCAAGGCAATCCTGGAGTGGATACCGTTTGATCGCAAACGTCCGCGAAGAAGACCGAAAGCACGATTGGTGACATCGTTAAGTATATTGGACGAAAGTGGCAGAGGTAAGCCCAGGACCATGAAAGATGGAAACATGTTGAAGAGGCCTTCATCCTGCAGTGGATCGACAAGAGATGATGATGATGACGTAAGTTCTACAGACTTCAAACTTGGCAGGAATTTTCCTTATACTTCATGAAAATTGATCAAGAAATGTTAATGTAAAAATTAATTGCAATAAATATTACCTCCAAGTTGAATATAATATCAAAAACCTCGTAGTTTCTTAATGTGTACAAAAAAGGTTACTAATCATTATATGTTGTTTTAGCTTTAATGTTTAATAATTAAATATTTATAATTAATTTCTAATCATTTCATTTTTGTCGATTATTTCTATATTCAATTAGGGCATTATTTAATGATATATTTGAATAAATTGTTGTTTCCGTCACGATTGTACATTTTCCTTCAATCAGGTGTGAACAGATAATTTTTAAACGGATAAATTTTAATACCATTAAAAGTAGAAAATCCAAACCTGTCAGCTTAAAGAAAAATGAAATGTCAAAGTCAAAAAATATGTCAATTAAAAACTAAACAAAAAATACCATCAATTCTTCTATTGGAACTTTCGGTGTGAAACACTAAACTCGAAGAGATTTCCCACTAAAAACTAAATTACTTTTTGAAACTTCTCGACGCACGTTTCGCTAACCATGCTTGCATCATCTAACATGAAGATATGATGCCAACATGGAGACCTCTCCTGATGGAGAGATTAAATCATCTCTCTGATGATGCTAACATGGTTAGCGAAACGTGCGTCGAGAAATTTCAAAAAGTGATTTGGTGTTTAGTGGTAAATCTCTTCGAGTTTAAAAAATAACATAATTAAAAAAAAACTCAACTAGTCGAATTGTATGAAAATAGTTGTAAAGTAGAAATAATGAAATGGATTGCAGCAATTAAAGAGGGCCTAAGATCAGCAAATATTAAATGAAAATACAAAGTGAAATTCAGGATAGAGGCTGTTTCAGATGCAAGGTTAACGGTTAACGTAAAAAAAGCTCATAGCGAATAAATGAAATTAGTATGGGCGCAAAGGAAGGCTAACAACAACAAACGCCTCTGAATGTACTTGTGTGTGTGTGTGTGTGTGTGTGTGTGTGTGTGTGTGTGTGTGTGTGTGTGTGTGTGTGTGTGTGTGTGTGTGTGTGTGTGTGTGTGTGTGTGTGTGTGTGTGTGTGTGTGTGTGTGTGTGTGTGTGTGTGTGTGTGTGTGTGTGTGTGTGTGTGTGTGTGTGTGTGTGTGTGTGTGTGTGTGTGTGTGTGTGTGTGTGTGTGTGTGTGTGTGTGTGTGTGTGTGTGTGTGTGTGTGTGTGTGTGTGTGTGTGTGTGTGTGTGTGTGTGTGTGTGTGTGTGTGTGTGTGTGTGTGTGTGTGTGTGTGTGTGTGTGTGTGTGTGTGTGTGTGTGTGTGTGTGTGTGTGTGTGTGTGTGTGTGTGTGTGTGTGTGTGTGTGTGTGTGTGTGTGTGTGTGTGTGTGTGTGTGTGTGTGTGTGTGTGTGTGTGTGTGTGTGTGTGTGTGTGTGTGTGTGTGTGTGTGTGTGTGTGTGTGTGTGTGTGTGTGTGTGTGTGTGTGTGTGTGTGTGTGTGTGTGTGTGTGTGTGTGTGTGTGTGTGTGTGTGTGTGTGTGTGTGTGTGTGTGTGTGTGTGTGTGTGTGTGTGTGTGTGTGTGTGTGTGTGTGTGTGTGTGTGTGTGTGTGTGTGTGTGTGTGTGTGTGTGTGTGTGTGTGTGTGTGTGTGTGTGTGTGTGTGTGTGTGTGTGTGTGTGTGTGTGTGTGTGTGTGTGTGTGTGTGTGTGTGTGTGTGTGTGTGTGTGTGTGTGTGTGTGTGTGTGTGTGTGTGTGTGTGTGTGTGTGTGTGTGTGTGTGTGTGTGTGTGTGTGTGTGTGTGTGTGTGTGTGTGTGTGTGTGTGTGTGTGTGTGTGTGTGTGTGTGTGTGTGTGTGTGTGTGTGTGTGTGTGTGTGTGTGTGTGTGTGTGTGTGTGTGTGTGTGTGTGTGTGTGTGTGTGTGTGTGTGTGTGTGTGTGTGTGTGTGTGTGTGTGTGTGTGTGTGTGTGTGTGTGTGTGTGTGTGTGTGTGTGTGTGTGTGTGTGTGTGTGTGTGTGTGTGTGTGTGTGTGTGTGTGTGTGTGTGTGTGTGTGTGTGTGTGTGTGTGTGTGTGTGTGTGTGTGTGTGTGTGTGTGTGTGTGTGTGTGTGTGTGTGTGTGTGTGTGTGTGTGTGTGTGTGTGTGTGTGTGTGTGTGTGTGTGTGTGTGTGTGTGTGTGTGTGTGTGTGTGTGTGTGTGTGTGTGTGTGTGTGTGTGTGTGTGTGTGTGTGTGTGTGTGTGTGTGTGTGTGTGTGTGTGTGTGTGTGTGTGTGTGTGTGTGTGTGTGTGTGTGTGTGTGTGTGTGTGTGTGTGTGTGTGTGTGTGTGTGTGTGTGTGTGTGTGTGTGTGTGTGTGTGTGTGTGTGTGTGTGTGTGTGTGTGTGTGTGTGTGTGTGTGTGTGTGTGTGTGTGTGTGTGTGTGTGTGTGTGTGTGTGTGTGTGTGTGTGTGTGTGTGTGTGTGTGTGTGTGTGTGTGTGTGTGTGTGTGTGTGTGTGTGTGTGTGTGTGTGTGTGTGTGTGTGTGTGTGTGTGTGTGTGTGTGTGTGTGTGTGTGTGTGTGTATCTGTGTGTGTCTGTGTGTGTCTGTGTGTGTGTGTGGGTGGGTGTATATACAGCGGCGGCTCGTGGGGGAAAACAGGTGGGACACGTATTTTGGAATGGGGATAGGGAAATGCGTCGCTACCAAAAATTTTACATTTCTTAGCATCATACACACACGTTGCTGTGTAGAAATACGAGTGTAACTGTCAGGTATCAAGTTTTCAAATAGGTACTTAGATAATAAAATTTTGCTAAACTCACCATAGGAGTTTAGTAAAACTCCTAAAAAAATAGAAAGTTGGAGTAAAATATCACTGTCAGTCATCAATACAACTATTTACAATTCAAAGTAAATGTAGATAAAAAAACAAAAACCATAAAATTATCTAAATATTGTTGGGCTGCTAACTATATGATATTCTAGTAATAGCATTCCTGATATTTTTTTTTAAATGATGTTAGTGAAATTAGTAAAATTAAATCTAAACTTAACAGCAAATTTCAAGGAAACAATATACGAGTGTCTGGAATACAAATCAGATTTAATTTTAAGTAGGATTGTATTAGTACAATTGGAAATGCTGGTGTTATGTTTATGAAAATAATAAGTAAGTTCGTTTATTTTATACAGATGTAAACATGAAGAATACACAAATAGTTGTTTTAGTGTAAGGACATTAAATTCTTTGTATAAACCAGCAGCATGCAATCTGAGATTATTTTCCAAAGTAACTCTCAGAACGATATTCTGGACTATGTTTAATTTATTTAAAACGTTATTACTGGCATTTATTCCATACATTATAATGAGTGACAAAGGGAAAAATATACCACCCTTAACCAGTGTTGATCTAAAATGCCTTTAAGTAACTTGAATGTAGCCGTCATCTTATCAACATGAAGCTTAAAATTCATATTTTCATCGAAATAAACACCCAGATATTTACAATAATCAGAAAATTCAATTTCTTGACACAAATCAGTACACTTGTTACATGGATTAGTAGCATGAGGAATGACACACCTCTTATTCGTTTTAAGAGATCTTCTATGTCAGTTACATTAATTGGAAGAAAATTATTGTCAAGCCATTCTTTTATTAGATACAAATTTTTGGATACAGTGTTAATTAGAATATCAAAAGATTTTCCGATAAATAAAAACCCAGTATTATCAGCAAAATAAAAGGGTATTGCATCGGTCTTTAATGAAAATGTGTTATTAATATATAAAACAAAAAGTAATTGACCTAATACAGTACCTTGAGGGACTCCGCAATTTACATTTACTGACTCGCTATAAATCTTATCGATTTTAACTTTTTGAGACCTGTTCTTGATGTATGATGAAATTAAACTTAGAGTAGTACCACTTATTAGAGTAGTATATATTTTGGCTCAACAATAATATCACTATAATTTTTTATTTCGATTAAAATTTATTAATAAGTTCATGCTCAACAAAGCTATTGGACTTTTTTAATTTATTCACCATGGACATAATTTCACTGTTACTAACTGGAGTCAAAAATATAGATGCATACACCGTTAATTCTTTATTAGTCACAAACTCATTTCCACAATCCACTTTCTTACTTTTATTATTTTTTAAAATGTTTTCTTTAACTATTTTACCAACATTAGAGAAGTGTGAATTAAATTTACTCTCAATATCATTGTTATCAAAAATATCATCATAATTCTCATCGGTAATACAATATATGTTATTATCAATATAACTATTATTAGAAGTTTTATTAATTACAATCCAAATTTTCTTAGGATTAGATCGGAAATCTTTTTTATTTTATCTCACTTTTTAATTAAGAATTGTTTTAGCAAGCATAATTACAGAATTAAGTATATTGGAGCCGCAGGCCAACATTATCAGGATATTTATTTGATTTATTAAACAAAGTTTGTCGCTTTCTAATAGAAACAATAATTCGTCGAGTGATAAATGATTTAAGTTTTTTGAATTTGCTGTTTACTCTTCTTAGTATTGACGAATTAATGATAGCCACAGAAATCATCTTATAAAAGTTGTTCAAAGCAATATCAACTTCACTTTCATTAAACACAGAGACCCAAGATTCTTTATTTAAATTCAAGTGAAGATTTTTATGATTAATAACTTTATAAGTATCAGTCCATCTTTTCACAACCTTATCATTTTTCTTAATACTATTCTCTTTTTGGTCTGTCAGATATGAAATTGAAGCCAACAAAGGAACATGATCAATAATATCAAATGAAATCGCATAACCTTGACAATCAAAGTTGGATATGCCTTTCAGAAAAATATGATCAATATAAGAACACGAACCTGTACTAATCCTAGTAGGAGAATTTATGACTGGATAAAAACCAAATTGGGAAAGTACATTCAAATATTCAATAGTAGATCTGTTACTGAAGTCATTAATTGAAGAAGACTTAATTAGATAATTTTGAAAAAAACATCTAGAAAGTTCTATTTCGGAATTTAAGAGATAAGGCAGATCGAGGACAGTCTCAAAAGAGTATTTTTATTATATAGCCACAACAAGGCAACAGTCAGGAAAAATGGAAGAACAAATTAAGAAATTACACGAACCTGTTAGTGAGCTGCCAAAGTGAGAAGAACAAAAAAGATTACATGAAAAGAAGCCGAATGACACCGAGAACATACGGGAATTATGGAATATTTGCAGGGCTTAGAAGGAAAGAGGCAAAAAGAAAAGCTAGAAGAGCAAGACTGGTTTCAGAAAATTTTGGATCAGAATCAAGAATCAATAAAAAAATTGATAGAGAAACAACAAAACAATTTTCAAGGTGTTATAGATTTCGTTAAAGGGGAAATTACTGATTTGGAAGAAAAAGTAGAAGCGCAAATAAACAACGTGGAGAGTAAAGTTGAAAAACTTGATATGGAAATGAAAAAGTTAAAGATTCAAAGTCTCGCTGGACATATTTCCAGTATATAAATAAAACCACTAACCTTGGATGGCTCCACTTCCTGGAGCATGTATTTTCGACAGTTTGAAGCCGCAGCTACAGCTAACGGATGGAACGACAACGATAAAATCACGTCATTAATAGTTTCAATGAGAGGGCCGGCATTAGACCTGCTCCAGAGTATACTAGCCTATCACCAGCAAGACTACTCTCATCTTGTGCAAACGTTGGAGTTGCGATTTGGAGAGCAATACCGACAAGAGGTATTTCGGACTCAAGTTAAATTCCGAGTACAGCAGTCTGGGCAGTCACTTCAGGAATTCGAGTCCGAAATAAAAAGATTGATAAGACTAGCATTCCCTACTGCAGGAGAGGAGATGCAGGAATGGATGGCTGTGTCTTCTTTTATTGATGGATTGCGAGAAATGAAGATACAAGAAACCTTACGAATGTCCAAGTTCAGTAGGAGTAGTGATGCTCTTGTCCGTTCTCTGGAATTAGAGGCTATTTTTAACGCATCAAGACCAAAAATCAGAGCAGTGACTATGGAGGGCCCAAGTGAGAGTACACGTGCACACGAAACAGCTGTGGAAAATGTCCTGTATGCGCTGATGGAGAAAATTAACGCAGCGTACCTTAAATCAAGTCGAATGTTTTCGATGTCATAAAAAGGGACTGCAGAGTGAGGATGCCCAGATCTTCTTCGAGGGATCGAAATCGAAGAGTAGATCAGCGAGAAGGTTATATGTACAGCAGTGTAAGGAGGACTGGCATTATTATAGAAAATAATTGGACTACAGAGCAAATGAGGATAGATCAATTGGAATATCCTGATATTAGACCAATCCTGTATCTCAAGGAAAACAGTGAGTGCAGACAAGAATGGAATGAGGTCTCCAGTAAAAGCCTAACTTTTAAGGCGTTATAGGCCCAATGGGATTCATTGGTAGTCGAAAATGGATTGTTGAAAAGAGTTTGGGAAAGTGCTAACAAGACTTTGGAAAAGGTTCGGGAACGCTTTTACTGGTCCCGATATCATTAAGGATTGGTGCCGGAAATGCAACACATGTACCTCTACCAAGGGTCCTAAACAACGATCTCGCGGATCAAAGAAACAATACAATGTTGGTTTTCCGTTCGAAAGAATAGCCCTGGATATTGCACGACCATTCCCAGTATCAGATCGTACCGACAAATACATCCTAGTTGTCATGGATTACTTCAATAAATGACCTGAAACTTTTGCTCTCCCCAATCAGAAAGCAACAACTGTAGCGCAGGTGTTGGTGGATGAAATCTTTAGTAGATACGGTGCACCCTTGAAACTCCACTCAGATCAAGGGCGTAATTTTGAATCCGTGATTTTCAAAAGGGTCCTAGAGATTAAGGCTATCCACAAAACTAGAACCACACCTTTGCATCCGCAGTCCGATGGAATGGTAGAACGATTCAATAGATCAATGGAAGACCATCTTTCCAAGGTCATCGCTAAAAATCAGAGGGATTGGGACCAACATCTTCCATTATTCCTACTGGCTTACCGATCCGCAATCCACGAATCAACAGGTCAAAGCCCAACCAGAATTGTTTTCGGGAGGGAGCTACGCCTTCCCTGTGATTTGAAGTTTGGAATACCCAATAAAGAGAGAAGAGATGTCCATGATTACGCAGATGAAGTACGAGAACAACTTCTAGAAATATACGACATCACTCGTGATCGTATTCAGTTGTCCGGATCGTATTCAGTGACCGGATGAAGAGTAGATATATTAAAGCAAATTCTACAGGATTCCAAGAGAATGACTATGTTTGGTTATATAACCCAGTAAGGAAAAAGGGGTTATCCCCAACACTTTCTCAATCATAGTAGGTATCCTACAGAGTTATTAAGAGGATACATGATTTGGTGTATCGAGTCCTGTGCAGCCCCAGGTCCAGGATGAAGATAGTACATCTGGATAGGCTTACAAAATACCATGGTCGGAAAGTTGATCGGGAACGGGACGACGAGGTTTAAGAAAAGAGGGGCAGTGTGGCGAAGTTATCGTCAGTCCCTGGTAATATATTCCGACGACAAATCATTTTAGTGTCAGTGTCAAGATCGGGGAGTGTCAAGAATAGTATTTTTTATTAGTAGAAGTATTAGTGTTGTATTGTACCTTAAAAATATATACTAGCTTTTAAATTGAAAGCAAATTTTTTGATTAGTGCCCGAACCCAAGGATATTGTCACGGGGAGATGAATAAGTAGAAGAATTATAAGGAAACAATAAGTGACAATATTATTAAATCTGACTACAGATTCCAACTAAAATTTTGAATACTATAACTCGTAATAAAATTTTATACGAATTAGCTGAGAAAATAGAAAACGGTACAATTCCACCCAAAGCCAAATTAATGTCCTTTAATTGAACTCGAAAAGATTTATCATTAAATTGCAAATCACTTTCTTAAACTTCTCGAAGCGCGTTTCTTTAACCATGTTAGCATCATCAGGTGATCATTTAATATTTTGCTTTAATCCAGATTAAATCACATTCTAATGACGTTAATATGGTTAGCGAAACGCATGTTCCAATAGAAGAATTGATCTCACGGGTGCTTTTTTAGTGTCCGAACTTCCGATTGGGGTCGCTGTCAAGCGCTATGAGTTATACTCTGTCGCGCTCAGTATACTCTGTCAAATCATCATGGTACGTTTAACATCAGAGCAATGCTTTTAAATTGTTGAAATTTATTATCAAAACTATTGCCAAATTATCGACAAACTCGCGAGCGCATTTCACACTGCTCGATATTAAAGCAAAAATAAGACAAGAAACTGTACGTTTCGAAGAAAATATTTTCACTTTTACTGGCAGTGTTCAATTCAACTTTGAATTCTGAATGTAAGTGTTACTGATCTGGAGGAGATGTGATTCCAACAAGACGGCTCCACATGTCATACCGCCAATATAGCAATCGATTTATTGAGAGATCAATTCGGTGAGAAAATTATTTCAAAGAACGAACCTGTTAATTGACCACCACGTAATTTAAAGTCTTTAGATGGTTTTCTTTGAGGTTATGTTAAATTTTGGTCTATGTCGATGAACCAGCAACTATTGCCGCCGTGTAAGCAAACAACCAGAACAGTTGCGGACATAAAACTCCAATTGCTTGAAAAAGTGGTCGGAAATAGAATTGAATGAATGGGCTTCAAACATTAATGCCATTGAATGATATTTTACATGAACTAAAAATTTTCAAGGCATTTAATTTGGTTGTTATTTTATTTCAATTTAAGTTCGGCGCACTAAGATAATCACAATATATTCGATCTATATTGAAAAATTAAAAAAATATTAAACAAACACAATAATGTCAACATATATTTTCGTGACCGTTTAGTATTATTATTATTTTTTTATTTATTGGGACTTTCGGTCAGTAAATAAGTTTTAATTTTTTATTGTTTTATTAACGTTTCGGTTCAACAACGAACCATCCTCAGAATAGTTCTACAATAAACATTACTTTTATAAAAAACGCAAACTTACATTTAAAAACCCATCAATATCAAATTAAACAATTAATTTTTGAACTAATACGTGACAATTTTTTATAAAATTTTTGCTATGTAACAACAATTCTTCCACCTTTAAATTTTTGTTTTTTATTATAACCTAATTGTTTTGAATTTTTTATGATATTAGAAGCAAAAATATAAAATTATGAAAATTTATTATTTAATAATGTTATTATATATATAACTTAAATTATCTGTATCATTTTTGAAATTAATGGTATTATTTGCTTTTTTTATATAAATCATTTCTTTTATATTTATTTTTTATATTGTTTTTCAAAATCTAGGATTTTTATGTCGTTAAAATTAATGTGTTCATTAACTATAGCATGCTTTGAAAGGGCAGTTACGTTTGGTTCTAAGTTTCTAATGCTTTTTTTATGTTCATTAATTCTGTTTTTTAAATATTGTTTAGTTTGGCCAATATATGAGCTTGGGCAGTTTAAGCAATCAATTTTGTAAATTAAATTGTTGTTGAACCGAAACGTTAATAAAACAATAAAATATTAAAACTTATTTACTGACCGAAAGTCCCAATAAATAAAAAAATAATAATAATAATGTCAACCTTCTTTATCAGCCAAGTCATAAATTTGTTAAAACGATTGTACGTCTCAAAATTACTTTTCATTTGATAACACATTTTGCATCAGCAAAGAAAGTTTGATAATTAAGTCCCGTACTCGCTGAAATATTTATGGATTATATTGAAACGATAATTCCTTACAATAGACGGAGCAAACAATTTGTGTATAGTGACGGATATGAGGATACTTCGGTATGTTTCGTTCGTTTCATTTTTTAGGACCTATTAATTCATTCTAAACTAATGTACAAAAATATTGCATATTTTTTACTAAGCTAAGTAATTTACATAATAAACAAATTACATAATTTTTATTACTAAGTCTGCTATAAATTAAACTGAGCGAGCTGATACTTGACTTCATTTTCAATAAATAAGATAAGATTAATATGTAAAAATTTCCACTATACGAGGGTTGGTCAATAAGTACCCGTGTTTGAAATAAAGACGTAATTTTTTTCACAAATTTATTTTTATTTTTCAAAATAGTCTCATTTTAGGTATATTCACTTTTTCAAGCGCTTCTCCAACTGTTTTAAGTCGTCTAAGAGAACGATTTTTCAAACTCTCCAAAATAGTTTGTCTCAGCGATAACTGAGACTAATTTTTCCTGCTAACTAATTTTTTCTGCGAGCCATGTTTTCAAGTTAGGAAACAGAAAAAAATCATTGGGTGTCAGGTCGGGTGAGTAAGGTGGGTGGGGAAGCAATTCGTAGCGCAGTTCGTGCAATTTGGCCGCGACAATTAAAGATGAATGTACTTTGCGTTATCGTGATGGAAAAGCACTTTTTTCTTAGCCAAATGGGACCGCGTTTCCTTCAATTTCTTATCTGTCCAACAACTCACTAAAGCCCTGAGGCATCCATGGGGATTATTCCTTTGGAATTCCACAAAATCGTGTCTATAACCTTTCCGGCTGATGCAACCACTTTTGCCTTCTTCGTAGCAGATTCACAAGGAATAATCCATTCTTTTGTCTGTCTCTTGGTCTCTGGCGTGTAATAATAATAATAATAATAATAATAATAATAATAATAATAATAATAATAATAATAATAATAATAATAATAATAAGATATTATGCTAGGGTGAGAGGAGCTGAATTGCTTTTTCATCTTGGCATTGGAATACCGGCCAGCATGAGCTGAGATTCTACAGTAAGGATGAGCAGAATAATAATAATAATAATAATAATAATAATAATAATAATAATAATCAACAACAACAACAACATTCAACATTCAACACTTTGTAACATACAACAACTAGAACCAGAAGAGTCCTACAAATATTTAGGAATACCCCAAAAGCATAAACTTGATCATAACCAGTTAAAGAAGGACTTTTCCACTCTATACCAAAAGAGACTTGCAAAACTTTTAAACACCAAACTGAACGGAGGAAACCTCATTAGAGCGATCAACGTTTGGGCGGTGCCAACTCTGACATATTCTTTTGGCATAGTTAAATGGTCAGAAACTGACCTTGATGAGCTCGATAGGTTGACGCGCCGAACATTGACAAAGTGCCGATGCCTGCATCCAAACTCATCTACGAAAAGACTATACATCCCAAGAAAGTTGGGGGGTAGAGGCCTTGTAAACGTAAAAAATCTCTGTCTCAATCAAGAAAATAGAATGAGAAAACACTTCCTTGATTCAAACAGTACGTTGATGAAATTGGTTGCAAATGAGGATCGGGGTTTCACCCCACTGAACCTAAATAAACGGAATCGTATTGATAGCAGAACAACGCTCACGGACTATGTTCGAGAATGGAAAGGACAAACATTGCACGGAAGGTTTCCTAAGTCACTCGAAGATGACACCATTGACGAACAATTGTCTCTGAAGTCGCTGACCGATGGACTCTTGTACCCAGAAACAGAAGGTTTCGCGATATCTATTCAAGATAGGGTAACAAGAACAAAAAACTCTGAAAAGCACATACTGCATTTGGACGTAGTCGATAAGTGCAGGAAATGCGGTACTTTGGGGGAAACAATTGAGCACCTTATTGGCGGTTGCCCGGCCCTTGCTCCTAATGCTTATTTAGGACGGCATAATCAGCCGGCAAAAATTATACATCAACAAATTGCAAAAAAATACTCGCTATTAGAAAATGCACCTCCTCCATATTATAAGTACTCGCCTTCTCCTGTACTTGAATCATCCGATACCATTCTTTACTGGGACAGACCAATCACTACTGATCGAACGGTTGATTATAACAGGCCGGATATTATTCTAATCAACAAAAAGGACAAGAGGGCTTTTATAATTGACATCTCAGTGCCACTATCTCACAACATTAGAAAAACTGAGATAGAAAAATCCACAAAGCATGAAAATCTGGCATACGACTTGAAGAACCAGTGGAAACTGAGTAAGGTAGATGTAGTGCCCTTCGTTATATCCGCCGAAGGCCTGATAAGTAAGAGATTTTCAAAGAACCTCGAGAGCCTCGGGATCTCGAGATCGATTGCCATAGTGGGACAGCGTGCCGTGCTCTTGCAGACGTGTCACATTGTTCGTAAGATATTATGCTAGGGTGAGAGGAGCTGAATTGCTTTTTCATCTTGGCATTGGAATACCGGCCAGCACGAGCTGAGATTCTACAGTAAGGATGAGCAGAATAATAATAATAATAATAATAATAATAATAATAATAATAATTTGGCCCATTTTATTGGGTCAAATCCACTAAATAGACCAAAAATTCCAATACTGCGAAATATTACAACAGCTCGTATTACTCTAATGCAGATCAATAAAGTTCTGGAATCACATCTGGCTGGGATACTAGATCTGTGTGATATACATCTTGCGTTGTACTGTGCAGCAGTGACTGCGATCGAAATTTCAGGCCAAAAAACATACACCCCCAGTACGAGCAGGCATAATTTCCAGAAAAATACGCCTGCCTGGAAAACACGCCTTGAAAACAATATCGATGATTTCCGAAGCAAAGCCGACGTCATCTCAGAATACCTTTCTGGTAATCGATCAAGTAAAGTAATGAAAAAAATAAAAACAATTGCCAATAAATCTGGCATTGGCTTCGACGATCCAAACTTCTCCGAAAAATTATTGGATCTTAAAGATCGGTTTAGACAGAAAGCTAAATCTAAAGGGGCTAGGCTAGCTAGATATAACGAGCTAAAAAAACGAAAGCACCAAAATTCAGAATTCATAAATAGTCAAAAGAAATTTTATAGAGAGCTCGAACAAGGCAGTAGCAGGTCAGAACTTGAGAATGTGGACATGTCCTCCTTTGCAGAATATTGGCAATCGGTTTGGAAAAGATCAGATGACTATGAAAAAGCGGCACCTTGGATTAAAACAATTGAACAGCACACAACTGCTCTCCCAGAAATGGAGTTTAACGATTTCACGGTGACTGACATTTGCACCGCCGTCAAGAAAACTCATAACTGGAAAGCTCCTGGACCAGATGGACTACATAACTTCTGGATTAAAAACTTTACGGCGGCCCACCGCCCACTTGCTAGTGCATTTAAAGAGGTAATGATAAATCCTGATACTTTCCCGAATTTTTTAATGGAAGGCAATACATATCTTCTGTACAAAAAGGGTGATGCTAAGCAACCCAATAACTACAGACCCATCACGTGTCTGTCAGTATTTTATAAATTGTTGACAGCCCTAATCAATGAAAAAATTTACAAACATTGTGATGAAAACAATATTTTTGAAGAAGAGCAGAAAGGATGTATAAGAGCAAGTATGGGATGCAAGGAACAGCTAACGATCGATGCTGTAGTTCTCGAACAAGCGCGGAAAAGAAAACGCAACCTAAACGTCTGCTATATAGACTACAGGAAGGCCTTCGATAGTGTTCCACACGATTGGTTACTAGAAGTCCTGAAGATTTATAAAATTAGCCCTCCCATCATTAACTCCTTAAGGTGCCTAATGGGGAAATGGAAAACAAATCTCTTTATCGACCAACAATGCATTACAACTGCGAATATCGAGAGAGGAATTTTTCAGGGAGATTCCTTTTCTCCAGTTTGGTTTTGTCTAGCCCTAAACCCTATGTCTACATTACTGAACAACAGTAGTATGGGATATAAGCTGAACATGAGGAATCCACGAAAGCTCTCGCACCTACTATATATGGATGACCTTAAACTCTATGGAGAAACTAGAGAAAAACTAAACTCCTTAATAAAGATGGTCAAAGAATTTAGTAGGGATATCAAGATGTCATTCGGACTTGATAAATGCTCTACCATTAGCATTCAAAAAGGAATAGTCAACAATCAACATTCAACACACTGTAACATACAACAACTGGCACCAGAAGAATCCTATAAATATTTAGGTATACCTCAAAACGAGAAATTTAACCATAGCCAGTTAAAGAAAAACTTTTCTACTATGTACGAAAAGAGGCTTACAAAATTTTTAAATACCAAACTGAACAGTGCAAACCTGATTAGAGCGAT
The DNA here is from genome assembly GCA_031761425.1 of Cosmopolites sordidus. Lineage (NCBI taxonomy): Eukaryota > Metazoa > Arthropoda > Insecta > Coleoptera > Curculionidae > Cosmopolites > Cosmopolites sordidus. The sequence goes on from JARFXV010001408.1 coordinate 247,492, forward strand.
CAATGGATGGGCAGTGCCAACTCTGACCTATTCCTTTGGTATTGTTAAATGGTCAGAAACAGACCTTGATGGACTGGATAGATTAACACGTCGAACATTGACAAAATTCCGATGTCTGCATCCAAATTCATCTATGAAGCGACTGTACATTCCAAGAAAGTTGGGAGGCAGAGGCCTCGTGAACATTAAGAACCTTTGTCTAAACCAGGAGAGTAAGATGAGAGAACGCTTCATTAATTCAAGCAGCACGCTAATGAAGTTGGTTGCTAAGGAGGACCGGGGTTTCACCCCGTTGAACCTAGATAAATTAAATCGTGTTGATGGTAGAACAACACTTACGGATTCTGTCCGTGAATGGAAACAACAGACACTGCATGGACGGTATCCAAAGTCACTCGAGGATGATACCATTGATGGACCATTGTCTCTAAAATGGCTGACCGATGGGCTGTTGTACCCAGAAACAGAAGGTTTTGCGACATCTATTCAAGATAAGGTAGTAAGAACACGGAACTATGAAAAGCATATACTACACATGGATGTTGTCGACCGATGTAGGAAGTGCGGTATAGTGGGGGAAACGATTGAACACCTTATCGGTGGGTGTGCAGTTCTAGCCCCTAATGCTTATTTAGGAAGACATAATCAGCTGGCGAAAATTATACATCAGCAAATTGCATTAAAGTATTCGCTATTAGATAACGCACCTGCTCCATATTATAAGTACTCACCTTCTCCCGTATTGGAATCATCTGATTCAATCCTATACTGGGACAGACCAATCACAACAGATCGAACGGTCGATTATAATAGACCAGACATTGTTCTAATTAGTAAAAAGGAGAAAAGGGCTTTTATAATTGACATCGCAGTGCCACTCTCTCATAATATCAGGAAAACCGAGTTGGAGAAAACCACTAAGTATGAAAACCTTGCGTACGATTTGAAAAACCAGTGGAAACTGCATAAGGTAGAGATAGTGCCTTTCGTTATATCCGCCGAAGGCCTAATAAGTAAGAACTTTTCAAAAAATTTGAAGAACCTTGGTATCTCAAAATCGATTGCCATAGTGGGACAACGTGCAGTGCTCTTGCAGACGTGCCACATTGTTCGTAAAATTTTATGCTAAGTGAGAGGAGTTGAATTGCTTTCTCATTTTGGCATTGTAATATAGACCAGCCTAGGCTGAGATGCTGAGTTCAGTACGAGGATAATAATAATAATATTAATAATAATAATAATAACAATATTAATAATAATAATAATGATAATAATAATAATAATAATAATAATAATAATACTGGCAGGGGGCGGTTAGTCCGCTTGGTGAGTGGCGCCACCACCTTCCCGAGCTGAGAGGAGTAAACCTCTGAAAAAAAAAATCCCTAAGCTTAAGGTGGAAATCCATCGTGCCGAGGAGCTGAATGACACAGGGTTAAAGTGTCTCTAACGATGTCTCCGGATACCAAGCGCCGTCCGGTAGTAAATAGCTTTCCCATGGTAAATCGGGGCTCTGCCTTGGGTGACCGTTTTTCCCTTGAACCCAAGTATATTTATGGAGAATACAATACATAATATTATAAAAGGCGGTAGGGTTTTGCGGACAAGAACCCTTCGGAACCGTCGGGAGGATTTGCCCGGGGTTGGTGAATCTGGAGCGAGTGGCGGTTCCCAACTCTATGGCACCACAAGAATGGCAATGAAAGAGGCACTCGAACAACAATTAGATCATCTAAGTCTAGCAACACCAAAGACTTTACTACAAAATCAACAGAGAGCGGAAATTAATAATGGAGTAGAAGATCAAAATACCCCGGTACTTGCTGGCGCGCCCCTAATAAGGAAGGCTGTCCCTAGGACCGAACGCACTCCACGTATCAGATGGACACGCGAAATGAATATTGATGTAATGCGTGCCTATTACTACGTAAACCAGTGCGGAGATAATCCGCTCCCTGGATGGAGGCATGCACTCCACCAAGAATATAAAAAGAGGTTCCCTGAAACTCAGCTGTCGGAACAAAACTTAGCCGACCGTAAAAATGTAATTCTAAGGAAAAACTATCTAACCGAATCGGAATTAATGAACATCAAGAGAGAAATCGGTAATGATCTACTTCAAAACATTACATATCAACAACATAAAGAAGATACTATAGACGTTCTTAACTCGAATACAGAGGAGAAACAAGTAGAACAAACTCAAAATGTATCACCAGAAGCATCATCGTCTAAAAATGAAGAATCAATTTCGCAACGTAACTTTTCTAACATACGAGAGAAGTTTTACAGCAATAAATAAAACCCATTGAATAGACCAAAAATTCCAGTACTGCGTAATATTGCAAAATCACATATTACTCTAATGCAGATTAATAGAGTTTTGGAATCACATTTATCTGGGATGACAAATTTAAGCGATATACATCTTGCATTATATTGTGCAGCAGTGACTGTCATCGAAATTTCAGGTCAAAAGACTTACACCCATAATGCGGCTGGTCGTAGTATCCAGAAAAATACACCTGTCTGGAAAACGCGCCTTGAAAACAATATCAATGAGTTCCGGAGGAAAGTTGACATTATCTCAGAGTATCTTTCTGGTAATCAGTCAAATAAAGTAGCGAGAAAAGCAAAAATAATTGCCAATAAATCTGGCATTGACTTCGATGATTCAAATCTGACAGAAAAATTGTTGGATCTAAAAGATCGGTTTAGGCAAAAAGCTAAATCGAAAGGAGCCAGGCTAGCAAGATATAATGAACTAGAAAAGCGAAAACATCAAAATTCAGTATTTGCAAACAGCCAAAAGAAATTTTATAGACAACTCGAAGCAGAAGGTAACAGCAAGTCAGAACTTAAGAATATCGATGTGTCTTTCTTTGCGGAATATTGGAGATCGGCTTGGAAAAAATCAGACGGCTACGAAAAATTGGCTCCTTGGGTTAAAACCATTCAAGAACAGACAAATGCTCTCCCAGATATGGAGTCTAACGATTTCACAGAGATTGACATTTGCACTGCTGTCAGGAAGACTCACAACTGGAAGGCGCCTGGATCAGATGGATTGCATAACTTCTGGATTAAAAGCTTTACAGCCGCCTATCCCGTACTTGCAAATGCATTTAAAGAGGTTTTAATAAATCCAGACACTTTCCCTGACTTTCTAATGGAGGGCAATACATACCTACTGTTCAAAAAAGGGAACGTTAAGCAACCCAATAACTACAGACCAATCACATGTCTGTCAGTGTTATATAAACTGTTCACAGCCCTACTCAATGAAAAAATCTACCAACACTGTGATAAAAACAACATTTTTGAAGAAGAACAGAAAGGAAAGAGCAAGTATGGGCTGCAAGGAACAATTGGCGATCGATGCTGTAGTTCTTGAGCAAGCGCGAAAAAGAAAACGCAACTTAAATATCTGCTATATAGACTACAAGAAAGCATTCGATAGTGTCCCTCACGATTGGCTGGTTGAGGTTCTGAATTTCTATAAAATTAGCCCCCAGATTATTAATTCTTTAAAGTGCCTGATGGGGAAGTGGAAAACGAATCTTTTTGTCGGCCAACAATGCATTGCTGCTACAAATATCGAGAGGGGAATTTTTCAGGGAGATTCCCTTTCTCCAATTTGGTTCTGTTTAGCATTGAACCCTTTGTCCACACTACTCAACAACAACAATATTGGATATAAACTTAACATGAGGAATCCAAGAAAGCTCTCTCATCTACTATATATGGATGATCTTAAATTATATGGAGAAACTAGAGAAAAATTAAACTCATTGATAAAAACGGTTGAAACATTCAGTAGGGATATCAGAATGTCATTCGGACTGGACAAATGCTCTACCATTAGTATACAAAAGGGAAAGGTTCAGAGTCAACATTCAACACTTTGTAACATACAACAACTAGCACCAGAAGAATCCTACAAATATTTAGGAATACCCCAAAAGCATAAACTTGATCATAACCAGTTAAAGAAGGACTTTTCCACTCTATACCAAAAGAGACTTACAAAACTTTTAAACACCAAACTGAACGGAGGAAACCTCATTAGAGCGATCAACGGTTGGGCGGTGCCAACTCTGACATATTCTTTTGGCATAGTTAAATGGTCAGAAACTGACCTTGATGAACTCGATAGGTTGACGCGCCGACCATTGACAAAGTTCCGATGCCTGCATCCAAACTCATCTACGAAAAGACTATACATCCCAAAAAGTTGGGGGGTAGAGGCCTTGTAAACGTAAAAAATCTCTGTCTCAATCAAGAAAATAGAATGAGAAAACACTTCCTTGATTCAAACAGTACGTTAATGAAATTGGTTGCAAATGAGGATCGGGGTTTTACCCCACTGAACCTAAATAAACAAAATCGTATTGATAGCAGAACAACACTCACGGACTGTGTTCGAGAATGGAAAGGACAAACATTGCACGGAAGGTTTCCTAAGTCACTCGAAGATGACACCATTGACGAACAATTGTCTCTGAAGTGGCTGACCGATGGACTCTTGTACCCAGAAACAGAAGGTTTCGCGATATCTATTCAAGATAGGGTAACAAGAACAAAAAGCTATGAAAAGCACATACTGCATTTGGACGTAGTCGATAAGTGCAGGAAATGCGGTACTTTGGGGGAAACAATTGAGCACCTTATTGGCGGTTGCCCGGCCCTTGCTCCTAATGCTTATTTAGGACGGCATAATCAGCTGGCAAAAATTATACATCAACAAATTGCAAAAAAATACTCGCTATTAGAAAATGCACCTCCTCCATATTATAAGTACTCGCCTTCTCCTGTACTTGAATCATCCGATACCATTCTTTACTGGGACAGACCAATCACTACTGATCGAACGGTTGATTATAACAGGCCGGATATTATTCTAATCAACAAAAAGGACAAGAGGGCTTTTATAATTGACATCGCAGTGCCACTATCTCACAACATTAGAAAAACTGAGATAGAAAAATCCACAAAGTATGAAAATCTGGCATACGACTTGAAGAACCAGTGAAAACTGAGTAAAGTAGATGTAGTGCCCTTCGTTATATCCGCCGAAGGCCTGATAAGTAAGAGATTTTCAAAGAACCTTGAGAGCTTCGGGATCTCGAGATCGATTGCCATAGTGGGACAGCGTGCCGTTCTCTTGCAGACGTGTCACATTGTTCGTAAGATATTATGCTAGGGTGAGAGGAGCTGAATTGCTTTTTCATCTTGGCATTGGAATACCGGCCAGCATGAGCTGAGATTCTACAGTAAGGATGAGCAGAATAATAATAATAATAATAATAATAATAATAATAATAATAAGTATAATAATAATAATAATATAATAATAATAATACATAATAATAATAATACATAATAATAATAATAACAATTACAGCTATTTGGCCAGTTTTACTGGCTCAAACCCATTGAATAGACCAAAAATTCCAGTACTGCGTAATATTGCAAAATCACATATTACTCTAATGCAGATTAATAGAGTTTTGGAATCACATCTATCTGGGATGACAAATTTAAGCGATATACATCTTGCATTATATTGTGCAGCAGTGACTGTCATCGAAATTTCAGGTCAAAAGACTTACACCCATAATGCGGCTGGTCGTAGTATCCAGAAAAATACACCTGTCTGGAAAACGCGCCTTGAAAACAATATCAATGAGTTCCGGAGGAAAGTTGACATTATCTCAGAGTATCTTTCTGGTAATCAGTCAAATAAAGTAGCGAGAAAAGCAAAAATAATTGCCAATAAATCTGGCATTTACTTCGATGATTCAAACCTGACAGAAAAATTGTTGGATCTAAAAGATCGGTTTAGGCAAAAAGCTAAATCGAAAGGAGCCAGGCTAGCAAGATATAATGAATTAGAAAAGCGAAAACATCAAAATTCAGTATTTGCAAACAGCCAAAAGAAATTTTATAGACAACTAGAAGCAGAAGGTAAGAGCAAGTCAGAACTTAAGAATATCGATGTGTCTTCCTTTGCGGAATATTGGAGATCGGCTTGGAAAAAATCAGACGGCTACGAAAAATTGGCTCCTTGGGTTAAAACCATTCAAGAACAGACAAATGCTCTCCCAGATATGGAGTCTAACGATTTCACAGAGATTGACATTTGCACTGCTGTCAGCAAGACTCACAACTGGAAGGCGCCTGGACCAGATGGATTGCATAACTTCTGGATTAAAAGCTTTACAGCCGCCTATCCCGTACTTGCAAATGCATTTAAAGAGGTTTTAATAAATCCGGACACTTTCCCTGACTTTCTAATCGAGGGCAATACATACCTACTGTTCAAAAAAGGGGACGTTAAGCAACCCAATAACTACAGACCAATCACATGTCTGTCAGTGTTATATAAACTGTTCACAGCCCTACTCAATGAAAAAATCTACCAACATTGTGATAAAAACAACATTTTTGAAGAAGAACAGAAAGGATGTATAAGAGCAAGTATGGGCTGCAAGGAACAATTGACGATCGATGCTGTAGTTCTTGAGCAAGCGCGAAAAAGAAAACGCAACTTAAATATCTGCTATATAGACTACAAGAAAGCATTCGATAGTGTCCCTCACGATTGGCTGGTTGAGGTTCTGAATTTCTATAAAATTAGCCCCCAGATTATTAATTCTTTAAAGTGCCTGATGGGGAAGTGGAAAACGAATCTTTTTGTCGGCCAACAATGCATTGCTGCTACAAATATCGAGAGGGGAATTTTTCAGGGAGATTCCCTTTCTCCAATTTGGTTCTGTTTGGCATTGAACCCTTTGTCCATACTACTCAACAACAGCAATATTGGATATAAACTTAACATGAGGAATCCAAGAAAGCTCTCTCATCTACTATATATGGATGACCTTAAATTATATGGAGAAACTAGAGAAAAAATTAAACTCATTGATAAAAACGGTTGAAACATTCAGTAGGGATATCAGAATGTCATTCGGACTGGACAAATGCTCTACCATTAGTATACAGAAGGGAAAGGTTCAGAGTCAACATTCAACACTTTGTAACATACAACAACTAGAACCAGAAGAGTCCTACAAATATTTAGGAATATCCCAAAAGCATAAACTTGATCATAACCAGTTAAAGAAGGACTTTTCCACTCTATACCAAAAGAGACTTGCAAAACTTTTAAACACCAAACTGAACGGAGGAAACCTCATTAGAGCGATCAACGGTTGGGCGGTGCCAACTCTGACATATTCTTTTGGCATAGTTAAATGGTCAGAAACTGACCTTGATGAGCTCGATAGGTTGACGCGCCGAACATTGACAAAGTTCCGATGCCTGCATCCAAACTCATCTACGAAAAGGCTATACATCCCAAGAAAGTTGGGGGGTAGAGGCCTTGTAAACGTAAAAAATCTCTATCTCGATCAAGAAAATAGAATGAGAAAACACTTTCTTGATTCAAACAGTACGTTAATGAAATTGGTTGCAAATGAGGATCGGGGTTTCACCCCACTGAACCTAAATAAACAAAATCGTATTGATAGCAGAACAACACTCACGGACTGTGTTCGAGAATGGAAAGGCCAAACATTGCACGGAAGGTTTCCTAAGTCACTCGAAGATGACACCATTGACGAACAATTGTCTCTGAAGTGGCTGACCGATGGACTCTCGTACCCAGAAACAGAAGGTTTCGCGATATCTATTCAATATAGGGTAACAAGAACAAAAAACTATGAAAAGCACATACTGCATTTGGACGTAGTCGATAAGTGCAGGAAATGCGGTACTTTGGGGGAAACAATTGAGCACCTTATTGGCGGTTGCCCGGCCCTTGCTCCTAATGCTTATTTAGGACGGCATAATCAGCTGGCAAAAATTATACATCAACAAATTGCAAAAAAATACTCGCTATTAGAAAATGCACCTCCTCCATATTATAAGTACTCGCCTTCTCCTGTACTTGAATCATCCGATACCATTCTTTACTGGGACAGACCAATCACTACTGATCGAACGGTTGATTATAACAGGCCGGATATTATTCTAATCAACAAAAAGGACAAGAGGGCTTTTATAATTGACATCGCAGTGCCATTATCTCACAACATTAGAAAAACTGAGATAGAAAAATCCACAAAGCATGAAAATCTGGCATACGACTTGAAGAACCAGTGGAAACTGAGTAAAGTAGATGTAGTGCCCTTCGTTATATCCGCCGAAGGCCTGATAAGTAAGAGATTTTCAAAGAACCTCGAGAGCCTCGGGATCTCGAGATCGATTACCATAGTGGGACAGCGTGCCGTGCTCTTGCAGACATGTCACATTGTTCGTAAGATATTATGCTGGGTTAGAGGAGCTGAATTGCTTTTTCATCTTGGCATTGGAATACCGGCCAGCATGAGCTGAGATTCTACAGTAAGGATGAGCAGAATAATAATAATCTATATCTAACTAGGCATAACAATGTGGCAAAAATCATACACAGCCAACTGGCTTATAAAAATAACTTCAACAGCACTACCATACCTTATTATACGTATACATCTAAGGCAGTAATAGAAAATGAAAAGTGGAAGATATACTGGGATTCACCAATGATTACTGACAACCACATTCTGCATAATAAGCCAGATATTATACTTATAGATAAAATAAAGAAAAAGGCTTATATTATCGACATATCAGTTTCTCTGGATGATAATGTAGCGCGAACTTATTTTGAAAAAATTAACAGATACACAGACCGGCGTTATGAATTACAACGAATTTATTAACTGAAGGAGATTATAGTCATTCCATTTATAGTATCATGCAATGGGCTGGTACAAAAGCAGTTCATACCAAATTTAAAATTGCTAGAACTACCGACATCCATAGCAACGGCAACTCAAAGAGCTGCTAGATTGGGTACATGTCATATCGTTCGACGGTATGTACAAAAACATTTGTAATCTTGAACAGATTTGTTCCGGTTATAAATGTACTGCCCGGAAATTCCGCTAAAAAAAATAAATAAAATAATAATAATAATAATAATTTATTGAATCCTCATTGAATCCTAGCAGCCATTGAACTCACCAACACGTTCTTAGGAAGATTAACAAAGTATTTATTAAAACAACTAGCAACTTCATACTTGTCTTTCAAACTAATTCCATCCTCATCCCTTATAGCGCTTATGTTAGTTCTTGTATTGCGTTTTTTTTTAATGTTATTGTTTATTATTTTCCAAGCCGTTTTTGACTTGTTCTCTGATTCAAAAAATTGTTTTAAGGTTTAAATTGAGTTTTAAATTGGTTTAAATTGACCCTCATTGGACATTCTTGCTTTTCTAAGGGGAAAGCACATATCAATGTAATACTCCAAACAATGTGAAAATGCCTCAAATCCCCGATCCAAACTTTCAGCCTGAAATACGTCATACCAATCTTCCCCTCTCAGATACAGTTGAAATAGTTTATTATTAGTTTCACTATAATGTCTTTTAAATTTTGTTATTTCATGCAGATTTGATGTAATTAGAATCTCTATCAACTGAGCCGAATGATCAGACAGACAATTGCTCCAACTATACAAGACAAACCATCTAATTCATAATTCGTACATATATAATCTAATAAATAAAAGTAGCCGATCTTTCTGTGGTACGAGTTGGTTCCTTTACTGTATTACATAACCTATAACTAGTACATGCGAGTAGTGCATCCTTTAAGTTACTAACAATATTAGTATTTTCCTTATAATCGATATTTAAATCCCCACATAAAACACATTTGCAATTTATTGGAAGGCGTAACTCATAAAGAAAGCTATTCAATTTTTGAAAAAAAATATCAATATTAGTATTTGGAGCCTGATTCAAATTCAATACACCAATTAAGTCATTCTCAAACTCAATATAAATGCCGCAAATTTACCATCACTACTATATTTATTTGTTCTCTCTATCTCTTTAATGCATGAACTCAGCTTATCACTAACAAGTATCATGACCCCACCACCATTTGAATTTTCTGTACAATAAGCAGTACCCATTTGATAATTATTCATTTTGTACAAGTTCATTTCACTGTCTGTTAACCAGTGTTCCGTTATGCAGACCACATGGATCTTCCTTGATTTTATTATATATTCAAAGTGATCGATTTTGTTTCTCAAACTTTGTACATTCTGATGTAAGAGCACAATAGCACATTGATCATGTTTACACCGCTCTTCAGCTTATTGCTATTCATCAATAGAATAACTATTTTTTTTCCTTTCTATTTCCATTCTACGCTTGTAAACAGGACAATTCATATCAAAAGCAGAGTGCTCCACATCATATCTCACACTTTGTGTTGTGTTTGCCTTCTTACAGTTCATACATTTAAAGTTAGAATTTGTACATTCTCTTGCCACGTGATTGTTTCCGCCGCACCTGAGGCATGCTTCTTCTTTATCACATTCATTTGAACTATGACCATATTCCGCACACTTAAAACACCGATACACCGATATATACTCAAAAACTCGACAGACTGAGAAACCTATGCAGAATTTTCGTCTCGATTCCGTAATGGACCAAAATATTTTTGGGTCGCATACTACGATGGCCATATAATTCGTCTTCATTTTTTTCACAACCTTTACTTGTAGAGCAGTGTTCTCATGTAAAATAAATTTATTCTGCTTAAATAAATGTGCCTTTATGTCTTCCTTACCGATATTTTCTTCTATGTCTAATATCTTTATATTTGGATATTTATTTTTCGGCGTTTTTATATTGCATTTGCTTTTCAGTTTTTTTCTACCATGGTTTTTAGTTTGCTAATCTCCTCTTTAATATTACATTTCATCAGTATACCACCATCTTTTACATTTTTCATTTGAATGATACCGACTTCAAGATTTGTTGGATTGACGACATGTTTTATGGCTTCTTTGGTTTTTTTGTGGTCTTGTCTTGCCTTGGGCTCAACAACTAATACATCACCTTTAGATTTTTTGCTTATTTCTGCATACGTACTTATTGATTTTTCGTTAGTCTTCCGCGTTAGACTTCCTGCTGTGGTAGTTTCTCCCTTGGTAATTTTTTCTAGCTTCTTTTTTATAGTATGTTTGAATTGCTCGAATTCCTTTTTAAACCCATCAGCCCAATTAACAACTTCGACACAACTACGGCAAAACCATTTAAAACCTGGTAAATTCTTTATTAATTCCAGATTAAACGTACTGATGCAAACACACTCAGAATGAAAATTCTGTTTACAGATACCCTCACATTGAATTGTGCCAGATTCATTTCTATTAATTATTTTTCCACATTTACCACATTCATCTGGCATTATAAATATTTATTTTCGGCCGACGCGTTTATATCGTAGGTTGTTTGTTCGATCAAAGTCCCTTCTCTTATCACTGAAATAGAATATTTCGGCAAAACATTCTTGTAATTATGTTTTTGGAAGATTTTAATTGTTATTTTCTTACTTCACTATAATCGCAAACACTATACAATTGTACACACTCACACCACTGAAATTAAATTCCCATAAAACCTGCTTAAATCGGCTTATTCTTAAGAGTACTTGTAAAATAAGTCTTGATGCTATAGACCTACTATACTAATGTATCCAGGTTTCATCAGCAGTGATGGCTTGACGTAAAAAGTCCTGCAGATTTCGCTTAAAGCGGTATAAACACTGCTTTGACATTGTTAGTCGTACCCGCTTGTCGTCCACCGTGAGCAACCTAACCTAACCTATCGGGCCGACACTTTCCTCACACTTATCTTATCATTTAAAATCTTCCGTTCCGTACGAGACACCTACGGTCTCAGCTACTTCACGAACTTTCATTCGGCGATCAGGGAGGACCTTTTCGACGATTTTCTCGGTAACCACGTCTGACGAGCGGCCTGGCCGTTCTTCATCGAAAACAGTTGTACGACCACGCTTAAACTCGTTTAACCAATATCTCACGGTTGTCATAGATGGTGAAGGGTCCCATAGACAGCATCCAACTTCACTTTTATTTCTTCGCATGTTTTTCCATCGAACATTAAAAAACTAATTACGGATCGATATTGCTTTTTTTTCATTTTATCGAGAATTACAAAACACGAATGATAAAACTAGCTGTTAAAAAAAAACCAACATAAGAATTTGCTTAAAATTCAGCATGAGGTCGTTTAACAGTCTGCAGTAAACGATGGTAATGTCAGTTTCACTCTTCAACGCGATCTGTTATTAAACGCGGGTACATATTGATTAACCCCCGTATTTAAAATTGTATGTATAACTAGTTTGTATTTGAAAAAGGCACTGTGTGTCGAAACAATTGTTATACATACAATTGTAAATATAGTGGAAATTTTTAGTTATTAAACTTTGCTTATTGATTTAATTAAGTCTCTTATTTTGAAGTATCCTATGTACAGTAATACTATTTTCCCTACATAAGGTACCATTAGAATATACTCGTGGTGGATGGAAAGAACCAAAGTGTATTTGTTGTTGCAACATTTAATTGAAAGAACAACAAAAGTGGCAATTTAACATTATTTTTTTAGTTAAAATGAAGATGTATCAGTATTGGCTGTTTCCTTCGCTAGCTCTTAGTACTGCTTGCATCCTTCTGGGCATGCTCGCAGAAGATCTCATGCTGCTGCAATTAAGTTAGGAGCTGGATTTCGAGCTCGTATACTTCGTTTGAGAATATCGCATAGGTGTTCGATACGATTTAAATCGGGACTTGAAGAGAGCCACTCACACGACGCAGTCTCGACTTAACACAGTTTCGACGATAACACTATTTCGGCAACATGTGTTATAACCATAAAATACATACATACCCAATAAATCCACCATATGGTAGAACATGTTCTTCAGTGATGTTGCGGATGTACCAGTCTACATTCAGTCTTATATTCACATCAACAACCGCTATACGAGTTTCCCAACTGATGCCTTCCCATAGCATAATGGACCCTCCACCGGAGCTCACGATTTACATGAGATTTCACACAGTACATCGTTCCCCAGTTCTTCTATAGACTCTACTACGTCCATCAACCTTACACAGTTGTATTTATGTCCCATCGGTGAAAAGAACGTCGCCTCATTCACGTTCATCCCAATCTGCATGGTCTCGTACAAATTGTAACCGGGCAGTTTTGTTGTGTGGGAGAAGCCAAGGGACTTTGGTAGGACGTTTTGGATTTAAATCAAATTCCTTGGGTCTTCTTCTTACTCTTTTTGCACTAACATTAACTTGCCTTGCATTCAGCACTTTATTTTTTAGATGCGGAGCTGTAAATGTGTGATTTCGTAATGACTGAAGTTGTAAATAGCGACCATCTCTTTGCGTCGTGCACTCAAGTCGTCATCTGTACTCCCCTGTCTCCTCCTACCGTTTTATTGCACAGGAGACTGTCGATTGATTTATTCCCAACATTTGTGCAATATGTTCTTGCCTGCGATCCTCATTAGCTAAAGTAACAACGCACTCGAATGAACATTTCCAAAGCCCTGTTGAAGCAGTTTAAGCGAAATACAACGGCTTTTTGTCGTCGATTAATAACTATACATGAAACTTGGATACACCCCTACCCCTTACACCCCTACCTAAAAAATTAAAAAATGAAGTGGAAAAAATATTTTCACATTTTATATTAATTTATTCTCTGTTTTGTCTATGATCACATTTTTTGCGTTTTTTGTCTAACATCTATAATGTCATTCCCGGTAACGAAATAGGTCGTGGGTTGCCGAAGCGCACTGATTAAAGAACACGTGCTTTGGGCACAAACAAGTTTGAGCCTCTACTGTTTACTTGATTATCGCGTGCGCAAAAAAAAACAACAATGCATCGCTTTGGTGGTAACCCGGAGATTAAACGCATTTATAACGCCATATTTTGGGCGCCGCCCCATTCTTAATAGTTATTTATTTTTCTCCATCCCGCTTTTCGACTTTTCGAGTGGTTGCAAAGTGAATGTTTTGAACCTAAGGGTCCTCTCCCCCCGTTTTCAAAACTAAGAGGACCCTCCGAAACGTTAACGTTAAAAGTTTGTAAAATTTGTTATAACATTTTTATATCTTTAAAATTTTGTTTGTTAGGCAAACTTATTACAAAAAAGAATCACTGAGAAATTGGTTTCCATTTGGCTTTTTGTTTTTACCCAGTGATTCTTTCTTTACATAAGAACAGGTGTTTTGATATTTTTTAAGTTTTAGATAGTGGCGAAAATCCCAAATAAAGGAAAAAGAAAATATATATGAACACGCCACAATCATTTCGACATTACTTAAAATTTGTGATAGTTCAACCATACAGGTTCATAAATGTTTTAGTTTCGATGTATACCTAACTGTTGCAAATTTATTTGGAACTGAAACATTTGGTGAATATCGAGGCGTCTTTACAAATGAAGACATTAAAACTGTGTAACCTGTTTGCAAACGTAAACAGGACGATTTTATGAAACACAGTGACACAATTTAACATCAAAATTTAGTGAATCTGTGGAATTCCTGACTGTTTTGTGTATCGTCCCTATGACGACTGTGGAAAGCGAAATATGTGTCTCTACCCTTAAACGAATCAAAACATTTCTATGAAATACTATGGGCCATGAAAAGCTGTATTCAAATTTTAATGGTCAAGTCATCCACCGTTTTGCTGCTCAGAAATTTAGAAGGATGAACTTCAACTACAAACAGGTTTAATGGTCATGGTCCTATGGTGAGTTTAGCCAAATTTTATTATCTACATACCTATTTAAAAATTTCTACACAGCAAAGTGTGTGTATGATACTGAGAAATGAAAAAGTTTGACGCATTTCCCTATCCCCATTCCAAAATTTGCTTATACATGACTCACCTATTTTTACCTCCACGAACTGCTGCTGCTTACACCCCTGAAACCAAGGCACATTTGAAACAGTGGACTACGAAGGATAAATCGACTCCGAAAAAGTGAAGACTATTTCCATCGGACGGGGAAGTGATGGCGACTGTTTTTAGGGATAGTCATGGAGCTGTGTGAGAAAAACAATAACAGAGGCATACTATGCATCATTACTAGAGAAGTTGAAGGCAGAAAGTACGAAAAAACTGCCGCATTTGCAGAAAAAAAGTTTTGTCCCACCAAGACAACGCACAACGCACTGTCCCACACGTCGGTGATCACCATAGCAAAAATTCACGAATTGGGATTCGAATTGACTGACCGCCCACCGTATTCACCAGATCTGGCCGTCAGCGACATTTTTTCTTTCCTAGGCTCTGTAGAATCTACTATGTGCTAAGCTCGAAAGTTTTCATATTACCCTCGTAATTCAATTGCAAATTTGATATTCTTATACACTGCTGGACAAGGACTGTTTTCAATTTTGATTTAACATTTGTGTAATTTTTTAATACCTTTAAGTCTCTTATTTTGAAGTGTCCTGCATATGAGTGTTGTTTAACACTTATCTGGATATCTAAAAATGTTTCCATTGCATTTCATAAAATAATTATCATTATTGTACAATTATACTGCTAATACTTGTATATGTAGCAGCTTTAAGGTTGAGTATGTCCACTATTAGTACTATTTCACAAAAGGTGAAAAACAATGAAGTTTTAAAATCGACTAGGAATCGTTTTCCTGCTAAAAGGGTTACCAATACTGCAGCTTTAGATACCAGTTCTAATCTTGACACCATTTATATTATCTATGAACACTGTAAGTATTCATACTAAGAATTGCAGACATTATTGCTATTAATCCCATATGCAGTTTAAATGTGTTTCAAGATATATCATTGACCGATTGGCTGCAGTAAACTCTTAACAACCCCTGCCGTAACGAAACCCGGCAAAGTTGCAAGAAACGTAAACAGGGACGGGCCTAATAAAAAAACCAGGTAAAAAGATAAAATTAATTTTATACCTGGTTTAGTAGTTTCGAAATATTTTAGTTTAGTTCGCGTTCTTTTCTTAAACAGTGCAGTTGTATAATTTCGATCGTAATTTTGTTATTCCAAATGTGCTAAAAATGTGGCGTTCTTGCCAAGATAATGACCATTGTGCCTCTGATAGAGCTAATTTTAAAAGAAAACATTTATGGTCCTATGGTAAGCAAATTGTTAAAAATGTGTAGGTTTCTTTATTGAATAGGGGCTTAATGTAAATGCAGCCGCAGCAGAAACGTCTTCATTAACGAAGACTCCGTTGTCTACAATTAAAGATATTGTGAAGAAGCCTATTAAAGCCAAAAAAGTCGGTAGTGATTCTGGTAAAAGCAAGTGTGTTGACCAAAGCGTCAAAGACTTAATTCGAAACAAAATTGATGTTATATATGAAGAGCAAACGGTGCCTACATTGCATTCATTGCAACAGCGACTAAGGAAAGATGAAAGCGACCTTCTTTGCAATAGAACTAACATCCGTAGAAAATTATCTCAAATGGGTTTTGCATATCAGACCATTAATAAAAGACAAATATTAATGGAATCACAACGATTGCGACTATGGTGGTTTGACTACTTATACTCTATAAAAAAATTCCATATTAGAAAATCGTCCCATTATCTACCTTGATGAAAGAACAAGGGAAAATAATTACAATTTTACATACTGTTTCCGAGGTTGAATGGGTTCCAAAATGTTTACGGTTGTCCTAAAAATATTAAACATTCATCCTTGGACCACCATGACGACACCAGAGCAGAACATTTCTCCGATTCTAAGTGCAAGTGCTGCAACATTAATTAGGAAGGTTGTAGATAGTATTCCCAAAGAAAATTGGATAAATTCGATTAACCATGTTATTAAAACAGAAGATTCCTATGTATCATTTATTAATAATATAGAACCACATATTATTAATCTAGATCAAAGTGACAGTGAGAGCGAAACCGAATTAAATATGTAATTAAATTTAAGTTATAATTTGTACACATACCAATACATACATACCAATAATAATAATAAAGAAACTAGGAATATTTTTATTGAAATTTAGTTGGACAATTTACATTTTTCCCAAAAGGCAACAAAATACCTTGAAACGGATTATACTCACAGTTTAATTTTCATTTTCAGGATAGCATGTAACTTTGAATTCCTTACATGAGCAATTAAAAGAGAAACAACTATTTAATGGATGCCGTAAGTCATTGTGCAACATATTGAAACCGTCATTAGATTCTTGCATTTGAAAGGCAATATGCCTACGCGCATTAAAGGCGAAATGGATACTGCTTACGGGGACTCTGCACCATCATCAGATCCAGCCTAGCACAGAGTATTTTTTTGGTTTAGCCAAATTCAATTTTATTTCACAGTAGTTGGCGTCTTATTCTACAAAATAGTCGTTTACCAACGTGATGGCCTCCTCATTTGATAAAAATCTCTGACCTCCGAGCGAAACTTTGAGCCTCGGAAAGAAAAAAAAGTCGCATGCGTCCAGATCTGGTGAATACGGTGGGTGGTCAATCAATTCGAATGCTAATTCGTGAATTTTTGCCATGGTGACCACCGAAGTGTGAGACAGTGCGTTGTGCGTTGTCTTAGTAATGTCTCAATGATTGTGGCGTGTTCCTTTATTTTTTTTCTTTATTTGGGTTTTTCGCCACTATCTAAAACTCAAAAAATATCAAAAATACCTGTTCTTATATAAAGAAAGAATCACTGGGTAAAAACAAAAAACCAAACGGAGACAAATTTCTCAGTGATATTTGTTTGTAATAAATTTGCCTAACGAACAAAATTTTAAAGATATAAAAATGTTATAAAAAATTTTACAAACTTTTAACGTTTCGGAGGGTACTCTCCTCCCGTTTTCAAAGTTAAACTAAAAAATAAATTATATTAATTTGTAATATATAAAGTAACGAGTGAAAGTAAATATATTTTTTTGAATGTCAACGATACTTACATTGACAACAATAGATTTTCATGACAGTGACATACTACCAAAAAATATATATAAGTAATGTTTACTGTGTGATTGCTTATTGTACTTATTCGTGTATTCAAATATTTAAATGTGTTTAATTGTATTCTTAAGAATCGGGAATGTCAATGAACAATCGGCGTTGTATTAGTGCGACAAAACTTTCTTTTTTCTTCAAATGCGGCCGTTTTTCCGTATTTTCTACCTTCAGCTTGTCAAGTAATGATGCGTAGTGTGCCCCCGTTATTGTTTTTCTCACGCAGCTCTATGACTATCCCAATGACGGTTCGATTTTTTCTATCTTTACACAAACACTAACATCCACTGACATAAATTACTGTTTAACGACCTGAGTATTTAATATAGGTGAAACTTTTAAGCTTGGCTTTCAATGCAAGCGCAAATATATTTATTTTTGACGAGTAACACCATCTACATGTTGAGGCTGGAAACTTTTCAGACTATATTCGTAGAAGAAAATAACGGTTTAAACTTCCTGTATTTAACGATTTCACGGATCAATTCTTCTATTGGAACCTTTGGTGTGAAACACTAAACTTGAAGAGATTTACCACTAAACACCAAATCACTTTTTTGAACTGCTCGACGCATGTTTCGCTAGCCATGTTAGCATCATCAGGAGATGATTTAATCTAATTCTAAAACTAAACTATGTTCTATTTATATAAAAACCATACCTAACGAAGCTTGTAAATTTCATGAACCGTGAAGTGTACTAAACCTTACATTAATAACTGAAAAAGTTGACTGAAAGGAATCGGTCCTTTATCTCGGTTCATGATTTTCTTATATTTTTCTATTTGAATGCTTTCATATGCATCCAAATACCTACTATTATTAACACTTTTAATTAGTCTTAAATTACTAATATCTATACTGTGGTTATGTTCGATTGCATGTTGGGCAACACAAGATTTTTCATTTCTCCCATATCTAATGTGGGCAATATGGATATTTTATATCTTGTCAATATGGATCTTTTTGTTTGCCCAATATACCTTCGATCACAGTCTTGAAAATTAATTTCGTAAATCCCCGACTTTTCATGCTGCACTACTTTATCCTTTATTTTTTTCAGAAAAATCGAAATATCTCTTGACATGTCAGAGATATCGATTTCGGGTTTTCACTGGACGATTCCTCTTTAAATTATCTTTTTTGCCATATAGTAAAAGCTGTACCATTTCATTTGAAAAAACTGAACAAAACTTCAAAAAAACTATTGTTGAATGTAACGCCACCACGCGGTTTCATTTATAAACTAAATAATTTATCTCCCAGATTATCTGATTGTCCCAGCAATTGCGTTTTAAATGAACCCAAATTGAGGAAAATCGGTTAAGGCAAACGGACATTAGACGACTTTTTATCTCAATAGGTAAAACTACCCCCCACCTCTCTATTCGTGAAATTACGACAAAATGTCATAAAACAAAGTTGTAGGAGACAGTTTGTTAATTATAACTGAGAATTTTTCTTACTCGGTTAACACATGAAAATACACACAAAAAATGATTTTTAAAAATGTTTAGCTCGTCACGCCCTCTTGCGGTCGTTTTAGAAGCTTAAACATATTTTTGGTGAATTTCTCATGATCATTTTTAGTACAATTTTGTTTCTCCAAAGCTGTAGGATAAATAGTTTTCAAGATACGGCCGCGATCCATCCTTAATGGGACACCTGGTATATGTATATTCAACATATTTTTCATCTCTCGAGGTTCAGACACATCAGGGCGCCGACATATACCATACCATCAAGAATAGGGAGAACCTATCCACGGCCTATCCATGCCTTCGCCTACCTCCCGTCAGATGGCGTATATATGCAGTGTTAGATTTTCTTGGACTGCGTCCAATGAGACAACAGTAGCTAAGTGTC
This sequence comes from Cosmopolites sordidus, assembly GCA_031761425.1. NCBI lineage: Eukaryota > Metazoa > Arthropoda > Insecta > Coleoptera > Curculionidae > Cosmopolites > Cosmopolites sordidus. Next base: position 267,314 of record JARFXV010001408.1, read on the forward strand.
ATCACATACTCAACCGTTGGGTTCCACAATCTCATGTGCGTCTCCGAAACAAGTTCATTCATCGTCGGTGCATTGAAGCGTTTTTCATATCTGCTCTGCTTTTGTCTGCTTTGATTACTATTTTGATCACCTATTGTGATCATCCGTGTATTTCGACGCCTTATTGGTGGCATTGTTCCAAAGAGAGCAAAATAACCTTTTTAACACACTACCGATAACACAATATTCTTTTTCGTTAAACCAAGAAAATATAATGAAATCCCTTCGCAAAATGTCACATTTCTTTTTTTAATGGCTTGATTGCAAGAGCTTTAAGCTATGCACTTCCATTTTTTTTTGTTATGAAAACATGTAACAGCAACACTCTTAAACTGTGCTTCATTTCATATAAAACGTCAAAACAGCAAAATATAACATAAAGCTTTTTTTCATATAAAATTTCCGACTTTTCCCGTGGATTTTTCAAAAATGTTCTTTTATACAAACCTTGTCCTGATAGTTACGAACACAACAAAAAAGAAAAGACCGCCAAACCGGTCGAGCCGTTCTCAAGTGACGCTCCATCATACATGTGGCAATTGATCTTTATTTATAGAGATAAGTTCTTGTAATAACTACTGTTATTGATTATTTTGTTATCGGCAAGTATTTGTAAAGATTCATAAAGTTTTATTTACTACAATAATTCTAACCCAACCAAAGACAGCCGGTCGCTTTGGCTGCGACGGTAAGGCGGTGGCTTGTCGTCGCTGTGGCGAAACCGCAATTGGCGCGGTAGTTGGGTCGATTCCAGCACTCGGATGCTGGTTTTTTTTTCTCTGTTCGTATTACTTCCTATCCCCCATATACACATATACACTTACACATTCAAACATACACACACACATATCTACACTTAAATGTTTGTGATTGTCGCTAGGCAAGAGTTTAAAATCCTTCAACGAATTATTCCTTAGTCACGCCATTTAAAGGCTGGGTAAGGTCAGATGCCTTCTGAGAAGTGTTTTACGTTGGTCAATCGCCAGTTGGTAGGCTTCCTGGCATTTTATTACAAATGTTTATCAATTCTGCTATTGGAACCTTTGGTGTGAAACACTAAACTTGAAGAGATTTACCACTAAACACCAAAACGCTTTATTGAACTGCTCGACGCACGTTTCGCTAACCATGTTAGCATCATCAGGGGATGATTTAATCTAATTCTAAAACTAAACTACGTTCTATTTATATGAAAACCATACCTAACGAAGCGTGTAAAAATCATGAACCGTGAAGTGTACTAAGCCTTACATTAATAATTGAAAAAGTTGACTGAAAGGAATCGGTCCTTTATCTCGGCTCATGATTTTCTTACATTTTTCTATTTGAATGCTTTCATATGCATCCAAAGCCCTATTATTATTAACACTTTTAATTAGGCTTAAATTACTAATATCTATACTGTGGTCATGTTCGATTGCTTGTTGGGCAACACAAGATTTTTCATTTCTCACATATCTAATGTGGGCAATATGTTCTTTATATCTTGTCAATATGGATCTTTTTGTTTGCCGAATATACTTTCGATCACAGTCTTGACAGCTAATTTCGTAAATCCCCGACTTTTGATGTTGCTCTACTTTATCCTTTGGATTACCCAGAACTTCTCTTAATTTGTTATATGGTTTTATATGGTTTTATATATATGTTATATGGTTTTATATTTCTTAATGTCCACTTTTTTCAAAATTTTGTCTAAAGTTAATATTTCAAAACTTTCCAAAATATGTGACAAAATAACTAATTTTGCAAAACAGAAATGGATTGACTTAGAAATCAAACATTTGTACAGTAAAAGGAGTATGCTTAAAATTCAGGCGTACAATCTTTACAAGAAATTAATATTTAAATTAAGTAATGTAGAACATGAATGTTGATGCAATTTTCAAAGGAATATGTTCATAGCAGTAAATAATAAATTTATTAAAAAAATGTCATCTTTAAATAAAAAAATTAAAAAAATCAAATTTGAGCGGTCGAAAGAACATTTACCAGAAAAGAGCAGCAACATAGTAGAAAATCTTTCAACTCAGACGTTCATCAATCCAGAACTAGATCTTTTAAATAAAGACTTCAATTTTGCTTTGCCGGCATCCCGCAGTGCTTTGGAGGATATGGTAGCCGGTATTGAAACTGGTATTAAACACTTACCGGAGTATTCCAAGGCTTTCGTCAGAGAGTCGTGTAAAAGCAAATTTGCAAAAAATATTTCAAATAAAAATTTAAAAATCCCAAATATTTCTAAGATTGTCAAGCGTCTGCGAGAGAAGGATTGTTTTATTTAAAAGCTGAAAATAGGTTGTAGTAATGGACAAACCTGATTACTTTGAACGCGTTGAAAAATTAATTCAAGACGGTCCTTATAAACGATTACCTAGGAATCCATTGTCAAAAATGATTAACGAAGTTAGAGATACATTGAAATCTTGTAACAGCCTCCTTCTCTGAAAAGCAAAATACATGTTTCTAATCCAAAAGTGCCAAGATTGTATGCTCTACCAAAAATTCATAAACCAGGAAAATCAATGAGACCAATTGTATCAGCCATTGATTCTCCAACATTCAACTTGGCAAAGTGTTTAACAAAGGAATTTGAAAATCTACCAAACCAACTACCTTCCTGTTTTGTGATAAATTCAACCAAATTCATAGAAAAAGTAAAAAATACACATCTACAGGAAGGTGAGGTTTTGGTTTCCTTTGACGTTTCATCGTTGTTTCCGAGTGTCCCGATTTCACATACCTTGAAATATCTGAGGGAGATACTGGAGTTAAACGGTTTTAATAACAAGAGTGTTTCTGAGTACATCTCCTTAACAAGATTATGTATGAAGCAAAATTGTTTTCAGCTTAATAACAGGTTTTATGAACAACAAGAAGGAACGGCAATGGGCATTCCTCTGTCACCGTTCTTAGCCAACTTATTTATGAGTAAATTTGAAATTGAGGCAAAAGATGAATTCCGTTACTTTCCGAAGGTATGGTTAAGATATGTGGATGATATTTTTACCATTTTCCATTCGAAAAATTCAAATTTAGATGATTTTATTAAGAACTTAAGTAGTAAATTCCAAAATATAATATTCACGCATGAACTCGAAAACAACGATAATTTACCATTTCTGGATGTGTTAGTCGGTAGAAATAATAAAGATAGGTTAGATTTTGATATTTTCAGAAAAACCACCACTACTTCGAGATACATTTCTAATGATTCAAATCATAGCTTCCAAAATAAGATGGCTAGTTTAAATTTTATGGTTAATAAAATAATTAATTAATTTTCCTTTAAATAAAGATAATTATAACAAAGAATTAAAATTAATTAGGAAGGTATCTAAAGTGAATGGTTATTATAGGAACATTGTAGATAAACTAATTAGAAAATATAAGTTCAGAAAATTATTGAAAGAATATTCAACTTTTCAAAAGGATCAGATCACAAAAAAAATCATAGTAATACCATTTGATAACCCCAATTAACAAGAGGGCTAGACAAAATTTTGAAAAAGTGGACATTAAGGTTATGTACAAACCATATAATAAATTAAGAGAAGTTCTGGGTAATCCAAAGGATAAAGTAGAGCAACATGAAAAGTCGGGGATTTACGAAATTAGCTGTCAATACTGTAATCGAAGGTATATTGGGCAAACAAAAAGATCCATATTGACAAGATATAAAGAACATATTGCCCACATTAGATATGGGAGAAATGAAAAATCTTGTGTTGCCCAACATGCAATCGAACATGACCACAGTATAGATATTAGTAATTTAAGACTAATTAAAAGGGTTAATAATAATAGGGCTTTGGATGCATATGAAAGTATTCAAATAGAAATATGTAAGAAAATCATGAACCGAGATAACGGACCGATTCCTTTCAGTCAACTTTTTCAATTATTAATGTAAGGCTTAGTAAACTGCACGGTTCATGATTTTTACACGCTTCGTTATATGGTTTTCATATAAATAGAACAGAGTTTAGTTTTAGAATTAGATTAAATCATCTCCTGATGATGCTAACATGGTTAGCGAAACGTGCGTGAAGCAGTTCAAAAAAGGGTTTTGGTGTTTAGTGGTAAATCTCTTCAAGTTTAGTACAAATGTTTAATTAAAACAGAATTTAAATTCATACAGAATTCTAAAAACATACTGAAAGATAAATAACCGTTTCAAACTAATAACGGAGAAGTGCGAACTTTTAAGATATCTATATTCCATTTAACATTTAGTTAAATTTAATTGATTGAAATTGAAGTTAAGTGAAATTAAAATTAAAGTGATTTCAGATAATATCGGGAAAAACAATGAAATCCTAAGCCCAACCATTTGTGCCTAATGTTTGAGTATTCCGAAATGAAAAAAAAGGAACGGGAGATCTTTAGAGCATCATTTAACCATTCAAGACGTAAAAAACACTTAATTTGATTACCCTTTACTTATTTTGGTTGGTCATGTCGTTAAATTCGTTTTAAAGAGTTGCAGTAGCATTAAAACTATCAAGGAAAACTGTGTATTACATTAAAAAAAGAAAAGAACATACTCCAGTTATTTCCTCTCCTGGAACAAGCAGAGCTCGTGCAAAAACAAAAACAACATACTTACTCGAAGGAAGTAAAATGAAAGTTTAAAATACCTTGTATAATACTAAACATGAAGAGATTTACCACTAAACACCAAAACACTTTTTTGAACTGCTCGACGCACGTTTCGCTAACCATGTTAGCATCATCAGGAGATGATTTAATCTCTAGATTAAATAGGAGATGATTTAATCTCTAGATTAAATCATCTCTTGATGATGCTAACATAGTCAGCGAAACGTGCGTCGAACAGTTCAAAAGAGTGTTTTAGTGTTTAGTGGTAAATCTCTTCAAGTTTAGTGCTTCACACCAAAGATTCCAATAGAAGAATTGATCTTGTACAATATGTTTATGTAATTATATATTATGTTTTTGTAATAAATATGATAGGCTTGTAATAAATATGTAATGCAACTGTTTAAAGACCTGTATATTCCCACATATTCAGACTTAGTCATCATCGGAAAATTGACTAGAACACGTCCATTTAAACACGGCATTTAAAGATTATATGAAGGAATTTATGATGGCGGTACTTGTAAGAACTTATGCAGGCCGGAAACCCGAGACATTTGGGCCCCATAGGCCTGCTGTCCGGATAAGGGGGAACAAACTGGGTTTAAATTTTGAGCTCACCAAAGATGGTTTAGAGAGTGGTGACCAATTGGGCCTGAATTTGGCTCACAAATTGACCCTTTAGTTGCACCACAAGCTCGGGAAGGGATTAAATGCTTGTGAAGCGGGCATTTTGTCAGGAGCCGTGTTCCACTGAGATTCCACACGAAGGTTGATGAATGAACTTTATTTCTTTGAAGGCTTGAATAGGTCCTATTCGCTTTGGTTTGCATTGATGGGTTCTTCGCTGGAATATTGTTTTTCTTCACTTCTTTGCCGAATCTCGCCGCATCTTTGCCGCGCAACTCGGCCATTCCACTTCTAACCTTGGACCTAGACTTCCTGTTTGAATAGTGTTTTAATATTGTAAATTTCCTCCTCCTCTCTGGAGATTACAACCTGGAATTGCCATTGCAGCTCCTTTTTTAGTTTTCCATCTCTTCACATGCATCGGATGGAAACCCATGTCGGTCAGTTATTTCCTGATTGTTGCTGCCGGTATTGATTCCACTACGTTTCTGAGGACAACGCGTAGGTTATGTTCATCAGGAGTGCAGAACGAGTGATACCTATAATCACGCTCGTCCAGAAGCCTGGTGAGAGCTCTGTAATCCTCGGATGTCTATGGTTTCACCATGACTCCGTTAGCTTTTGTCGTCGACATTCCTAGTTTGACGTTCTTCTCATTACACAGTCTGAGAATCTGCAATTACGACGATTTGTCTCTGAAGACAATCGGCGGTACTTTGATGTTTTTAAAGGCCATTACTTTCTCTTGCTTTTGAGCAGTGGTGGGATGGGGTGGCATCTGCTTTGGTAACGCTGGTTTCTTGAATATGGGTGCTTTTGTGGAACTTCCCAAAGTCGGTTTGTTTAGAGGGGGAAGTCCTCTTTGTCCGGTTTCGCGGCTCTTTTCGTCTGCTTTTTGTTTTTTCTTCACCTGCTACTGCAGTCCGACTCAGATGCTGAAGTCCAGTCTGTTTCTAATAATTCGTTATTCGACACGTGATGGGGATACCTTTGTCCACAGCCGAATTTCTTTCTTTTTCACTGTGGTAGGCTTTAACAAAAGCCTTCGACTTTTTGGTGTCCTGAGCTTATTTTCCCCTTAATTTTTGGATTTCATTGAGAAGTTTCTCATTGATTTGACTTAGTTCTTGGTTTTTGTTACGGAGTTCATCCAACTCCGTATTCGACAGCTTATTCATTTTTTGCGTAAATCGCATTTGGTCTTCTAAATCGATTCTCCTTATCTGCCAACGAACGCTGAAGCGCCTCGAAGACTTCATTCCGTTTTTTAACTACTTTATCAAAATACGGTGCAGTAGAGAAATGTGCTCTCTACAAAGGCTCTAACTGGACTCCTTAAAAATGTGTCTCAACAACAATGTTTAGAGAGAAGATAAAATAATGGTTTTGACCGATATCAAAATTATTTTATTCATTGTTTTGACCAACAATAAAACAATTTCATTCATAGGCTAGTTCTCTAAAATTTCGCGATAACTTGATATCCGTACATGTTTTTCGTACATGTAAATTTCATATTATAAATATATACAAATAAATATATCGTGGATTTAAAACACAAATGTCCGTCTTTCGAGGCACCAACCACGTCCATTATGAAAATAAGCAGTAATTTACCAAATAATATTTTATTTCATTCATATGGTTAAAAACTGTAGTTTCAAAATGTTTCACAATCCTTCTCCCACTGATAAAGCAATATATATAAAGAATCATTACATCCAAACAATCAAACAATATAAATTAGCAGGAATTAATTAGGGATTAAACACCATAAAACAAATTACGTTAACTACTGGTTATTCGTAGAGAATAATAGATAACATTTTATTAGGTTTTCAAATTAATTTTCAGTGTCTTTTTGACTACCTTGGACACCGATTTATGAAAAAAGCAATACAAACTTAACCCTATACGGAGCCATGTTGCATCTCTCCAACATACCATTTAAGTTTACGTAAAAATATATCAAAGATAGATCGATCGTTTTTACGCAGTGTTGTATATCGGTAACGAAGCATTCTAACTATTTAGTAACAGATCAAACCACTAGATGGCCGCAGTTTTATTTGTTTGAGCCATTAAAGTGACGACCACGTACAAACTGGTTTGTACCTTTCGAATTCAATTACAAGGAATGATTTATTGTGAAATCCTGATAATTGACTATTGAAATTGACGTGGAGAAAAGGTAAGGGTTCAGTTTTCAGTAATCAAGTAAAGTTTTATTGAAAAACCATGTTTTTATTGGTTTTGTTTTCTTGCATAACTACAAGATTGAAAGTTAGGGACTGATTTTAAGTACTGTATATTTGAATCTGATATTTTTTTAACGGCATTAAAATGAGTCACAGATTGCGTAACTCAGTTAACTGCTCAGGACTTGGAAGCTATACTTGGAGAATCAGAAGACAGTGAAGATGGCCTAGACTTTTCAGAAAACAACGATGTCGCAGATTCAACATTTGTCTTACAGCGAAATGAGCGCGAAAGTTCTGATGAGGACCCAGAGGTACCACCTGACTTAGAAAATAAATTTCAGGTTGCCAGCGCATCGGCAATCGATTTTTAGGTCAGTACCACTACAGAGGATTTCAGTAGCACTATTCTGACCGTAGCTTACCCGAGTACTAGTTCTGCAACTGTTCCAAGTGTATTTAATCGTTTAGCTAACGCCAATATCACAAAAAAATCAAAAAGCTTAAATCTGGATTTACCACCAGCTACGTTTTCGTGGATTTGAATCTTTACTACCAAAATTATTACGTTTGGATACTCCTTTCCAGGTATTTTCGTATTTGTTTACTGACGACGTTATCGACCTTATACGAGATAAGACTAATTTATACTCTGTACAAAAAGATGTAAGTAAACCTATAAGTGTAACAAACCAGAAAATTTGCCAATTTATTGGTATCGTATATTACATATCAATAGTTCACGTGCCTAATGTAAAAATCTATTGGTCTGAAAATATTGGCTTCACTTCGATAAAAGAGACAATGCCGTCGAAATGGTTTGACTACTCGGACTATCATTGCATTTCAATAATAATAGTCAAATGTTACCCTATGAACATGTCGATTCTGATCGATCATTTAAAATCCGGCCTTTGCGTAAGAAATTCAACCACAACTTTGAAAAAAAACCCCTTGTGTTCCACAAAACCTCGAAGTGTGTTGAAACAATATTCGCCCGACAAACCTCATAAATGGGGTACAACCTTTTTGTAATATGTGGTGTAACTGAATATGCCTACAAGTGCTAAGTTTACAGTGGACAGGAGAACAGATGCGCAGACGGCGAGCCTCAGTTAGGTTCATCATCTAATGTGGTGGTACGCCTTGCTCGGGATGTACCTAGCAATCAGAACTACCGGCTATTCTTCGATAATTATTACATCTCGTCACCGCTTATAAAATACTTATCCAGCCTAACGAATCAAATTTTAAAAATAGAAAAATGTTCTAAAAAATATACAAACTTTTAACGTTAACGTTTCGGGAAGTATTCTCCTCCCGTTTTCAAAACGAATCTAAAAATAAATTATATTAATTTCTATTATTTCTGAAACGATAGGAAGTAAATATATTTTTTGTGTATGTCAATGATACTTACATTGACAATTAACATGACCAAAAACAAAATATCAATATAATTTATTTTTAGATTCTTTTTGAAAACGGGAGGAGATTACTTCCCGAAACGTTAACGTTAAAAGTTTGTATATTTTTTCAGGTCATTTTTATATTTCTAAAATTTTGTTCGATAAGCAAATTTATTACAGAAAACAATCGCTGAGAAATTTTTCTCCGTTTGATTTTTTGTTTTGACCCAGTGATTCTTTATTTACATAAAAACAGATATTTTTAATATTTTTTGAGTTTTAGATCGTGGCGAAAAACCCAAATAAAGAAAAAATATATGAACACGCCACAGTCATTCAGACATTACTTAGTCAATTAATAAGCCATAATAAATATTATTTTTGAAAATCGATTTTTTAATTATTTCTCCCGTTAACAAAACCCTATTTACTAACTCATATCTATATAATTATCAATATTAACATCCTTGCTCAGTAAAGGGTTAATAATAAATCCGAAGTAATATCCTTCACTTTTTATATACTTTCGCCATCTCTCGGACAACTCTCAAATCCCAGATCGAAAATAACTTGGTGGTTTTGGTGCAGTAAAGTCATTGAGGCTTTTTTCGACTTCTTTAAGAGGTTTGAAGAGGCTACTAAACAGGTGTTAGGGATGGGAAGAGAAATCTAAATGGGTTAAGTCTGAAGGGTGCGATATAATCTCATAATCCAATTCGGTGATTATTTCCAGAGTCCTTTTTTCTGTATGTGACTCCTACGATCCCTTATGGACCAACCGCCACTGATTTTGGATACAACTATAATGTAGGTTAAGGAAAGATACACTCTTTTGAAAGATAATCTGAACCTATTTAATTTTTTGTATGACATTCCGAAACTGAGCGAAATTGATAGAACAACTTCGGAAACATTGCCCTAATTTGGGATCCAAACTGTCTTATGAAAACGAGCGTGATATTGACGCTCGATAATTAACCAGAGAGACAGAAGCCTGTTGCCGTACCTTGAAAACAACAAAAATCTTAAAGATATATTAGAGTATATTTTTATACATAATTTAAATGAAACATGTAGCATCAAGAATTCTCCTGATCCAATTAATAATAATAAAAACTACTTCTTACTTCTTTATCTTCCCTGGGACAAGTAAGATTAAATGATTTAGCTATCACTTCAATAGAAAATGAAATTGTTAATACTTTAGACATTATATATTATTAAAAATCTTCATATGATATGAGTTTAACATGAAACATTATAAGCTACAATTTTAATATATTTGTTTATGTACACGTTATGTTTACGTAAATTGCAATGTTCTTTTTTTTATAAATATCTAAGATACTACTATAATGTAAAATAAACAACAAAATATATCAATTCTTCAATGGGAATCTTTGGTGTTAAACACTAAACTTGAAGAGATTTACCACTTAACACCAAATCACTTTTTCGAACTTCTCGACGCACGTTTGATGATGCTAACATGGTTAGCGAAACGTACGTCGAAAAGTTTAAAAAACGTGATTTGGTGTTTAGTGGTAAATCTCTTGAAGTTTAACAAAATATATATAAAATATACAACTATAATGTAGAGCTTTTAAAAAATACTATACACTTCAAATTAATTATTTCAATCCGTTGTTGAAACTTTAAAATAAAACTTGAATTTTAAATTTCTATACTCATAAGGCTGCTTTTATTGGTTGTGTCCTACGCTAATATAAAAACCAGTACGTAGTAAGAAAGTGCGGCAAACTCTGCTTTACATTCGAGCGGCAAATTTTAACTTAAGTAATGTCTGAATGATTCTGGCGTGTTCATATATTTTTTTCCTTTATTTAGGTTTTTCGCCACTATCTAAAACTCAAAAAATATCAAAAATACCTGTTCTTATTTTTGCTATATGCCAACATAGCATTGACGATCTATTTTTTTACAAGATATAAATTCTCGAGAGCCTACAATTAAGTTTACTTTAGAGATGGAGAAGGAGAATAAATTGCCATTCCTCGACACTTTAATAATGAAACAAAACAACACATTAAAAACTACAGTTTACAGAAAACCGACAAACACAGATAGGTGTCTCAATTTCTTTTCAAATCACTCAAAATCGGTCAAAATAGGAGTAATTAAAAGTTTATATGACAGAGCAAAACTTGTTTGTACCGACAGTGATACACTACAAAAAGAAACAAATCACATAAAAGACATTTTAATAAAAAACAATTACCCAAAAAATTGTATATATAAATCGCTTAAAATTTTGATACTAGACAAAACAGACAATTAATAACAATAATAATAACTCTCAAATAATTAACCTCACAATTCCTTATATCCGCTGTATTTCTGACACAATTAAAAGAATAGGAAATAAGTACAACATAAGAACGACATTTAAAACAAAAAATACTCTTAGATCTCTATTAACAAAGACTAAACCAAACAATATACAACAAAATACCAAAAATGTGGTTTATAAAATTCCCTGCGAATGTGGCAAATTCTATATAGGTGAGACATCTAGACCGTTAGATGTTAGAGTAAAAGTAGATGTTAGAGTAAAACCCTTCTTAGAAAGGGTGATTTTAATAAATCTAGAATTTGTCAACACGCATGGGAATCGGGTCATAAAATCAATTGGAATAATTCCAAAACGGTATTAAAAGAATCGGTAACAAAATACAGAAGATTAAAAGAAACGGCTATAATTCATTTAATAAAAATAACGGTATTGCTATGCCTTCGCTAGATTTAAATTCAATATGGTTCCCGATTCTAAGGAATACAATTAAACACATTTAAATATTTGAATACACAATCAGTACAATAAACAATCACATTCGTTTCGCGTTTCGCGCCCTCCATCTACCCGAGATTATTTTCTAAAATAATCCCGAAACTTCACTGCTGGTTAGATTGGATAAGGTTTCCGTAGTCGTAACGCTACTCACAAAACCATTATCTTCTCTTCCATTGGCGTTTCCGCTGCTTGGCCGCCGGACGGGGTGGGCCAAGCGCTTCGCACCACTCCCCTTTGGGGGACATGTACCAGAGGGGGATGTAGTCTTAAGATATTATTTTATTTGCCGATGACACTGAAGGTGTTTCGGCGTAAATTATCTTTCTTACCTTTTACCTGTAAGAGAAAAGAAAACTTTCACTTCACATTTCACATTCGCAGTTTTTGATTTGGGTGGTCACGTATCTTCAGGAAGGCTTTCTCTGCCTTTTCTTGCATGCACTGCCTAAAGGGAGTCCACATCATCTCTCTGTGTATCTGCACATTGGAGATGTACCAGGGGGCATCGAGAGCTAGTCTCACTAGCTTGTTCTCATAGCTTTCCAGTTTCTTGATGTAGGATTTTGCCGCATAGCCCCACGCGATCGATCTGTACATCATGACGCTTCTCACTAATCATCTAATCATTAAGATCTTCAGCTTCACGTCTAATTTGCTGGTTCTGCAAATTAGCGGGTAAGCTATCTTCGCAACAGCCACGGCTTTACACCGTGCGTTCTTTGCATGTTGCCTCCATGACATCCTCTTGTCGAAGGTGACACCCAGATACTTTACAGTATCTTTCCATGTCACTCTTTCGTCTTCGATTTCCAGCTGGTGACCGAGTCTGCTCCTTCTCTGCATGACGTAGATAGCCTGTGTCTTGGCGATATTGGCCTTGATCTTCTAGGCTATCAACCATACCGTCAGATCGTCCAGGTGATCCTGGACGTATCTGACGGCCTAGTCCGGTCTCTTATGCCTAGCCATGATGGCCGTATCGTCGGCATACAGGGCTACTCTAGTGTTATTCCTCCTCGGAATATCACTAGTGTATATGTTGTAGAGATGGGGCGCTAGTACCGCTCCCTGCGGCACTCCTGCCTCCATCCATCTTCTGGCCGATTTGACTTTACCCATTTTCAGAGAGAAACTTCGTTCTCTTAGGTGTGAGTCAATCAGCTCAACAATCCACTCCGGGAATCCCATGTCGATCATCTTGTGGATCAGGCCATCGTGCCATACCCTGTCGAAAACCCTTTCGAAATCGAGTAGGACGATGGCTGTTCCGTGTCTCCTGTCCAGCGTCTCTGTTATGTATTCTGTGACACATAACAGTTGATCTCGGCAGAGTGGTTTTTTCTAAACCCGAACTGTTCGGGCGGAAGGATGCTGTTATCTTCGAGCACCTTCTCTAATCTCTTTAGAACCACTCTTTCTACGACCTTACTTATTGACGGCAATAAGCTTATCGGCCTGTAGTTTTGGGGAAATTTTTTGTCTTTTACGGCAATTCCTTTTCTCGGCAGCTTTTTCATTTTTATATATTTAAAATTTTGTTTGTTAGGCAAATTTATTACAAAATAGAATCACTGAGAAATTTGTCTCCTTTTGGTTTTTTGTTTTTACCCAGTGATTCTTTCTTTAAATAAGAACAGGTATTTTTGATATTTTTTGAGTTTTAGATAGTGGCGAAAAACCCAAATAAAGGAAAAAAATTTTGGGCGACAGATATATTTGAGCTGGCCCTGCTCTTGTTAAAAACATATATAAGATAGATCCTTCATGAAAATAATATCAGACGTTTCATAAATAAATAAAATATCATAAAAGACGTTTTCTTAATCAGAAACACAATTCTAATTATATCTCACATTTGTTAAATGAAAATCATCGAATACCGATTTTAAAATATTGCATGTTAAAATTAAAGAAAAATAAAACTGAACCGCCTTGAAAGTTTAGAAATAAACCAATTAAATATAAAAATAAAACACCTCAATCACCAGCTAGACCACAATTATTCGCGTTTATTAAAATTCTACCAACAATAAATGGCCCCATGGAGGATTTCCGAAATATTTTTTGTGTGAACGTTTTATATTTACGAGGTGTGACGGTTAATGATTCTTAATTTGTTCTTAAAAAACGTTTAATTTAGGAGAAAGGTAAAAAATGGTTTAATCAAAATATGCACCATTGCTAGCTGCACGTTTTTCCAAATGGCAAAGCGTTAATTGCCCTAATAAATCTCATTAAAAATATTCCTACTTTCTTAAAAGGCGCCAGAGCTGGAGTGGTTTAACTTCTGAATATTCTTGAGAAAAATAAAATATTGTTAAATTATGATTAAATTGTTATTATTCTGCTCATCCTTACTGTAGAATATCAGCTCATGCTGGCCGATATTCCAATGCCAAGATGAAAAAGCAATTCAGCTCCTCTCACCCTAGCATAATATTTTACGAACAATGTGACACGTCTGCAAGAGCACAGCACGCTGTCCCACTATGGTAATCGATCTCGAGATACCGAGGCTCTCGAAGTTCTTTGAAAATCTCTTACATATCAGGCCTTCGGCGGATATAACGGAAGGCACTACATCTACCTTACTCAGTTTCCACTGGTTCTTCAAGTCATATGCCAGATTTTCATACTTTGTGGATTTTTCTATCTCAGTTTTTCTGATGTTGTGAGATAGCAGCACTGCGATGTCAATTATAAAAGCCCTCTTGTCCTTTTTGTTGATTAGAATGATATCCGGCCTGTTATAATTAACCGTTCGATCAGTTGTGATTGGTCTGTCCCAGTAAAGAATGGTATCGGATGATTCAAGTACAGGAGAAGGCGAGTACTTATAATATGGAGGAGGTGCGCTTTCTAATAGCGAGTATTTTTTTGCAATTTGTTGATAATAAGCATTAGGAGCAAGGGCCGGGCAACCGCCAATAAGGTGTTCAATTTTTTCCCCCAAAGGACCGCATTTCCTGCACTTATCGACTACGTCCAAATGCAGTATGTGCTTTTCATAGTTTTTTGTTCTTGTTACCCTATCTTGAATAGATATCGCGAAACCTTCTGTTTCTGGGTACAAGAGTCCATCGGTCAGCCACTTCAGAGACAATTGTTCGTCAATGGTGTCATCTTCGAGTGACTTAGGAAACCTTCCGTGCAAAGTTTGTCCTTTCCATTCTCGAGCGCAATCCGTGACTGTTGTTCTGCTATCAATACGATTTTGTTTATTTAGGTTCAGTGGGGTGAAATCCCGGTCCTCATTTACAACCAAATTCATTAACGTACTCTTTGAATCAATGAAGTGTTTTCTTATTCTATTTTCTTGATTGAGACAGAGATTTTTTACGTTTACAAGGCCTCTACTCCCCCAACTTTCTTGGGATGTATAGTATTTTCGTAGATGAGTTTGGATGCAAGCATCGGAACTTTGTTAATGTTCGGCAAGGTCAGTTACTGAGTATTTAACAATGCCAATAGAATATGTCAGAGACGGCACTGCCCAACCGTTGATCGCTCTAATGAGGTTTCCACTGTTCAGTTTGGTGTTTAAAAGTTTTGTAAGTCTTTTTTGGTATGGAGTGGAAAAGTAATTCTTTAACTGGTTATGATCAAGTTTATGCTCTTGGGGTATTCCTAAATAGTTGTAGGTTTCTTCTGGTGCTAGTTGTTATATGTTACAAAGTGTTGAATGTTGACTCTGAACCTTTCCCTTCTGTATACTAATGGTAAAACATTTGTCCAGTCCGAATGACATTCTGATATCCCTACTGAATGTTTCAACCGTTTTTATCAATGAGTTTAATTTTTCTCTAGTTTCTCCATATAGTTTAAGGATCATCCATATATAGTAGAAGAGAGAGCTTTCTTGGATTCCTCATGTTAAGTTTATATCCAATATTGTTGTTGTTGAGTAGTGTGGACAAGTAGTGGTGAGTAATGTGGACAAAGGGTTCAATGCTAGACAGAACCAAATTGGGGAAAAGGAATTTCCCTGAAAAATTCCCCTTTCGATATTTGTAGCAGCAATGCATTGTTGGCCGACAAAATGATTCGTTTTCCACTTCCCCATCAGGCTGTTTTCTTGTAGTCTATATAGCAGATATTTAAGTTGCGTTTTCGTTTTCGCGCTTGCTCAACAACTACAGCATCGATCGTCAATTGTTCCTTGCAGCTCATACTTGCTCTTATACATCCTTTCTCGGTCGGGGTCGTGTCTGGATTTAAATAAAGTGTCTGGATTTATAAAAACTTCTTTAAATGCATTTGTAAGTACGGTATAGGCGGCTGTAAAGCTTTTAATCCAGAAGTTAGGCAATCCATCTGGTCTAGGCGCCCTCCAGTTGCGAGTCTTATTATTGTTACTATTATCCCCGTACTGAACTCAGCATCTCAGCCTAAGCTGGTCTATATTACAATGCCAAAATGAGAAAGCAATTTAACTCCTCTCACTTAGCATAAAATTTTACGAACAATGTGGCATGTCTGCAAGACACGTTGTGGCACGTTGTCCCACTATGGCAATCGATTTTGAGATACCAAGGTTCTTCAAATTTATTTGAAAAGTTCTAACTTATTAGGCTTTCGGCGGATATAACGAAAGGCACTATCTCTACCTTATGCAGTTTCCACTGGTTTTTCAAATCGTACGCAAGGTTTTCATACTTAGTGGTTTTCTCCAACTCGGTTTTCCTGCCCTTTTCTCCTTTTTACTAATTAGAACAATGTCTGGTCTATTATAATCGACCGTTCGATCTGTTGTGATTGGTCTGTCCCAGTATAGGATTGAATCAGATGATTCCAATACGGGAGAAGGTGAGTACTTATAATATGGAGCAGGTGCGTTATCTAATAGCGAATACTTTAATGCAATTTGATGATGTATAATTTTCGCCAGCTGATTATGTCTTCCTAAATAAGCATTAGGGGCTAGAACTGCACATCCACCGATATGGTGTTCAATCGTTTCCCCCACTATACCGCACTTGCTACATCGGTCGACAACATCCATGTGTAGTATATGCTTTTCATAGTTCCGTGTTCTTACTACCTTATCTTGAATAGATGTCGCAAAACCTTCTGTTTCTGGGTACAACAGCCCATCGGTCAGCCATTTTAGAGACAATGGTCCATCAATGGTATCATCCTAGAGTGACTTTGGATACCGTCCATGCAGTGTCTGTTGTTTCCATTCGCGGACACAATCCGTAAGTGTTGTTCTACCATCAACACGATTTAATTTATCTAGGTTCAACGGGGTGAAACCCCGGTCTACCTTAGCAACCAACTTCATTAGCGTGCTGCTTGAATTAATGAAGCGTTCTCTCATCTTACTCTCCTGGTTCAGACAAAGGTTCTTTATGTTCACGAGGCCTCTGCCTCCCAACTTTCTTGGAATGTACAGTCGCTTTATAGATGAATTTGGATGCAGACATTGGAATTTTGTCAATGTTCGACGTGTTAATCTATCCAGTCCATCAAGGTCTGTTTCTGATCATTTAACAATACCATATGAATAGGTCAGAGTTGGCACTGCCCATCCATTGATCGCTCTAATCAGGTTTCCACTGTTCAGTTTGGCATTTAAAAGTTTTGTAAGCTTCTTCTCGTACATAGTAGTTGAGTATACACTACTATGAGTAGTACATAGTTTTGAGATATACCTAAATATTTATAGGATTCTTCTGGTGCCAGTTGTATGTTACAGTGTGTTGAATGTTGATTGTTGACTATTCCTTTCTGAATGCTAATGGTAGAGCATTTATCAAGTCCGAATGACATCTTAATATCCCTACTAAATTCTTGGACCATTTTTATTAAGAAGTTTAGTTTTTATCTAGTTTCTCCATAGAGTTTAAGGTCATCCATATATAGTAGGTGCGAGAGCTTTCGTGGATTCCTCATGTTTAGTTTATATCCTATATTACTGTTGTTCAGTAATGTAGACATAGGGCTTTAGGCTAGACAATACCAAACTGGAGAAAGGGAATCTCCCTCAAAAATTCCTCTCTCGATATTCGCAGTTGTAATGCATTGTTGATCGATAAAGATATTTGTTTTCCATTTCCCCATCAGGCACCTTAAGGAGTTAATGATGAGAGGGCTTATTTTATAAATCTTCAGGACTTCTAGTAACCAATCGTGTGGAACACTATCGAAGGCTTTCCTGTAGTCTATATAGCAGATGTTTAGGTTGCGTTTCCTTTTCCGCGCTTGTTCGAGAACTACAGCATCGATCGTTAGCTGTTCCTTGCATCGCATACTTGCTCTTATGCATCCTTTCTGCTCTTCTTCAAAAATATTGTTTTCATCACAATGTTTGTAAATTTTTTCATTGATTAGGGCTGTCAACAATTTATAAAAGACTGACAGACATGTGATGGGTCTGTAGTTATTGGGTTGCTTAGCATCACCCTTTTTGTACAGAAGATATGTATTGCCTTCCATTAAAAAATTCGGGAAAGTATCAGGATTTATCATTACCCCTTTAAATGCACTAGCAAGTGGGCGGTGGGCCGCCGTAAAGTTTTTAATCCAGAAGTTATGTAGTCCATCTGGTCCAGGAGATTTCCAATTATGAGTTTTCTTGACGGCGGTGCAAATGTCAGTCGCCGTGAAATTGTTAAACTCCATTTCTGGGAGAGCAGTTGTATGCTGTTCAATTGTTTTAATCCAAGGTGCCGTTTTTTCATAGTCATCTGATCTTTTCCAAACCGATTGCCAATATTCTGCAAAGGAGAACATGTCCACATTCTCAAGTTCTGACCTGCTACTGCCTTGTTCGAGCTCTCTATAAAATTTCTTTTGGCTATTTATGAATACTGAATTTTGGTGCTTTTATTTTTTTAGCTCGTTATATCTTGCTAGCCTAGCCCCTTTAGATTTAGCTTTCTGTCTAAACCGATCTTTAAGATCCAATAATTTTTCGGAGAAGTTTGGATCGTCGAAGCCAATGCCAGATTTATTGGCAATTGTTTTTGTTTTTTTCGTTACTTTACTTGATCGATTACCAGAAAGGTATTCTGAGATGACGTCGACTTTCCTTCGGAAATCATCGATATTGTTTTCAAGGCGTGTTTTCCAGGCAGGCGTATTTTTCTGGAAATTATGCCTGCTTGCACTGGGGGTGTATGTTTTTTGGCCTGAAATTTCGATCGCAGTCACTGCTGCACAGTACAATGCAAGATGTATATCACACAGATCTAGTATCCCAGCCAGATGTGATTCCAGAACTTTATTGATCTGCATTAGAGTAGTATGAGCTTTTGTAATATTTCGCAGTATTGGAATTTTTGGTCTATTTAGTGTATTTGACCCAATAAAATGGGCCAAATTACTATAAAACTTCTCTCATACATTAGACAAGTTCTGTTGTAAGGTCACTTCCTCATTGCTAGACGGTGAGACCTCCGGTGGAAAATTGGGTGTTTGTTCTATAGGCTGGGCCTCTGTGGTTAAGGTGATGACGCCTATATTATCTTCTTCATGTTGCTGATATGTAACGTTTTGGTGTAATTCATTACCAACTTCTCTCTTGGCATTCATTAGTTCTGTTTCGGTGAGATACTTTTTATTTAAAATTATATTTTTACGGTGGGCTAAGTTTTGCTCAGACAGCCGAGTTCCAGGGAACCTCTTCTTATATTCTTGATATAGTGCATTTCTCCATCCAGGAAGCGGCTTATCTCCGCACTGATTTACGTAATAGTAGGTACGCTTACCTCAATATTCATTTCGCGTGTCCATCTGATACGTGGAGTGCGTTCAGTTCTAGTGGCAGCCCTCCTTATGGGGGACGAGCTAGCAAGAACCGGGACATTTCTGTCTTCCATTTCATTATTAATCTGCATTCTGTACTGATCTTGTGATGAAGTGCTCGGTGGTGCGAGTCTTTGATTTTCAAATTGTTGCTCGGGTACCTTTTTCGTTGCCAATCTTGTGGTGCCATAAAGTTGAGAACTGCTTATTATTATTATTATTATTATTTTTTGTTTCCACACACTTCTGTGGTCTATCCTTTTGTCGTCGGTTTACTCAAGACGACTAGGTCGACCGTCGAACCCTTTCGACTTGACGAAAGGGTTCGACGGATAATTGCTGCCGATCCGAGTATGACTGCCTTCTGCATCCAATTTATGGTATTGAATTCTATTTTAAGATTTAAGTGCACCAATGATAGTTTATGCACTAGGCCATTCGCGGATATTATAATAGGTTTAACAGTAACTCTTTTCATATGCCAAATATCTCGAATTTCATCAGCTAGTTCTTGGTATTTTTGCACTTTTTGTTTATATGCCTTATTCAGATTTTCATCCAGGGGGACAGGGAAATCAATGATGTGACATATCTTGTTTTCCTTAACTACAACCACCATGTCTGGCCTGTTGTTCACCACACTGTAATCGGTTATTAGAGATGTATCCCATAAGATTTTATTGTGGTGTTTTCAATAACGGGTTGCGGTTGATATTTATAAGGAGGCAACTCTTGGTTTACTAGGCCAGCTCTCTGAGCTATCTTTAAGTAAATATTATTATTATCACAAACATGATTCATCGATCATCTCAGCCTAGGCTGGTCGGGTTTACAATGCCAGAATGAGAAAGCAGTTCAGCTCCTCCCATTCAGCTTAGTACCTTACGAACAATGTGGCAAGTTTGTAAGAGAACTGCTCGTTGTCCTACTATGGTAATCGATTTTGAAACACCAAGACTTTCCAGATTTTTGGAAAAGGTTTTGCTTACTAGACCTTCGGCGGATATAACAAAAGGTAACACCTCCACTTTCTGGAGTTTCCATTGATTTTTCAGATCAATTGCAAGATTTTCGTACTTCGTGACCTTGTCCATTTCAGTTTTTCTGATGTTATGAGAGAGTGGTATCGCCATGTCAATTATGAAAGCTCTCCTCTGCTTTTTGTTAATTAGAACAATATCCGGCCTATTATAGTCAACCGTCCGATCTGTTGTAATTGGTCTATCCCAGTAAAGAATTGTATCGGCTGACTCAAGTACGGGGGAAGGCGTGTACTTGTAATATGGTGGAGGCATCTTATCAAATAGCGAGTGCTTTAAAGCGATTTTCGCCAGCTGATTATGCCCGCCTAGGTAAGCATTAGGGGCAAGGACTGGACACCCTCCAACAAGGTGTTCAATTGTTTCTCCTACACCACCGCACTTCCTGCACTTGTCGACAACATCCATGTGTAGAATATGTCTTTCATAATTTTTTGTCCTTACTACCTTATCTTGAATAGCTGTCGCGAAGCCTTCTGTTTCTGGATATAATAGTCCATCGGTAAGCCAGTTTAGAGACAAATATTTGTCAATGGAGTCATCCTGAAGTGATTTAGGAAATCTCCCATGTAATGTCTGTTGTTTCCATTCTTGAACGATATCCTTCAGTGCTGTTCTACTATCAACACGATTTTGTTTATTTAGATTTAGTGGGGTGAAATCCTGGTCCTTCTTAACAACCAGTTTCATTAGTGTGCTATGTGAACTAATGAAGCGCTCTCTCATACTATTCTCCTGATTGAGACAAAGATTCTTGACATTCACAAGCCCTCTGCCTCCCAACTTTCTTGGAATATATAGCCTTTTTGTGGACGAATTGGGATAAACATCGGAACTTTGTCATTTATTATTATTATTATTATTATTATTATTATGTGTGACTAAAACATTGTTTAGTGGTTTGTGTATTTTGAATGTATTAGTACAAAAAAAATTATTACTTAAATGTAATATATATTTAATTCGGTTTCACTCTTACTTCTACTCATATCTGCATTATCTATAATCTCTAACTACATCAATAATAAGTGGTTCTATATTATTAGTAAATGCTACATAGGAATCTTCTATTTTTATAACATAATAAATCAAATTTATCCAACTTTCTTTGGGAATACTTCCTACAGTCTTCCTAATAACTATTGCCGCACTTGCATTTAGAGTCGGAGAAATGTTTTCTACTCTAACATATCTACTATAATACATATACTTAATTGAATGAAAAATATAGCGGCAGCAACGGCATCACATACATATTCCTTCTTAATATTAAATGTTTTTAATATTTCTAGAAGATCACATTTTTATGTGAATTATATTATTTTCGAAATATATATCATTTTTTAATTTATAGTTCTGAATTTCCAATTTAGTGTTATTTGCATTCGGAACTTTATTTTTTTGCCGGTTATGATAACTGGCATTGTCCATTACAATTACGCTTTCCTTAGGCACATTGGGCAAAAGGCTATTTATAAACTAATCTTCAAAAAGTTCTCCTCTGGTGTCGTCATGGTAGTCCAAAAAATAATGTTAAATATGTTTGAAGGGCAACCGTAAACAATTTGGAACCCATTCATCCTCGGAACCAACATGTAAAATTGTAATTATTTTTCCCTTGTTCTCTGGTGCTTTGGTTTGGCATTTTCTTAATATCCCATCCTTTTGCTGAGGTCTCATGTTCATCGAACCATGTTTTATCAAGGTTGAAATAGGACAATTTTCTAATCTGTATTTTTTATAGATTTTAAGTAGTCAAACCGCTACCGTCACAATTGTTGCGATTCTGTTAATATTTGTCTTTTATTAATGGTCCGACATGCAAAACCCATTTCAGATAATATTTTTCGGAGGCTAATTCTGTTGCAAAGAATGTTGGTTTTATATTTCCTTAGTCGCTGTTGGAATAAATGCAATGTAAACACAGTTTGCTCTTCATACATAGCATACATTTTGCTTCGAATTAAGTCCTTGTCGTTTTCGTTGACACATTTGCTTTTACCTGAATCACTACGGACTTTTTTGGCTTTAATTGGCTTACTATATAATTGGTCACAATATCTTTAACTATAGACAACGGAGTTTTCGCCAATGAAGCTGCGGCTGCATTTACATTAAGCCCTCTATACAATAAAGAAACATATACAGTTTTAACAATTTGCTTAGCATCAGACGATAAATATTTTCTTTTAAAATTAGCACTACCGGAGGCACAATGATCATTATCTTGCCAAGAACGCCACATTTTTAGCACGTTTGGAATAACAAACAATACGATCGAAATTATAGAACTGGACTTTTTAAGAAAATAATTCGAACTAAACTAAAATATTTCGAAACTACTAAACCAGACATAAAATTAATTTTATCTTTGTACCTGTTATTTTATTAGACCTCGCCCTGATTACATTTCTTACAACTTTGCCGGGTTTCGTTACGGCAGGGGTTGTTAAGAGTTTATTGCAGCCAATCGTTCAACGATATATCTTGAAATGCACTGTACCCATTTTCCTGTTTTCTGGATTTTTTCCATTACATGCACACCATCACGAATGGTTCGGCGACCAACATTTAACTTCTCTGCCATTTGTGGTTGAGTTTGAATATCGTCTTCTTCTAACAATGCTTGTAATTCGGCATCTTCAAATTTTTGCGGTTGACCAGAATATCCTTTGTCTTTCAAGTCAAAATCACCATATTTGAATCTTCTAAACCAACGTCCAAAAGCCCCTTGCCTCGGAACATTGTCACCGTAAGTTTCCGTAAGTGTACGATGGCTTTCTCTCGCGTTCTTCTTTCTCTTGAGTGAACAAGAAAGAAAGGCTCGAAACTAGACATGTTTACGATACGAAAAAATATGACGCAAACTTTAATGACGTTTTGGAAGATACTATTGTAGCAACAAAATTACATTAGAAATTAGACCCAGAAGAGAGTACCGACTCTTTTTCCCAGCGCCATCTCTCAAAAAAATTATTAACCGCCTCACCCGGTATGCCGAAGTTACAGTCTTAGCGAAACGCATAAATATGTATTAAATATAATATAAATTTAATAAAGTGGAAATTAGTATAGTATTTTTTTAAACAATATATAGTGAAGTTGTTGAGGGTTCCTCCTTCAAGTAGCATTGAGTTTTATTTTATGTATTGTCTACACATTAAACGAATAATTAAAAAGCAAACAGTGGAAATGAATTTAATATTTATTTATATGTAAATATCACACTTTGATTAACAGCAAAACTTTTACCGATTGGGTGAAAATTTTTTACAGTACATGATATTTACAGAATTATTTATACCCGAGCTCGGTGTATGTATTTACGGCTGTATACGTAATAAAATTAAGCCGCTATTATCTACAATTAACGATTCCGTATTGCTAATATGTGCCAACACACGACTTTATTATATTTTATGATTATCACCTGATTACGGCCAAATATTTTTCGTCAAGAAATTGTAGTATAATAACAGTTTTGCAGCAAAATGGTTAGAGCGTGGTTACTGTCTGAAGAAAATGTTTTAACGCCTAAGTATGTTACTTTAGAAGAATTGTATAAAACTAGCGGTGTCGAGTATTACCAGGTAATAATTCGTTTCATATATTCAATCATTGTTAACCGGTTTTAATTTTCACATTAGTGATACAGAAAACGCTAAAGTAGTAGGTCGATTCTTATTTGTTCCGTTGTTACCAGCTTATGAAATTATTAATAGTAAATACTCAAATTTACATTTGCAAACTAAATAAAACCTTTTCTTACTTGTCGAATGTTTATTTTAAAAATCTACGTGAACATCGCCAGGAAAAACGTCGCGTAAATAAACTTCTTTGAGAATTACAAGTATGAATGTCAATTTTAATTTCATTTTCAAAGTACGTTGTTGTTTTTGTAGTGTGTTAAAGTTCATTTAAAAAACCTCACCGGTTTTTTTTTACAAACGTATAAGAATATGTTCTTCATTTAACGTTATTGCAATTTTAGGTAGAAATAAGAATTTTCCAGAATTATCTGCGGTTTAGATACTAAATGCAGTTACTCCTACTAATAGTCTGAGGTATTTTTTTAGTGCTTCCGAAATTTAAATTGAAATATAATAACAACCAAATTAGTCGTCTTGAAATTATTTATTTTATGGGGCATTTCACGTAAAGCGGACAACGAACAAAAAAGTGACATTCTGAAATTTGTTTATATTGGGCATATATACTTCTAAGGGATATGAACATGTACACACCTTTACACATTCTTTACACACTTTACTACATTCTTTGGAATTTTATCTTCATATTGAAGTAAATTATAATAAAATAATAAATCTAGTGTATAGAAAATTTACTGTTCTTTTTGATTTTCAAATTAGATTCCAAATTTGATTTTTTTTCTAGTGTTAAACCGGAAGTAAATATTTCAAATATTTTTTTAATAACTTCAACCAGTTTAATTTAAATTTTTTTACTGCAAAATAAAGTTTAACATTTATAAATTTTCCCATAAAAATTGCAAAAATGATATAAATTAGTTTAGGAGATAAACAATTAGAGTACGTACAGGCCATTCTGAGCGTGATACCTGTCGCTTGTTAAAGCCGGTTGGTGATGTAAAAACACAATAAAACGTTGGTTATATTTCAATAATATTAATTATGTGTTATTGTCTTACCTATTTGTGTTATTATAAGGTTATTTATTTCTTAAATTTAAAATAAAATGTATTATTTTAAAAGACTAAAGGAGAACATCACAGAAGGTGAACTCATAGTACAATGCGATTTCGTAAACAATTAAAGTTTTGTTGTCCAAGACACAGCTCAATCTTTTCGCTGGAATAATTGGCAGGCAACACTACTAACAGCGGTCTTTCATTATAGAAATGAAAATGAGATAAAACACGGTACATTCTATGCTTTCCAAAAAATACTACACGAGCATCTTTAAAAAAAGCAATAGTTGGATCGAAAATCACAGATGGTGCCTCAAATTTTAAAAGTGTATTCAATTTTACAGACCTATTATAATATAAACAAGATTTTAAGACAGGCAGGGTGTCATTTTCACGCTATCCCTCACGGTAAGGGACCATGTGATGGCCTTGAAGGAAACCTAAAACGTTTAACGACACGTGTAAGCTTGCAATTACCTCTGAGTAGAGCATGAATGAATGATTATTACGCCAATGCGACTATATGAATGGACAAATTCAAATTTAACTCAATCATTTATTTTTCTCCAACCACGATGTTAAACCTGAAGTAAATATTTTAAATAATGATTTTAATAACTTTGACCATTTTAGTTTTTTTTACTGCAAAATAAAGCTTAACAGGTCATAGGTAAAGGTATTAGGATTAGTGACGCATCAGCTACTAAGGCTATTTAGCGACCATCCCTACAACTTAACGTGGGTTCTGATCCACGGTCATCAGCTACCGATAACTCAGGCTATCCCCTCACAGGCTATCAAACCCTTGGTTATGTGCTTATCCATAAGTCTATCAGGAAGGCTACGGACTGACTGACTGAAGAAAGAAAAACAACCATGCGAGCTCTGAAATCGAACCAACTACCGCAACAATGTGGTTTCGGCACAGCAGCCGAAATGGGATCTAAATTTGTTTAGGCTTAAAATTTTCAGGCTCAAAATGGGATCTAACTTAGTTTAGGAGATAAATCAATAAGGGTATGTACATGTAATACTGGGCGCTTGTTAAAGTTGGCTGGTTTGTGTAAAAAAGTATATACCTACATAGTAAAATTGCTGTAACGTTACCTATTTATGCATAAAGACATAAATATTCTGAACTAGTTTTACACTTAATACCTATATATATATATATATATATATATATATATATATATATATATATATATATATATATATATATATATATATATATATATATATATATATATATATATATATATATATATATATATATTATTATTATTCACGTATGGGCCCGGGTGGACCACGCGAAGTACAATTACAGGCGTTTGTTGTTGTTAGCCTTCCTTTGCGCCCATACTAATTTCATTCTTTCGCTATGAGCTTTTTTTCTTTCGTCAGACCAAGTTGTTCCAGTCTTCCTACATTTTTCTCTCTGGCCAACCTTCCAAACGTTAACCTTGTGTCTGAAACAGCCTCTATCCTGAATTTCACTTTGTGTAATATTTGCTGATCTTAGGTCCTCTTTAATTGCAGAAATCCATTTAATTATTTCTACTTTAGCTCTACTCCTATTTTCATAAAATTCGACTATTTGTCTAGTTAGCCTACTCGGATTCATCCGTTTTATGTGTCCGTAAAACTTAAGTCTTCTTTTTCTCATATCGCTATGTATATCTGTATATTGTTTGATTTTTTGGTTTTCTCGAAGTCGGTATGTTGTGCTATTTATTTGTTTGGGCCCTAGGATTTTTCTTATGATTTTTCTTTCCTTCTTTTCAATGTCCTCGATGTCCCTCTTTCTATTCAAAATGAGCGTTTCTGCCCCATATAGACATTCTGGCTTAATAACTGTGTTGTAATGTCTCAGTTTTGTGTTTTTAGATAGGCATTTTTTGTTGTAGATATTTTGTGTAAGTCTCAATGCCGTTTCCATTTTTTGACATCTACTCTTATTGGCCGCTTTTTCCAACCCATTTTCCATGATTATTTCACCCAAATATTTGAATTCAGAGACTCGTCTGATGTTACCATATTTTGTTTTTAGAAATGGTGTTCTTAGTCTGTTGCAAGTCATGTATTGTGTCTTTTCAAAGGAAATTTGGAGTCCTACCCTCTCTGCTGTTTCCTTTAGAATTTCAATCTGTTTCTGTGCCGTTAATACATCTTGAGCCAAAATTGCTAGATCATCAGCAAACGCCAGACAATCAATTTTGATGTTTGTTCTCCCCAGTTTAATGGGCTGGTCAATATTCAGTGCCGACTTTTTTTCACGCCACTCCTGTATTACTTTTTCTAGAACACAGTTAAATAAGAGTGGCGAGAGTCCATCCCCTTGTCTCACTCCAGTTTTAATTTCGAAGGGCTCTGAGATGTCATCCATGAATTTAACTTTTGACCTTGTGTTAGTTAATGTTGCTTTAATAATTGCCAGCGTTTTCAGATCTAGTCCTTGTTCTTTCAAGATTCGGAATAAAGATTCGCGGTCTATAGAATCATATGCTTTTTTGAAATCCACAAATGTACAGACGAGATTTTTATTGTACAATTTTTGATGTCTTAGGATCAACTTTAGATGCAGGATCTGTTCAGGGCAGGATCTGCTCGGTCGAAAACCTGCTTGATATTCACCAATTTTAGGTTCCAACTGTCCTTGTGCTCGGTCTAGTAGACATTGAGATAGAATCTTGTAACAAACTGGGAGAAGAGATATCCCTCTATAGTTGTTTACATCCGTTCTATCTCCTTTCTTGTGTAGTGGATGGATTAGAGCATCTTTCCAATCTTCCGGAATCCGTTCGGTTCGCCAAACTTCTTGTAGAATTTTGGTTATTTCGTTGATTGTACCTGGACCAGCGGATTTCAAAAGTTCAGCAGTGATTCCATCTTCACCAGAAGCTTTGTTATTTTTAAGCCGCTTGATTTGCCTAATTATTTCATCTTCATTCGGTGGTAATGAATCTGGGTTTGTTTGTTTAGGGTTTAGTGTTGGTAATTTGTTTAAAGGCTCAGGACAGTTTAGTATTTGTTCAAAATATTTCGCAAGTTCTTTGCAATTGTCTTGGTTATTTAGAGCTAATTGTCCATTTTCCTTTTGGAAGCAAAGACTTTGGGGTTGATAGCCTGTTAATTTAGTTTTAAATGTTTTGTAAAAGTTTCGGGTTTTATTTTTTTGGAAATCTTTTTCTATTTCATTAAGTTGATTGTTTTCATATTTTATTTTAGTTTGTCTAATTAGCTTCGATGTTTCTTTTCTTACTTCCAAAAAGATGTTATAGTTTATTGCTGTTTTTTGACTGTTCCAATCTTTGAATGCTTTACTTCGGCTTAATACTGCTTGCTCGCAAACTTCATCCCACCACGGATGTTTTCTACGTTTTTGTAAAGGGACCAACTTTAAGGCTGTTTTAATAATTTTTTGTTTCAATTCTTGCCAGTTCTGTGCTGGTTGTTTATCAAGCTCTTCTGTTAGGGATGGTTTCATTTTCGTTGGGTCGAACTTTGGTATTAGCAGTCTCTTTTGAATAAGTTTTCGAGGTTTTAAGCTAAGTTTGATTCTAGTCAAGTAGTGATCCGTGTCTATGTTAGCTCCTTTCCTGACTTGAACATTCAAAATCTCTTTATAATTGGGGTACGAAATGGCAACATGGTCAATTTGAAATTCACCTATGTACGTGTTTGGGCACCTCCAGGTCTTTTGTTTTGTTATTTTCTTCTTAAAATGTGTTGACATTTTTAGATTAAACTGCGAACATAGTTCAACCAATCTTCTACCATTATGGTTAGTCCATTTATGAGCGGGAAAGCTGCCGACTGTTTTCCTGTACTTTTTTTCTTTCCCCAGTTGGGCGTTGAAATCACCCAATAGGATTTTTACATGGTTAGAGGGAATTTCAGAGATAGTCTTTTCCAGAATTTCCCAGGACTTATTTACTTTTTCAGGATTAGATTTATTTTCTTCGTTAACTGGGAGGTGTGCATTGATTAATGTATAGTTTTTGTTAGCACACTTGAGGGATAGTGTCATAAGTCGATTATTTACTGGCTGGACATTAGGTATAGAACCAAGAATGTTTCTTGAGATAGCGAAAGCAACACCGAGATGTGGTGTATTTTTGAGTATTCTTTTGTCAGTTTTACTTTTAAAAAGTCTGTAGTTGCCGAATTCCAAGGTGTTATCCTCTGTCAATCTGGTTTCTTGCAAAGCTAAAATTTGGATTTTTTGCTGATTCAATGTTCGTCCCAAATCGTGTAGTTTTCCTGGACGCAGGAGAGAATTGATATTTACCGTTCCAAAGAAAGTTTTTGTTTTCGGTTTCAGACGTTGGCCAGAGGTCTCCGACTCCCTCTGAAAGATTTTGCGTTTAAGCCCGGACGCCCCAGAATCCGAAAGTCCGGTTGTACCAGCAAAGCTGGCAGAGGATTGTCTACCTCCTGGGGTAATTTTGTAATTACTAGAACGCTTCATCTTGTACTTTGAATTAATTGTTTGAACCATGACGGTTCAGAGGTTAAGACTGGAGGGGTTAGTTCCAGAATTTAAATATCAGCCGCACCACTGGTGAACAGACGCTGACCACTCAACCGCTTGATACAAGTCAGACGCTAAGTGGATTTAGTTTTTTTTTGCCTTGGTTCGGGGCTGCTTATTTTGAGATATTCGCAGCTGTCCATTAATATCTAATGGAACTTTCACTATCCACCACCCGTGACCCGTCCAGTACCTTAGGCGAGGTATACTAGATACTAGTATACTAGATACCTAATCAAGGCATGGATATGCCTTCAGTAGTTGGAACAATACAGTGGTACGTTTTTGTCCCTGGAATAGTTACTGATGATTGAAATAGCGGTTGAAGGAAAATTCTTTGGCGTTCAATATCATCTTTGGAGCAATAGTAGATGACTATTTGAGTTAAGGGAGTATTCTAGTCTAGAAGCCCAAATTTCGAGCGTTTTTTAAGGATTCATAAAAAAAGCAATTGATATTTTTACTATCCATTTTTTTATGGCATATTTATTTAAATTTCGAGACTACATAAAACAATTAAAAAAATATAAAAAAATTTCAGCAAGTTATGCGTCGTTGAAGTAGAGGGGGAAAAAAAGGCCGTGTCCCGGTTGTCATGATATCTACTCTCCTGGTTATTTGAAAAATAAAATTATGGATAATTTTTTATCAGTATAAATGCCAGTATCGTATAAACCAGAAAAAGCGTAAAAATTTTTCGCAAAATGGTGGCTACTCAAAAATTGAGGTCGATTTTCCCAATAATTTTTTAACTTTTCCGAATTTTTTAAAAAATATTAAAAATATTTTTTTAAAGTTTTTATGGTTCATACGATAGAGAAATATATAAAGAATATTCGTGCCAAATTTTAAGTAAATCCGTCGACTAGAACTTGAGATATTATGTCAAAAACTGATAGATGCGTACATTTAACTTATATTCTCTTAATCATTCATCCCAGCTCCATACATCTGGCCTTCTTCTACTTCATACTGCTGATTTTCAGCGTATAATGAAAAAAGGAGAGAGAGTTATTCATCTTCAGGTAGCTGCAGTCTTCAGTCGCCTATTATTACAGCCCCTCCGCCCAAACCGGTCTGGGTGCTACGTCACTAAAATGACTATAACTTTAAAAATAATTCGAAGTTTGAAAAATCCTTTTAGGGAGATATTCTTGAATATCTAAACTATCGAAATATGAAAAAAAATCGATTTTTTCAAATTTCTAGACTAGAGTACCCCCTTAAATTTGATTTCGCCCATTCTTACAATCGCATTGGCGTAATAATTGCTCTACTTGGTGGTAACTGCAAGCTTGCATGTGTCGCTAAACATTGCAGGTTTCCTCCAAGACCATCACTTGGTCCCTTACCGTGAGAGGTTGCGTGAAAATAAAACCCTGCATTTGTCTTAAAATCGTGTTTATAATAAAATAAGTTCATAAAATTTAATCTATTTTTAAAAACACCACCTGTGATATAGATAATTTTCGATACCACTATTGTTTTTTTTAAAGATGCTCGTGTAGTATTTTTTGGAAAGCATAGAATGTAGCTGTGCCCTGTTACAAATCATCTGAAGTCATTACAATGTTACAATGTTTTATCTCACTTTCATTTCTATAATAAAAGAACGATGTTAATAGTGTTGCATGTCTATTATTCCAGTGAAAAGATTGAGCTGCGTCTTGGACAACAAAACTATAATTTTCTGCGAAATTTCATTGTACTATGATTTCACCTTCTGTGATGTTCTCCGTAAGTCATTTAAAATAATACATTTTATTTTAAATTTAGGTATTAAATAATCTTATAATGACACAAATAGGTAAGACAATAATGCATAATCAATATTACTGAAATCTAACCAACGTTTTAAATCGACGTTTTAATGTGTTTTTACATCACCAACCGGCTTTAACAAGCGATAAGTATCTCCATCAGAGCTCTAATTGATTTATCTCCTAAACTAATTTAGATGCCATTTTGAAATTTTTGCGGTCAAATTTACAAATGTTAAATTTTGATTTACAGTAAGAAAAATTAAAATTAAAATGGTCAAAGTTAGTAAAAAATTATTTGAAATATTTACTTCCGTTTTAATACTAGAAAAAAATTGAAATTTGGAATCTGATTTGAAAATAAAAAAAAACAATAAATTTTCTGTACATTTATTATTTTATTATAATTTTCTTCAATATGAAAATAAAATTCCAAGAAACGCTTCCGTCTATCAGGTGAATTCTAAAGAATCCCATATCTTAGCAACTAAACCTCAGATAATAAAATATATTATGTGTACACATTCATATCCCCTAGAAATACAAATATGCCCAATATGAACAAATTTCAGAACCTCCCTTTTTTTATTACCCGCTTCATGTGAAATGTCCCTTATGTGAAATAACATTCAGTGCCATTAATCTTTGGAAACAATTTCCGGCAAATGTCCGCTGCGACTCCTTACAAACCGCATTCAGTCCATCCAATTTTCGATCACTTTTTCAAACAATTAGGGTCTTATTTCCGCAATTGTCCGAGTTATGTTGAACTCGAGGAGATTTAATACTATACATTAAATCACTTTTTGAAACTTCTTGACGCACGTTTCCCTAACCATGTTAGCATCATCAGGAGATGATTTAATCTAATTCTAAAATTAAATTATGTTCTAATTATATGTTAATCCTACCTAATCAAGCGTGTAAAAATCATGAACCGTGAAGTTTACCGAAGCTTACATTAATAATTGAAAAAGTTGATTGAACGGAATAGGTCCTTTATCCCCATTCATAATTTTCTTATATTTTTCTATTTGAATTCTTTCATATACGTCCAAAGTCCTATTGTTACACTTTTAACCAGTCTTAAATTAGTAATATCTATACTGTGGTGGATTGTGTAAAATTTAAATTAGCCATCTGATTTTGGAAACTATAATTCGAATCGTTAGGAATGTGTCCTAACGATTGGTGGTGGTGTTTTTTCTAGAAATATCAAAATCTAACCTATTTTTGTTGTTTCTACTAACTAAAACATCCAGAAATGGTAAACTATCGTTGTTTTCGAGTTCATGCGTGAATACTATGTTTTCATTTTTTGAATCGAAAATTGTAAAAACGTCATCTACATATTTTAACTATATCCTCGGAAAGTAACTGAATTCATCTTTTGCGTCGGTTTCAAATTTACTCATAAATAAATTGGCTAAGAATGGTGATAGAGTGGCCCATTGTCGAACAGCAAAAAGCAAGAAGCAAATTGAAATTAAAATTATTTAGGGAGGTGCCCGAAGTGAACGGTTATAATAAGAATATTGTAGATAAATTAATTAGAAAACATAAGTTTAGGAAATTATTGAAAGAATCTTCGACGTTTCAAAAGGATCAGAACAAAAATAAATTTATGGTAATATCGTTTGATGCCCAATTAACACTAAATCTAGACAAAATTTTGAAAAAGTGGACGTTAAGGTTGTGTACAAACCATATAATAAATTAAGAGAAGTCCTGGGTAATCCAAAAGATAAAGTAGATCAACATAAAAAGTCGGGGATTTACGAAATTAGTAGTGATCGAGATTGTGATCGAGGTATATTGGGCAAACAAAAAGATCCATATTAACGAGATATAAAGAACATATTGCACACATTAGATATGAGAGAAATGAAAAATCTTGTGTGCTCAACATGCAATCAAACATGACTACAATAGGCTGATAGTGAAAATAACAATAGGGCTTTGGATGCATATGAAAGCATTCAAATAGAAAAATGTCAGAAAATCATGAACTGAAATAAACGACCTATTTGGTTCTATACTATTTCAATTATTAATGTAAGGTTCAGTAAACTTTAGGGTTCATGATTTTTACACGCTTCATTAGGTAGGGCTATCATATAAATAGAACATAGTTTAGTTTTACAATTAGATTAAACCATCTCCTGATGATGCTAGCGTGGTTAACGAAACGTGCATCGAGAAGTTTAAAAAGTGATTTGGTGTTTAGTGGTAAATCTCTTCGAGTTTTGTATTTTACACCAAAAGTGCCAATAGAAGAATTGATTGAGTTTTGTTGGTTTTTTTAACATAGACCAGATATTTAACATAACCCCAAAGAAAATAATCTAAAGATGTTAAATCACATGATCTTGGTGGCAAAAAGTATAATTAGCTTCTATATCTACTCACAGCTTCGCAAACATTTAAATTTAAAAGGATGTAGCTTTTATATAATTTATAACTTTCGTAACGTTTGTAAAGATGTTAAGATTCTCACTCTTATTTTTGACACAAAAACTGCTTTGTTATGCACACTGTACATCCAGATAACCTCGGATGATTTCTTTTTAACCAACGCTTGAGGATCGTCAGTCCATTTGGGCAAAATTCATGTTTTTTCCACATAAAATGTTTAACTCATATTTATATTGAAGTTAGTCAATTTTTGGCCAATATAGCGTGTATGCACTAGTCTACTGTAGCGATTTTTCTACAAATCGCCACCAAGGTGCAAATAAAAACATGTCTTTGTTAACAAAAATAACTATATTTGCAGTTGAAAATTATATTCAGTCTCACCGCTGGTTCACAATCACAGTTCAAATAAACAAATTAAAATTACTCTCGTCCTCTTGACATTGACACCGATGCTGACACTGGTTATTGTTTGTCCGTTATACCGGGTTGCTTCACTGCACCCTTCTTAAGAATATTTCGTCCCGAAATCCACCAAAATTGCGATCCCGGTGAATTTAAATATCTCCTCCAGCATATTCCGCACCAGCCTCCAATCCAGACGATCCAACCCGCAAGTCAATTTCGGTATTGCTAATTTGCTGATGTTCTGATCCAGAAGCTTTTCTCTCAGGTCGCACAAGGTATCCCAGACGGAGCGATATGACGACTTCTCATGACTGACTGTCTTGTTTACCAGATAAAATATTTTTATATTGATGTCTTGCTGATTGGTTGTTATCTTGAAAGCATCACCAACATGCGGATTCTGCCTCCTAAGGTACCTAAGGTGGGTCCGAACTTCTTCTTAAATATGACTGCGATTCCCCGGGACATCAGCAGATCTTCGGCTACACAGTGGGCCAATGCGTATTCCTCTGGGACAGTAAGGAGGTCCTGTTGTACTTCTATAGTGACGTCATATCGACTCTTCTGACCAGTGGAATATCTGTCCATAAATTCTTCAAAGGTAAGCTCGGCGAGAAGGTCCATCCGACGTACCCTGCCTTCTCCATTACCATCGTCCCGATTACTGGTAACAGGCATCATTCGGTTGAAATGGATGATTTTTGGTTTCCCTCGCGGTAGTCTTTGATCGTCATTGATCCTATCGAGAACTTCAAGGGGTCCCTCCCAGGATGTCTGGAGTTTCGGAGATAATCCACGACGACGCCGAGGATTGTAGAGCCACGACAAGTCGCCAACCCGATATCCCCCTTTCTCAGCTCGCACATCATAGGGGTCCTTCATTCGATCACTCTCAGCCTGTATACTTTGGCGAACCCTGTGATGGATGTCATCCATTCTCCTCCGGAGGTTACAGACATAGTCCTCACCGACTGTGTCTTCTCCAAGTGGATAACCAAACTTCAATTCGCAGGGCAGTCTGTTCATAAAGTTCTCTGTCCATAATGACGCTCGCTGGGGTATACTCTGTGCTCTCGTGTATGGATGAAAGGTAGGCCAACAGGAACAAATGGGGGAAATGGTCCCAGTCTCGTTGATGGTCGGAGCCTACTTTCGACAGGTATCTATTTATAGTCCGATTCTGCCATTCCACCATTCCATCTGACTGCAGATGTAAGCGGTAGTGGTAATGTAGGTAGCGGTAATGCGGTAGTTCGGGTCTTATGAATGCCTAGTAGTTGACAGATTTTCAGAAAAAGGGCGGACTCAAAATTTCTCCTCTGATCGGAATACAACTCTAAGGGTACTCCAAAGCGACAAATCCATTCCTTTACAAGGGTGTCTGCAATAGTAGCAGCTTCCTGATTCGGCAAGGTGTAGATTTCCGCCCATTTAGTAAAGTAGTCCATCACGATCATTGCATACTTGTTTCCCACTTCAGTCTCTGGAAACGGGCCGGCTATGTCGACCGCCACACGTTCAAACGGGCTGCCAACGTTATACTGTTGGGTGGGAACTCTCGGACGTTTCTGATGCCCGTTACTGGCTCCGCAGACCAAGCATTTTCTGCACTATTCCTTGACATCTATTTACAGTGCACCCAGTAGAAACGCCCCCTCAACCTGGCGAGTGTTAATCCAAAGTGACCCGCGCTTGTCCCGTTATGGACCTCTGTCAGTACTTCCTGAACTCGATTCTCAGGAACCACCACCTGCTTCTTCAGATCTCGGCCATCAGGATTCTCCACGAGTCGGGTCAGAACACCGCCTTGAACTTCCAATGAATTCCACTGGGCCCAGTATGGGATGAGAGCTGGGTTATACCGGACAACTTCCTCGTACGTTGGTCTACAATACTCTCGTTTCCAACCAATAACCAGCTTCAAGATGGGATCTTCCTCCTGGTCTTTCTGCACTTACGTCCATAAATCGCCCACCACCGTTGTTCTATTTACTGGAAATTCTTTTTGCTTAACCCGAAGCAGTGTTGGCAATCTTCTGGACACGATAGCCCTTTCAAGACCAGTTCCATCAACCTCTCGAAGGTGGCGGGGGCATTACACAACCCAAATAGTTCTTCTGTCTTCTCTCCGTTACTACGGCTCAGTTCCACCTGCCAGTAACCGCTCTTCAAATCCAATGTGGAGAAAATCTTTGATCCAGCCAAAGTGTCCAGAGTATCGTCTATCCTTGTCCTTATATAACTGTCTTCTTCGTCACATTGTTAAGTTGCCGATAATCCACATAAAATCTTATCGATCCATCTTTCTTCTTGACGAGAACTATTGGTGAATCCCATGGAGTGCTGAACGGCTCAATCACACCTTCTTTTTCCATATAGTGAACGATCTTGGTGGCTTTTGCATATTTAATCAAGGGTAGTCTTCTAGCAGCCTGATGAATTGGTCTAGCATCGCCAGTGTTGATTTTATGCCGAACGATGTTAGTTCTACCCTTGCTCGTCGAACCGATGGCGAAGATATCTCGATACTTGCTGACAAAATTCTTCAGGGAAGCTCTCTCCTGGTGGGTAAATCCATTTGGACAGGCGGATACAAGGTCTTCCAATTCTTTTGGGAACTTACCATTGCTACATTCGATAACGTTTAACTTCCTGACAACTGACACACATGAGAACAATACTCCAATACAGTCCCTTTTTTAATGGACACCGAGTAATAATTGGTGTTCATTACTCGGATGGGCATTCCTTTTCCTACTCCCCATCCTATCTCCCTGTCGTGGCTTCTGGTCTCAAACAGCATGATGCCTTCCATGTCAGATTTCTTCTCCGGAGAAGCGTTCACAATGATCTCTCTACGTTCTGGTATTACGCAGTTCTCACTCAGAATCACACGAACGCCACCTTCTTCTGACCTACGGTGTAGCACGACTTCTTCTCCATTTATCTTCACTGTTCCCTGCTTCAAGTTTAATTTGAGATTTGACACTTGGCATCTATGATGTCCATGACCAACATAACTTCATCCTCTATGTCGCCTACTAAAGCTACATGACAAAATTAGGTGCTTCCAAGGCGAAACGTGTTGTTGATTTCGCCGTACTCGGTACCTGGAGACCCAGTTGCAGTGCGCAGCTTCCATGTTGTGGCCATGATTTTCGTTCGTCGGAATGATGTTGGTTCGGACGATGGTCTTTGTCGCACCTGTATCCAGTAGCATTGGATGTAGCTTGTCATCGATATGGCCATCTATGAATGCGCTGTTGGACCGATGTTGAATGGTAGCTATTTTTACTGTTCGATGAGGGGCATGCTGGGTACAGGTCGATGACGGCCCCTTCTCGTCGACCTGTTTTAGTTTTTCGGCGTCGAACAGGTGGATGCTTTCTTGCATTGGTTTCGCACGTGCCCCAGTTTTCCGCAGTTTCAGTACCTAACTGTCTTCTTTTCTGGCTTCCGGATTCTTTCTTCTAGGATCCGCCGTACGACCCATTGTATGACGTTCTCGTAGTGTTCATCACCTAATGCTCGGACACGAGCCTGGCTGCGGGAGCTCTGCTTCGCTGCTTCGAATTCCAAGGCTTGGGCAAGCGCATCTACAAGTTTCCTCGGGCGAGCCAACAATAAGGATTGTCTAACTTCAGCGTCTCGCAGTCCATCCATAAATACCTGTACAGCCAAACGTTCCACCATATTCTCCGGAGTAGCAGAATAAGCTAAGTGATCCAATCGAGCAACGTCAGCTTCGAATTCCTGCAGGGTTTCGCTGGACTTCTGGATGCGGTTCTTTAACTGAGAACGTGCTCCAGATGGATGTGGCCAAATCGTAGTTCCAAGCGTTTTACTAGTTGCTTATAGCTCCTTTGCTATTCCGCAGGAATGGTCTGCAATACATCAGTGGCTTCTCCTCGCAATGCCAAAGTCAAGGCCGTAGCCCTCTCGCTATCAGTCTACCCGTTCGCTTTTGCTGCTGCCTCAAATTGAATCAGGTAATCTGACCAGGATGTCTTACCATAAAAGTGTGAAGGTTTCATTCGCACGTTTGTCATGTGGTTCTTGCTGAGCTCATTGGATACGTAGTCATCAGGTACGGGTAACGTGCTCTTCGCTAATTTTTTGTTGTCTTCCTTATTCAAACAGTGCATTGAAGCATGACTTTTCGTTCTAAATTCTTTTCACAGCTTATCCTCCAGGTCTTCTAGATTTTTGTGAACTTTGCTTTCAAGGTTTTTCAGGTTTTTATTCAGCATCTCAGAATTTGTCTGTTTGCAATTTAGTTTTTATCTTGCTTTCGACACTCTCAGCATTGCTTTGAAGCCTACTTTCTATCTTGCTTTCCAAGTATTTTATCACAGAATTTGTGTTGTATGGAACTTCGAACAGGTATTCCTCAGAATCCAGACTGTCGTCCATCAATGCCTTCCTCAATCATGCTTGCAGCACACTTTTCACACCGGAGATCTCCAAATAACGTTCTTCCAACTCTCTTTTCAAGTCCGCCACTTTCAAGTCTTTCAAAAACACTCTTTGCGAAGCCATATTGTCCCTTAAATTTATTTTTTAATTGTCCATAAAAATTTATTAGCACGTTCTGGAAGAATAACCCCACACCTGACACCAATGTAGCGATTTTCTGCGTTAACTTGACATTGACATT
This sequence comes from Cosmopolites sordidus, assembly GCA_031761425.1. Classification (NCBI taxonomy): domain Eukaryota; kingdom Metazoa; phylum Arthropoda; class Insecta; order Coleoptera; family Curculionidae; genus Cosmopolites; species Cosmopolites sordidus. The sequence goes on from JARFXV010001408.1 coordinate 306,236, forward strand.
TCTCTTGACATTGACACCGATACTGACAGTGACACTGACCATTATTTGTTCGTTATACTGGGTTGCTTCACTACTAAATATATTTTTAGGTTATTTGTTGCAATATTTTCTGTATGCCGAATTTTCAATCAAAAAAAATAATGTTTACCCATCATGCGTTTCATAACTATATGCATTTTTTCGGAGAAATATTTTTTAAAACATACCAAATTGTAAAAACTTTTACCAACAGCGCGAACATATACACAATGAGTAATAAAAAAATTTATTGCTTACATATTATGTGTTTTTATGTCTGACATTTTTAAGAAAGTCCTCTAAAGTAATGTGGCATACTTGAAATATCTGAGATATTTTCCGATAACAATAACTTTAACTAAAAATAATAGTGGTGCAATAGTATACGCACCATTGGTGCAATATACGAGCAAAAAGTAAACTTCGAAGAGCAAGTTCATCGCATTTATTAAGGTATTACTACTATTGCGCACCAATAGTAAACTTTTCTTAGATTCTGCCTCAATACATCGCCTCTTTATTTAATATTTCTTTAGTTCCTAGATAGAATAGTTGGAATTTATAGTACTTAATGCAAACGATATATGTTTAGTGAAATGACGAGAAGAAAGTTTTTAACGCAAGGATAATAAGGAAGAGGCAATGGAGGAAATTATGTATGAACTGGAACACACTTTAGGTGTGGTAGAGTTTCGAGTTTTTTTTTCAGAAATAGGTGTATTGAACGCTGTGTACATCCCGTCAGAAGTTGATAAATTGACTGATGAGGAGAATATTAATGAAAACAGACTACTGAATTAAATACTACTGGGCAGGGAACTCACTGGTACACGAAATAGATGTGGGAATTGACCATTATTCAAATGATGAATCGGACAAAGAACTTCTTTTAGAAAAAAGAAGAAAGTTCCAGAAGGATCCTGAGTGGATCTGAAGTGCACATTCGGTTGCCTGTATCAAATGAAGATGAAGCCTTACAAAATCTGAAAGCCTTTTTGGAAGGAAAAACACCTTCGGAAATATTTTTCTCATTTTTTGACGAAAAAATTATTTCTATGATAGTGGACCTTTCTCTCAAATATTCTCGAGATAATAATCGTTTAGATTTTAGATTTAACAAAAACGATCTGAAAAGTTTTTTTGGTATTCTAATCCTTTCTGGTTATTATAGTTTAGTGCAAGCTGATCTTTACTGGCGCAAAGACGAATATTGTACCGAAATGTATGACTAGAAACAAATTTAGAAGTATCAAAAGAAACTTGAATTTGTCAGATAACGCAAGTCTAGACAAAAATGATTAATTTGCCAAATAGCGTCCATTTTTTAATGCTATGAACGTATCAAACAATTTGGAATATTTTCGCATAACTTTCCTATTGACGAGCAAATTATATAATATTTTGGTAGGTAAAATGTTTATAAAAAGAAAACCCGCCCGATTTGGGTTCAAGTTGTGGGGTCTATTCTCATCTAATGGACACCTCTACACATTTATAGCATACGGAGGAGCAAATTTCTGAGAAAGAAAGATCTCCTTATGGATTGGGAGGACAAGTAGTTATAGATCTTTTGACAGCATTAAAAATCAACTGCACCATGGGATTTTTTTATAAGAATTTCTCATTCTATACTTTATTCGATAAATTACATGAAATGCAATATTTTGCAACATGTACCATCGGAGACAATAGCACAAATAAGGAAATTATGTTAGGAAAGTTTATTTACATGTTTTGTTTTTTTAGTTATGTACCAACTCGTCTATTGGAACCTTTGGTGTGAAACACTAAACTTGAAGAGATTTATCACTAAACACCTAATTACTTTTTTTGAACTGCTCGGCGCACGTTTCGCTAACCATGTTAGCATCATCAGTATATGATTTAATCTTAGGAGCTTAAATCATCGTTTTTATTTTTTAATGGCTTACGAATCTTGAGAAAAAAACGAATCATGTATTTGTCTTTGTATTAAATGACGAATTGTCAATGACGAATGTATGTGTGAATGGGCCGATACACTTATACTGAAATACCGCACCCAGCCACAAATACCGAACTACAAGACTTGTGTAATCTCTTATTCTTATATATAGCCGGTCGCGCGCCGAAACAGCATCGGAGCGGTAGTTGGTTCGATTCCAGCGCTCGGATGGTTGTTTTTCTTTATTTCTTCTGTCTGTTTACTTCCTAAATGTTTGTGATTGTTTCTAGGCAAGAGTGTAAAATCCGACAACGAATTACCCCTCTGTCACGCCAGTTAAAGGCTGGGTAAGGCCGAATGCCTTCTGAGAAGTGTTCTACGTAGGTCACTGGCGAGTGAACCAACCGGAACCACCGACTGGCGAGTCGGCAGGTTTCCTGATGGACTTATGGGTAGGCACATAACCAAGGATTCATAGCTCGAGGGGGGCGCTGGCCTGGGTTTGTCGGAAGCTGATGACCGTGGTTCGGAACCCACGTTAAGCTGTAGGTCCAGTCGCTAAATAGTGTAGTTGCTGATGCGCCTCTAACCGTAACAATTTACCTTTTTTTACCTTTATTCTTATATTACTTTTACCAGTTTGAACCTATGCTCTACACTTGCACGCACTTGTAAAATGCCCCACCCGCGCACCTCGCGCCCTTCGTCACCGGCCCGCCTAGACGAATCATTCGTTCCGAGCTCGCTTAGGCAGGTTCGCGCTCGGCAGTTTCGTGGCAAACTATACACTTTGATAATACAAAAAAAGGAACGAGACATAGAGTTTCATTATTAATTACGTTTTTACGAAAACAAGTACTACGATTTCTTCTTTCATACAATGTTAAAGAATTACGGTTTTTTCTCTCACTCAGTGTTAAATAAATTAATAACTATGGTAATAAAATAAATTAATAATATTAAATAGAATACCGACGAATTTATGACAAAACCAAATGCACAGTCTATATCTGGTTAGCGTAAATCACCAGCTTTGAAAAATCAACACCAAAAAATCAACCAACAAACCAAGCAATTTAGTAGCATTGAGAGTGGCCATGGGGTTCAAACCCAACACGAAAGCGCAAAAACTCATTTTACTCGCTGCTATTGATTTGGTCAATGTGATAATAAGTACGGAAAAAGCAAAAAAGTTGAAAACCATATCACTTTCAAAAGACACAATATCGAGAGATTGTTGTTATCGATGATTTTCACGATTAAATAATTGAAAAGTTTAAATTAAGTGATTTTTTTGTTATTCAATTAGACGAATCAACAGATGTGTCGAACTTGGTGTAATTTTTATGTTTTGTTCAAGACGAATGCAAGCGGTTGATATAAGAAAATATGTTATTTTGCAAATCAATCCCTGGTCGTGCAATTGGCGAAGGATTGTTTAAAGTTTTTACTGATGCTACACAAAAAGAAAAACCTGGACCTCAATAAAGGCATTGCTGTATGGACTGATGGAGCGAAAGCGATAGCTGGGAAGAGTATTGGTATGATAGTAAAATTAAAAGACGTTATGCTACATATGGAATGGACCCACTGCTTTCTTCACACAAATGCCCTTACTATAATAAAGATGCCAGATAATTTCCAAAATATTCTCTCAGAAGCTGCAAAAATTGTTAATTTTAACTTCGGATTATATTACCAAAAATGGGGATTTAGAAAAGAAAATTGGATCGCGTGTTGGAGAGCATGAAAACGCATTTACGCGAATTGAAAATTCAGATACTGGAATATATTCCAGATTGCAACGATGACTTGTCGAAAAGATCAGTTCTCAATCCGTTTGATGAAAATGTTGTTGCAGCTGCTGAATCACCTATCTAGATTCGCAACCAATTTATTGAAATCTCGTCCGACAAAACGAGCTTGCACGTCGATGTATATACCGAACCTTAGTAAGTATAGATTTGAAAAGATTGATCCCCTTCGCTAGTTCTTATACGAAAAAAGCTTCTCGTCTATGGTGACTTTAAAAACTAAATATAGAAATCCTCTATTATCACTGGAAAATAATTTACTTATGTGTGTTTGCAATGATGATCCACGTATAGAAAAACAAAATCAACCGTCGCATTAAATTATTATCTCAAACAACTTGGACTATTACTTTATTTAAGTTTATTTTATAATGTTGTTATTACCTGGTAATATTTAATTTTCTAACACTTTATCAATTAAAAATACTATAATAAAAGGATGTTTCATATACCCCCCCCCCCCCCCCGAAATAAGCCAAATATTACCTAATATTATACCGAAAAAATACGAGGAGTGAAGAGAGTTAAATTATTACATTTGAATTGAATATATATCCGAACTAGTGGACGTTGCGCACAGTAACGCCATCTCTTGTCGAGTAGTATATTTTTGTTGTTTTATTTACTTCAAACTAAACCCCCCCCCAAAACTAAATCCTGGCTACGCCCGTGTATACGGGTCTTATTTTTTGATCACATTGCGACCCCCCATATTCCTGAACATGACCCCCCTAGAGTTTGCGACTGCAGATTGAAAAAGGATGATCTAATTGATTAAATCATCTCCTGATGATGATAATATGGTTAGCGAAACGTGCGTCGAGATGTTAAAAAAAGAAAGTGATTTGGGGTTTAGCGATAAAACTCATCAAATTTAATATATGTTAATGTTAGTGTTATGTTATAAATGATATATCTGTTAAATTTTTCGCACCTCCTTTTGTACTAATTCCAAGCACCTAATTACAATATCGTGCTGGTACCTTGGTACCATAGCATGCATACCATACATACATGTTTGGCGGTTAATAATTCTTAGTTTATTTAAAAATTGGTGCTGGAAACCAGGGTCGGTTCACAATCTAAACGCTTATGTCATTTTGTTGCTACAACAGTATCTTTCGAAACGTCATTAATGTTAAACTATTTCTATCGTATGGTAAACATGTCGAATTTCTCATTCCCATCCCATATTGCGGTATGTAGTGCTTTTCTTGTTCGATCAAAAGAAAAACGCGAGTGTTAGCCGTTGTATACCTGCGGAGACTTACGGTGACCATGTTCCAACGCAAGACGCTTGGGGGCGTTGGTTTAGACCAATCATCAAGTATTGATTTCGACTTTAACACGTTCACAGCCGGTAAGAGCTTGTTAAATTTCGGCGGATGCCGACCACTGTTTTTGTTTAAATTTTAAAGCTGGCTATTGAAAACTATTTAAAATGTTTCTATAAATGTTGTAAAAGATAAGTTTGCAGACTTATTTAAGTTTTTGTGCCGACGGCTAATACCGTCAGCTGCATCACAGACTTAATATACGACGGTATTTATCGTCGGACATCATGACTATCTATATTTGTAATATACATATATCTGTAATATATTTAGTTAATAAAAATAAAAATTTAACAAATAGGAAATATTACTAAAACAAAATATAATATATAAATAAAAATTACACAAGATATGGTATAATAAATATAAATATATGCATAAAAAACTAAACAAATTTAATATTTGTATCTAGAACTATTTACAAAACTATAAGAATATTAATAATAAGAGGACAGAGTAAACCTATGAAAAAATAATCTCCAAGCTCAAGGTGGAAATCCATCGTACCGAGGAGCTGAATGGCCCAGCGTAAAAGTGTCTTTAACGATGTCTTCGGATACCTAGCGCCTTCCGGTAGTAAATAGCTTTCCTATGGTAAATCGGAGCTCTGCCTTGGGTGACCGTTTTTTTCTCTTGAACCTAAAATCTTTTAAGGAGGCTTTTAAGAAGAATAATGGTATTATACAAGGCGATAGGGTTTTGCGGACCAGAACCCTTCGGAACCGTTGGCCGAATTTGTCAGTTCAGTCAGTTCTCAACTCTATGACACCACAAGAATGGCAACGAAAAAGGTACCCGAGCAACAATTTGAAAATCAAAGCCTTGCACCACCGAACACTTGATCACAAGACCAGTGCAGAGTGCAGATTAATAATGAAATAAAAGACGGAAATGTCCCGGTACTTGTTGGCTCGCCCCCCATAAGGAGGGCTGCCACTAAGACTGAACGCACTCCACGTATCAGATGGACACGCGAAATGAATATTGAGGTTATGCATGCCTACTATTACGCGAACCAGTGCGGAAATAAGCGGCTTCCTGGATGGAGAAATGCACTCTACCAAGAATATAAGAAGAGGTTCCCTGGAACTCGGCTGTTGAAGCAAAAATTAGCCGATCGTAAAAATATAAATTTAAATACAAAGTGTCTCTCCGAAACAGAACTAATAAATGTCAAGAGAGAAGTTGATAATGCATTACACCAGCAACAGAACACCAGAACGTTACATATCAGCAACATGAAGAAGATAACATAGGTATCCTCACCTTAACCACAGAGGCGCAGCCAATAGAACAAACTCCTAAATTTCCACCGTAGCTCTCATCGTCTAGCGATGAGAAAGTGACCTTACGACAGAACTTGTCTAATATACGACAGAAGTTTTACAGTAATTTGGTTCATTTTATTGGGTCAAATTCACTAAATAGGTCAAAAATTCCAATATTTCGAAATATTGCAAAAACTCGTATTACTCTCGAAGATCAATAAAGTTTCGGAATCACATCTGGCTGGGATACTAAATCTGTGCGATATACATCTTGCGTTGTACTGCGCAGCAGTGAATGCGATCGAAATTTCAGGCCAAAAAACATACACCCCCAGTGCGACCAGGCATAAATTCCAGAAAAATACACCCGCCTGGAAAACACGCCTTGAAAACAACATCAATGATTTCCGGAGGAAAGTCGACGTCATATCAGCATACTTTTCTGGTAATCGATAAGTAAAGCAACGAAAAAAACAAAAACAATTGCCAATAAATCTGGCATTGGCTTCGATGATCCAAACTTTTCCGAAAAATTATTGGATCTTAAGGATCGGTTTAGATAAAGCTAAATCTAAAGGGGTTAGGCTAGCAAGATATAATTAGCTACAAAAAGGAAAGCACCAAAATACAGTATTCATAAATAGCCAAAAGAAATTTTATAGAGAGCTCGAACAAGGCAGTAGCAGATCAGAACTTGAGAATGTGGACATGTCTTCCTTTGCAGAATATTGGCAATCGGTTTGGAAAAGATCAGATGACTATTAAAAATCGGCACCTATGATTAAAACAATTGAACAGCTCACAACTGCTCTCCCAGAAATGTAGTTTAACGATTTCACGGCGATTGACATTTACACCGCCGTCAAGAAAACTTATAACTGGAAAGTTCTTGGACCAGATGGACTACATAACTTCTGGATTAAATAGTTTACGGCTGCCCACAGCCCACTTGCTAGTGCATTTAAAGAGGTAATGATAAATCATGATACTTTCCTGAATTTTTTAATGGAAGGCAATACATATCTTCTGTACAAAAAGGGTGATGCTAAGCAACCCAATAACTACAAACCCATCACATGTCTGTCAGTATTGTATAAATTGTTGACAGCCCTAATCAATGAAAACATTTACAAACATTGTGATGAAAACAATATTTTTGAAGAAGAGCAGAAAGGATGTATAAGAGCAAGTATAGGATGCAAAGAACAGCTAACGATCGATGCTGCACTTCTCGAACAAGCGCGGAAAAGAAATCGTAACCCAAACATCTGCTATATAGACTACAGGAAAGCCTTCGATAGTGTTCCACACGATTGCTTACCAGAAGTCCTGAATAATTTATTAAATAAGCCCTTCCATCATTAACTCCTTAAGATGCCTGATGGGGAAATAGAAAACAAATATCTTTATCGATCAACAATGCATTACAACTGCTAATATCGAGAGAGGAATTTTTCAGGGAGATTTCCTTTTTCCAGTTTGAAGAGTAATATAGAATATAAACTAAACATGAGGATTCCACGAAAGTTTTTGCACCTACTATATATAGATGACCTTAAACTCTCTGGAGAAATTAGAAAAAAACTAAACTCCTTACTAAAAAGGGTCGAAGAATTTAGTAGGGATGTCAAAATGTCATTCGGACTTGACAAATACTCTACCATTAGCATTCAGAAAAGAATAGTCAATAATCAAGATTCAACACACTGTAACATACAACAACTGGCACCAGATGAATCCTATAAATATTTAGGTATACCTCAAAACGAGAAATTTAACCGCAGCCAGTTAAAGAAGGACTTTTCTACTATGTACGAATAAAGGCTTACAAAACTTTTAAATACCAAACTGAACAGTGGAAATCTGGTTAGAGCGATCAATGGATGGGCAATGTCAACTCTGACCTATTCCTTTGGTATTGTTAAATGGTCAGAAACAGACCTTGATGGACTGGATAGATTAACACGTCGAACATTGTAAAATTTCGATGTTTGCATTCAAATTCATCTATAAAGCGATTATACGTTCCAAGAAAGTTGCAGAGGCCTCGTGAACATTAAGAATCTTTGTCTGAACCAGGAGAGTAAGATAAGAGAGCGCTTTATTAATTCAAGCAGCACGCTAATGAAGTTGATTGTTAAAGGGGACCGGGGTTTCACCCCGCTAAACCTAGATAAAGTGAACCTTATTGATGGTAGGACAACACTTACGGATTGCGTCCGAGAATGGAAACAACAGACACTACATGGGCGATATCCAAAATCACTCGAGGATGATACCATTGATGAATCATTGTCTCTGAAATGACTGACCGATGGGTCGTTGTACCCTGAAACAGAAGGTTTTGCGACATCTATTCAAGATAAGGTAGTAAGAACACGGAACTACGAAAGACATATACTACACATGGATATTGTCGACCGATGCAGGAAGCGCGGTACAGTGGGGGAAACGATTGAATACATTATCGGAGGGTGTGCATTTCTTGCTCCTAATGCTTTTTAGGAAGACATAATAGAAAGTACTCGCTATTATATAACACACCTCCTCCATATTATAAGTACTCACTTTCTGCCGTACTGGAATCATCTGATTCAATTCTATAAGGAGACAGAACAATCAGAACAGATCGAACGGTCGATTATAATGACCAGACATTATTCTGATTAGTAAAAAGAAGAAAAGAGCGTTTATAATTGACATCGCAGTGCCGCCCTCTCATAATATCAGGAAAACCAAGCTGGAGAAAACTACTAAGTATGAAAACCTAGCATACGATTCGAAAAACCAGGAAATTACATAAGGTAGAAATAGTGCCTTTCGTTATATCTGCCGAAGGCCTAATAAGTAAGACCATTTCAAAAAACTTGAAGTACCTTCGTATCTCAAAATCGATTGCCATAGTAGGACAATGTGCAATACTCTTGCAGACATGCCACATTATTCGTAAAATCTTATACTAAGTGAGAGGAGCTGAACTGCTCTCTCATTGGTACTATAACATCGACCAATATCGACCAGTCTAGGCTGAGATGTTTGAATTCAGAATGAACATAATAATAATAATAATAATTGGTTGAATATTGACATTGGTTGCAAATGAGGAGCGGGGTTTCACCTCAATAAACCTAAATAAACAAAACCCCATTGATAACAGAACAACACTCACGGATTCGAGAAGGGAAAGGACAAACATTACATGGAAGGTTTCCTAAGTTACTCGAAGATGACACCATTGACGAACCATTGTTTCGCGATATCTATTCAAGATACGGTAACAAGAACAAAGAACTATGAAAGTCAAATACTGCACTTGGACGCAGCCGATAAGTGCAGGAAATGCGGTATTCTGAGGAAAACAATAGAGCGCCTTACTGGTGGTTGCCCGGCCCTTGCTCCTATGCTTATTTAGGACGGCATAATCAGCTGGCAAAAATCATATATCAACAAATTGCAAAAAAATACTCGCTATTAGAAAGCGCACATCCTCCATATTATAAGTACTCGCCTTCTCCTGTACTTGAATCATCCGATACCATTCTTTACTGGGACAGACCAATTACTACTGATCGAACGGTTGATTATAACAGGCCAGATATTGTTCTAATTAACAAACAGGGGAAAAGAGCTTTTATAATTGACATCGAAGTGCCGATCTCTCACAACATTAGAAAAACCGCGATGGAAAAATCCACAAAGTATGAAGATCTGGCATATGACTTGAAGAACCAGTGGAAACTGAGTAAGGTAAATGTAGTGCCCTTCGTTATATTTGCCGAAGGCCTGATAAGTAAAAGATTTTCAAAGAACCTCGACAGCCTGGGTATCTCGAAATTGATTGCCATAATGGGACAACGTGCCGTGCTCTTGCAGACGTGTCACATTGTTCGTAAAATACTATGTTAGGGTGAGAGGAGCTGAATTGCTGTTTCATCTTGGCATTGAAATATCGATCAGTATGAGCTCAGATTCTACATTAAGGATAAGCAGGATAATAATAATAGTAATAAAAATAGTAACAAAAAATAATTATAAAATATAAGACATCAGCAAAATTTTCTCTTGATATAAAAAGCAAATTTCTAAAAATAGATGAAAAATATTTACAAAACTAATAATAATAAAATAAAAAATATAATTGTGATAGATTCAACAGCATTTGAAACAATATCCTGGACGGTCAGGACAATCAGAACATTCATAAATGGTGGCAGTCTGTTTGCCTTCAAGACTGCAGGATCTACACCTCTGGTTGGATTTTTTTTTGTTTTCGGGAGAAATCACCATTTTATAAAATCTGATACAAGTCTTCATCAGTATAATAATGAACTCTTGCTCGTTTTTTTGGTTGAGAAGGTCCAGATTCATTAATATTTTGTTCCATATTGAAACGGAATATTTATTTAAAAAAAGTGAAAAAGTAAAACCGCGCACGTAAAACTACACTTTAGAAACTGTTCTAAGGTGCCATAATGAACTAACGTACCCGATTATAAAGCCCTGATAGAAATAATAGCGGTACAAATGAAACAGACAACCGGCGCCAGATTAATAGCATCAGTGTCGGGTTTTGCCATCGGCGGTAGTGAACGTGTTAAAGGAAAAAAAACGCCCTGGTCCGAACCGAAAAAAATTGGAGATGAATTGCAAACGTTGTTGGAAGAAGACAATATGGAAACTCTACAACAAATGGCGGAGAGATTAAATGTTGGACCTCGAACTATTTGTGATCGTCTTCATGCCATGCAAAAGATCCAGAAGGCAGGAAAATTGTTACTATATTAACTGAATGACAGATGGAAAAGCGAAAAAGGGCGTGAGAAATTTTACTTCCTTGGCATGAAAGAAAGACTTTTTTTGCAACGGCTCGTGACTGGGGACGAAAAATGAATATATTTCGACAATCCAATCATGGGTTGAACCCATGTATCAGTCATCAACATCGACCTAAAGACCAAATCGCTTTGGAAGCAAGAAAATGCTGTGCATTTGGTAGGATCAGAAGGGTGTCTTGTACCATGAGCCAGGTGAAAAAGTGAACACTATTCGCGATCGTCCACAAATGATCAGCGTGTACCATGATTTGATCGAAATGCGATCGAAATGGGCTACAGGACATGGGAAAGTGATTTTGGAGCACGACAAAGCCCCATCACACACAACTAAACAGGTCAGAGGCACCAGTTCTGCACTTGAATGGAAACTTTAGCCCCACGCGCAGTACTCACCAGACTTGGTCTCTTCCGACTACCACTTGTTTTTATTGATACCTAACGCACTTTCCATGAGACACTTCAACGGTTACGAGGATACCTAAATTACCAGAGAGATGGTAAAAATGTGCAGCTAGCTATGGCACATACTTTCAATGTATTCACACTTCAACAATTACGAAGATACACAAATTGCCAGAGAGGTGGTAAAAATGTGTAGCTAACTACGGCGCATTCTTTGAATAAACTTTTTTTACCTTTCTCTCAAATTAAAGATGCTCCACATCATTTTTGCTGTGTTAGTTGTCACGTAAATTTAGTGTAGTAGATGCATCACAAGAAAAATGATATGCGGTTTGCTATTCCTATGGTGTGGAGAGAACCTACTGACCATGTAAGTGATTGCTACTTTTGTATCACTAAAACAGAAGGGATTTCAAAAAAGCAAAGGGACAAAATTCAGTATACAAATTTGCCTTCTGTACTTAGGCCAGTTCCACATAGCCAGGAACTACCGGTACCGATTGCGCCTTTAAACCTGGAAAACATGTTTTCGGGTGAACTCTTTATCAGAATCTGATCTCCAACTTCCTGAGAATACAAGTTGTGAAGTACACAAAGTCATTCAATAAGTCCTTAGAAATAGATAGAAAAACAAATTATTGTAAGTAGAATTTTTCTATTTCTTCAACATAATCTTCTTTTACACTTATCCAAGTGTTTCTCCAACTTTTTTAACCCATCTAAAAAGTAAGATTTTGGAAGGTCTTCAAAATTGGCGATGGCCGTTGTGATCCGATCGATGTAAACCGTTGCCCGCTGAGCCATTTTTTTAAGTTTGGAAATAAAAAGTCACTGGAAGCCAAATCCGATAAATACGGTGGATGTTGTAATAATTTGAACTTTAATTCCATGAGTTTGACCATTGAAACTGTACAGGTGTGCACCCGTGAATTATCTTGATGGAAGATCTTTTTCTTTTTCAAATGAGTAAGATTTTTTTTTATTTCATTGCTTAACTGGTACAATAACGATTCATAATACTCTCCAGTTATTGTTTTTCCTTTTTCCAAGTAATCGGTGCAGATGATTCCGTGTGCATCCCAAAAAGTGTGGCCATAACTTTGCCGGCCGATTTCACCATCTTCGCCTTCTTCGGGGCCCGTTCGCCTTCAAAAACCCACTGTTTTAATTGTTCCTTCGTCTCTGGAGTGTAGTAGTATATGCATATTTGGTTCACAGTCCACTGAGGACAAACGCGACACTCATCTTGCCGAAATTTTTTCACATCCAATTTTTCGTGCAAAATGAAAACACTGCACCTTGCGATAAACCTGTGGGCTCAACTATTTCTCGCACTTTGATTCGTCAATAACTTAAAACCATGTCGGGGTTTTTGTCAAACATTTCGGGAGTATTATATTTATATATTTACATTTATAAACAGTTGCAAACACAGGAGCAGACGTGCCATCAACTTCATTCATCTCAGCTTTAATATCTTTTGGTGTTAAGCCTTTTATATATAAGTGTATAATCACCTCTCGAAACTCACTTCTTCCATTTTTCTAAATAAATAAATGTTTTTTGATTCAATCGACAATAAAATGAAACCATGTGTTATAACTTAGGCTTTGACAATTATCTAGTGATAATAATGATATTTACTAAAAACAAACGATTTCCGATACCACGAGCACCATCTCTTTATATTCTCTAGGGACTTATTGAACGACCCTTGTAATAACCCAGATTTGATGAAATGATTTGGTTCGTGACCTGAGATTGTCAAAACAAAAATTGGAACTTTTTGGTTCCAGAGTTCAACAGTGGACCTGTTAGATAAAAATGCAAGTGTTTCACTTCACAGAAAACAGAAAATGTAACATTTTCAAGTTTTTATAAAATGGAAGGATCGTTATCGTGTCTGTTGTGATATTGATGGATTAATGAATGAGCGTATTATGGAAGATGTACCTTCCGGGTGGCGTATTTTCATAGATTCGTTGAAATACAGCTTAACAGGAAACAAAAACATCACAACTTAGCAATCATACTAAACAGCGCTAAATATGAACAGCATCAGTGGAGTATTTGTGATGATTTTAAAGTCAAAGGTACATCGCTAGGACTTCAAGGGGGGTTTAGTTTTATTGCTATTTTGTGTCTATGGAACAATAAATCATTTTTTGATTTAGGACTACAAAATACTTGATATATTTTTATCAATGTTGCCTTAAAAAAGTTTAAATTGGTTGTCATGGGTAATCATTATTTTTTTCTTAAAAAAAAAACACGTTTAATTCTGTGTGTGTGTATGTATGTTTACTACTCGAAAAAAATGGCACTAACTCGAAATCATTTAAACATCAATGATGTTGTGAAAGGTACTGTTGTAGCAACAAAATGAAATAAAAGCTTAGACTGTGAATCGACTCTTGTTTCCAGCTCCATGTCTTAGAAAAATTAAGAATTTTTAACTGCCACATCTGGTAATAAAAATATTTGCCTTCAATTTTAAACAATTTTCTAACATAAACTGTATAATTTAACTAACCTATATTGATCTTGTCTTCAGATTGACGTTAATAAGCATGAGGATGATCCGCTATTAAAAAATTTAATAGAACAACGAGACAATCATAACGTGAACAAAGCAGAAAATTTGGATGAAGCTGATTTGATCAAACATAATACAGAACACTTCCATGAACATGATGAATTTCGCCTTATAGTTCACGGTTGCGGATACTTTGACGTTCGAGATAAATACGACGAATGGCTAAGAGTGGAAGTCATACCTGGTGATTTACTTGTAATTCCTGGTGGATGTTATCATCGATTTGTAGTAGACGGCAAAGTAGTAAGTTACAAAATCAGTTGTTTTTTATGCACTAGAAAATAATTTTATTTTGTTTTTCCATGACAGCATGTTTCTTTGATAATTTTTAATTTCATATAATCCTTTATAACGGGTAATTTTTTCAGTGTATGGTACTACCGATAGGGTTGGTTCAGATACATTTACCGGTCGGGTATAAGTCAAAATTTGCCGTCCAGGTGTATGACAGAGTTTGTCCCACTTTCTCATTACAAACTCACTGTTATCTTAGCGTTGAACACAACCAATAAAAACAATAGTCTTATAAATACAGAAATTTAACATTCAAGTTTTATTTACAAGAGTCAAGATTGGATTGAAATAATTAATATGAAGTATATAGTATTTTATAAAAGCTCTTTTCATGGCGTTCTCAGATATTTATAAAAAAATATACATTACAACTTACGACGTGACTGAAAAGTGAAACATCTTGTACATAAACGAATATATTAAAATTGTAGCTTACAATGTTTCATGTCAAACTCATATCATGTGAAAATTTTTAATAAAATATGAGAGAGTGAAAACAGTTGGCGATTCGTGCTGGAATACAATTTGTTTAAAATGTATACAACAGTGTTGTGAATACCTTCGTAGAACCAGCAGCGTGTATGTTATCTCTTTGCAACTACTCACGACGTTCATTCTTAGATTCTAACACTTGCCAGTGTTTGTTTTAACGGTAAGTTGAACATTCGCTTCCCTTTTTTTTTTATTTGCTTACATTTTATTTTCATTTCGTTTTTGAATTGGAACATCGGCTTATTGACTGATATTCTGTTTCATTTATAATGGACGATAGGGAGGGGATTTAGTCGTCCTCCCCGGTGCCCATCAAGAATATAGAAATTGGCAATGAAAATGATAGTATTTCGAACGAACATTCTTCCCCCAAAAAAAATTCTCAATACGAAAAAACAAATATTCTTTATTCGCAAACCGATATTGAGCCTTCTATAGTTTATATCGAATCGACAAACATTCCATCAATTAAAATTGGTACTTTTAATAGTATCAATATTGCGAGAGATATCTTTAATCTTAATTTAAAAGATGTTAAGAAGGTTAGCAGCAAAGCATTATTAAACAAGGGATCTAATATTTTCATTCCATATAACTTTGTAACATGCAAAGTAATAGTTAGGCAATTGGACATCGATCTTAGCGAAGAAGAGTTATTACAATCATGTAAATCACATCAGAATGAAACCGAAATCTTGAAAATTAAAGGAATGAACAGAAATGTGGTTAAAAATAATGAAGTATCTTAGGAACCTACGGGAACTGTGGTATTAACTTTTAAAGGTGTTCTAATGTCAAAAACTATATATTTCTATGGTCTACCAAGAATGGTCAACGTCTACATCCCCCCAGTTACCCAATGCTTTAAATGCCTAAGATATGGACATACCAGAAATAATTGCAAGGGTAAGAAAAGATGTTTTAACTGTGGAAAACAAAAACATAATGAAGAAGAAAAGGCTCCGCTTTGTGAAATTAAATGCTTTTACTGTAGAGATTCGCACAGATCAGGGGATAAAAAAATGTCCGGAGCACGCACGACAAAAAAACATTGTCAAGAACTAATGTCATACGAAAACATGACCTTCTATCATGCAAGTAAGGCATTTCCTAAAACGTATATAGACAAAGAAAAATTCATCTATAATGCAAAGGACTTCTCAACCATATAAAAAAAAAAATCAGCAAATCAAGAATATCAGAATCCCAATAATAGTAGATCTGACGGGCTTATTGATCGGACACAGAGGAGGACTCATTCAACTCAGCTTCAAAACGTCGTCGGTGAAACGTACCTTCCAACAAGTAGTCTCCAATATCGACAATAAAAGAAGAGATTTACAAAAAGCCTGAGAAACACCTTCTTGTTCTGTTCTCTCCCAATCGAGTACTCAAATTCCATCTACCTCCAATTCATACCCCCAACCCCATTCCATTCAAGACCGCAAAACCAAATTAGCCTGGCCTGCTAGTGCATTTCAAAGCAACTTAAATTCTAACTCTGTAAGTACGGAAAATAATTTAAAAGTATGTATTGACTACAGTATGAGTTATGAGTTATGAGTGTGAGTTATGAGCGCAACTCTAGAAAATCAAAGTATAATCAAAAAACTTCTATTATCATATGTAAATTTACAATCCTATATGGACTTAGACCATATTTCAGACTGCGATTCTTAATACCTTAATATCAAGTATGAACCAGATACCCAAATTAAAAATTATTCAGTGGAATATAAGAAGCATTAAATCTAACAAAGACAACTTGGTCCACCTAATCTCAAAGGAAAATCCAGATATCGTGGCTTTAAACGAAACGTGGCTCAAACAGGATTTCAACTTCTCTTTAAAAATTTTTAACATCATGACAAGACAGGACAGAGGGTATGGAGGGGTATTATATGGACATGCATTAAAAAATCAATTACATACAACAAAATTAAAACCTTCAATTCAGATCAAGTCCAATACATTACGGTAAAAATTGTAAACCTATATATAATTAATATTTACTCAAACTGCAATAACGCTATACGCTGGAACTTCTGAAGGACATAGTGGAGAATATTTCTTTGAAAAAAGTAATTATATTGGGTGATATGAACTCTCACCACCCCTTATGGGATACATGTAGAACTAATAAGGGCGGTAAAAATATATCGGATTTCGCCTTTCTCAACGAATTAACGATTCTGAATGATGACCAACGCTGTTTCACTACACTGACAATAACATCAGTACAGTAGATTGTAAGTAGTAATTTAACTATTACCTCGAAATGGTCCGTCCTTCAAGGTTGCGGAAATAGTTACCATTTCCTACACTTTTAAAACTTAATTTGTCAGACCCTCAGGAGATGAATAATCCGTTTATAGTATATTTTAAAAATAGGAATTTCAATAGAGCTGATTTGGTAGCTTTCTATAACAACATTCTAATAGCAATAAGCCATATTGTGGAGAACACGAACTATAGCGACTTCTTGACTATAGTGAACTAAGCAGCGGACGAATCTATAAAAATCTATAAAATATATATATCTAAAAAAATCCCTTATAAAAGCTGCCGGGCAGAAGCCAAGACAACATAACTCTTGGTGGGATGACGAATGTACTTTACGGATCAATACAAGAAGAGAAGCTATTCGAAATTTCAAACAATTCCCCAATACGGAAAATGTTGTTAATGCTAAACGCATTATCGCCTAAATTAGGCGTAATCTAAGAATCAAATAAAGAAATAAATTAATTTTTTTTTGTGAATCCTTAAATAAAGATTTTAGCATGAAATATGTTTGGAATAAAGTCATAAAGTTTTCGAACCCTAATAAGAAATCAGCTAATAACGCTAACTCAGACGGCATTAAAAGAGACATTCTCGACCAAATGTCTTCAGATGAAATTTACCCAGAATTTACTCTTGTAGGGAAACAATATTACCTCATTATCAATCTTTGAACTTGTCAATGCGCTTCACAACAAAAAACTTCCGGTTCCAGGTCTGGAGGATATTTCCTACCCAATGCTAAAACAACTTCCCCTTGCACTTAAACAAGTACTACTCCAAATATTTATCGATTGTCTCAAGGGTGACTCCCTTCCTATGGACTAGAAAAAATACAATATCATAAGCCTCCTAAAACCAAACAAAAATCCCTCTTTTTCTGATAATTTCAGACCGATTGTTCTATCCTCTTGTGTTCTAAAAATTTTGAAAATCAAGATTAGAAATCGTCTGGATCGGCATTTGGAATACAACTTAAGATTCAAAAACTCACAAGCAGGATTTAGAAAGGGTAGAGGCACAAATGACAATTTAGCTGCTCTACATTCTAATATATTCGAAGCTTTCACGACCTCGCGTTTAGTATAGGCAATTTTTGTGGACGCCAAATCTGCATATAATAATGCCAATATTTACAAACTTTACAATAAATTATGCTTCTTAAACATACCAACCGCACTAAATAATATTATTTTCAACATCCCTAACCACAGGTTTCTGTATGCTACAGGCAATGATCGAAATTTACTGGGACCGATAACGACAACAAACGGCCTTTCTCAAGGATCTCCTTTTAGTACATTCTTTTTCTTTTTAACATCTATATGTCAGTGATATTCTCTATCGTAGCTGAAGATTTCCAAATACTGGGATATGCCGACTATTTAGTCCTATTGGTGAAAGGGTTTGATGTCCAAAAAATGGCACAAAAAATGAATTTAGAACTGGGCAAAATTCAGATTTGGCTATCCAATCATAATCTACATCTATCCGCTGATAAATGCAAACTATAAATAAAAACTGTCATGGTTTACCAAAGTACCATGAAAAATTTCACTGCCGGAAATTAAAATTTATAATACGGTCAAATTTATACCGTTCAAAAACCAAGTAAAATTTCTAGGTATGATATTCCATCAACACCTAAAATAGAATGTTCACGTAAATTGGGTTACTGTCAAAGTTCAAAAAAGTATTAATGCCTTACGTGCAATCGGTAGGGTCTGGTGGGGTGCAGACCCCAAGACATTTTTAATGGTAACTAACGCTTTAATCCGATCATTCCGACATTTAGACTATGGATCCACATTATTTAAACATACGAGTGAAAAGTGTCTTAATGAATTGGATGTGATTTATTTTGAAAGTTTGCGAATTTGTTTGCGCTGTATGAAATCCACTCCGCTAATAGCCATACTGGCAGAAACCGTAGTATTAAATCTTCAGCATAGAAGGAAATGGTTAGCAGTTAAACTTTTGGCTATAATAATTATCATACAAAATCACCCCTTAATACAGACACTTCATATTATTCGTAAGGAGATACTAAAGAAACCAGACTTTCATAACAACAATAAACAACAACTCCGTATCTAGTAGCGGCATTAGAACACATAGTTATGACATAGATTTTAACATTCTAATCTCCGAACTTCAAACCTTTAACTGCAATATTAGAAAGAATGAAGCTATGATCAGGAAAATATTTCGCCTGGTTACTGAGAGATTTAAAAATAAATACACTTTTATTTACACAGATGCTTCAAAAAAGAATAATAGGGTGGGATACGGTCTGTAAATCCCTGCCATTAACTATACATTCTCTTCTAGACTGCCACAAGAATTATGTATAGGCAAAGCCGAAACCATTGCAATACATCAGGCAACAAAAGTGTCTATAACTAAACATCTTAAGAATGTAATCATTTTTTCAGACTCTCAAAGCGCTATTACCAAGATCAAAGGAAATAACTTCTCTGCCTCTGCCGATTACTAGAATCTTAGAACAAAAAGATTAATATCACTGGGCAATCAAAACGGTTTAAATATTCTCCTTTCTTAGATTCCGGGTCATTCAAACATTCCTGGCAATGTAAAAGTTGACACGCTTGCTAAAATAGGAAGAGACTTCAATGTGTCAATGGAATTTTTTTGGATTTCAGAGACGTTTTAAATGTAATTAAGGAAAAAAATAATAAACAATACAGAACTGTTTGGAAAATATTGCTGTTAAAAAAAACATTACCAATATACTAAGATCCAATCCACTTTTCCTCTTAAAAGATGGAAATCAAAAAATTCCCTATAAGGACAGGAGACATATCACTACCATCATTAGAATACGTACGGGTCACTGCCTAACCAAACAGCATATTTTTAAATTAAATTTAAGTGATGACCCCCTATGCGAATGCGGATTAGTGGAAGACTTAAATCACATCTTTTTCGAGTGTCCCATTAACTTCATTCCAAATTTTAACCTATACGAGAAACTGAGATTAACGAATACCTCAGGTCCAATCTCTAACCGCTCAATAATAAGTAACGCTATGGAAGAGGTAGTCAATATTTTGATGAACTTTCTAACAACAAACAAAATAAAACTCTAACAAAGCGCAATGCTCAACTGTATAATAATAGTTCTTTTTCTTTTAGATCCCCTTGCCCCTTAATGTGTGTATAGAACCTGTGTTGTGTTGTCTGACTAATTGAGAGCCTCACATCGAAATACCCTTAAGAGAATTTATAAATTTTAACTTATTCACAGCACTTAATAAATTTTACAGTACAATAAAAACATTCAAATCCACATTAGTTAACTGAAGTCAGCGGCTCAGATATGGCTTAGACCCAGACAACATCCTGGTCGCAACCAAATCGTGCTGGCGTATTGCCTTGCAGCAAAGCCATCAAGCAACCAGACAAGACAAGACAATACAAATATATACAAGTTTAAGGTTGTACGCGCATTAAGGCAAAGTAAAGAAAACGACGTGCATTTTTAATAGTGTTATTAATTGATATTAAATACATATAATTTAATTTTTTTGAAGATCTGACGTGTAGTTTTTGCATAACTAATTTTAAATAACCAAATATTTGAAATGTAGACAATAGAAAATCTCATTTAAAACGCACATTTTTCATATAATTCAACCACAACTGCTAAAGATAAAAATCTAGAAAACTGAAGTTTATATTAATCAATATTCCAAGTAAAAAATATAATAAATATAATAAAAATAATAACCGTGTAAGTTTGGAGATATTTTAATTAAAATAATCGAAAATTGACTATATTATCTGTCAGCTATGATGAAAAATAAGTGATATATCCTTTGAATATAAAACTAACAGGAGGGAGCCTTGCCTATATTAATGCACGTATAAATGAAAACGTTAACGGCCATATTGAAACACCACAGATGTTTTGGAATTCTGGTAGTTGGTGTCAACAATTTAGTGGATTCGTGCTATTTTAATGTGTTTTAATCAATAATAAGTGCCGAATAAGTGTACTGGAATACTTTTTTTGTGTGTTTTAGTGTAAATACATATTAATACTTATTATTATATTGACAATAGAAGCATAATATGGGAAGTAAGGTAAACACATAAAATATGGTTAGTTATGCGTCTTGCGGTTGTTCCCTGACATGAAAAAATCAAAAATCTGGAAAAGATTTTCCAGATTCCAAATAGAAGAACTTTATTCCAAACCGCAGTAGGTTTTTATGTTCCCATTATTTTGCTGATGATTGATCGAACATCTAAGGTAAAAGTGAGACTATTACCAATGCTGCTCCAACAATTGAAGTGGACTGTTTAAAATATGTATTTTTTCTTATCATTTTGATAAACATCTTTCATAGCATTTTCTCTGGAAAGTTAGTTTTTTTCTGATTATTGTGACAAATTAGTTTATTCTCGAGTTTATATCTAACACTTTAGTTTATTTATTGACTATTTACACTACAAGAATTAATTATATTTGCAAAAACGGTATAGTAGATAAAAAATTTGTAGAACATACACAACGTTAATTTTGTTTGAGGGATATTAAATACTGAACAACTAAATTCAGAAAGGATGTATGTATTTTAATAATAAATAATTTAGAGAATATTACGGCTTTTTATTTCATTTAACCTAATTACCTAATTTAAATATGGACATTCACTCGGTGCAAGATGCAACTGATTACAACAAACCTAACCTAACCAATTTTTGAAAATGATATAATTTTATGATAGAAGATTCCAATTTCTTAATAACTTTTTGTCGTATTGGTTATATAAAAGACACTTTACTCTTTGAAAAAATAGACTATTTTCAATTAATTTAACTGTTTACATTTCTTTGCTGTATCTAGAAAGTTTTCATTAATTTAATACAGTAACAATAATTATACAATAATTTATTGTTTTAAACAACTGTACACTTTTATCAGTTTCTTGTTTTTATTCATATTGCCCTACGCCACTGCCAAACCGGAAAGCAATTGGCCATATGTAGCTACCATTCCAGTCGCACTTACAGGATCATATGTTCCTTCGTGTAGTTTTATACTCAAAACTTCAATAGCAGCGGCGGTTCGTGGCGAAAAAAAAAGGTGGAACACGTATAACCAAATTTGGGAATGGGGATAGAGAAATGCGTTACAACCAAAAATTTTACATTTCTTAGTATCATACACACACTTTGTTGTGTAGAAATACGAGTGTAACTGTCAGACATCAAATCTTCAAATAGGTACCTAAATAATAAAATTTTGCTAAACTCATCACAGGACCATGACCATTAAATATGTAGTTGAAGTTTATCCCTCCTAAATTTCTGAGCAGCTAATGTGGTCGATGACTTGTTCATTAAAATTTGAAATTGACTGCAGAATTTTATATATATAATTAGATACCAGGTGTTCCATTAAGGATGGATCGCGGCCGTATCTTGAAAACTATTTATCCCACAGCTTTGGGGAAAAAAGAATTGTACTAAAAATGATCATAAGAAATTCACCAAAAATATTTTTAAGCTTTTAAAACGACCGCTAGAGGGCGTGACGAGCTAAACATTTTTAAAAATCATTTTTTTGTGTATTTTCAAGTGTTAACCGAGTAAGAAAAATTCACAGTTATAATTAGCAAACTGTCTCCTACAACTTTGTTTTATGACATTTTGTCGTAACTTCGCGAATAAAGAAGTGGGAGGGAGTTTTACCTATTTAGATAAAAAGTCGTCTAATGTCCGTTTGCCTAAACCGATTTTCCTCAATTTGGATTCATTTAAAAGGCAATTGCTGGAACAATCAGATAATAGTAATTAAGATAATAGTTAATAGATAATAGTTAATTAAGTTATTTTTTTATATTGTCTCTAATATATGGCTGTTGAAAAAGTTACGAAATTCTTCTTAACTTTAAGTGCATCTAGTTAACTGCTTTGCAGCTGATCAAAGAGAATGTCGCAATAAGGCATTATTTTATTAAAGAAAAACAATCAAAATTAAAAATTTTCAATCACGAAATAATTTATTAACTCCTCTGCTTGATTAATAGTACTTTTATCGGACTCGGCGTCCATAATTTCTTCAAGGTATGTTTGCAATTCTTCTTTGTAAATATAAACAGTATTCACACATTTAGACGTAAAGTTCCATCTAGTAGGGGCCGCACGGGATAAACATTTTTTCACGACGCTGTCCAAAACAGTTGCCCTTTTGGATGATCGAAAAAAGAAAGCGGGAAATGCAGACAGATTTGCAAAAAACACCTTTACTCCTTTTTCTATTGTACAAAACTTTTCAATTATTAGATTTAATTGGTGATTTTTACAACAATTCGCTCCTCAAATGTTAATGTGATATTTCAAATATTGTAATCGTTCAAAACATTCACTTTGCAGCTACTGGAAAAGTCGAAAAGCGCGATGGCGAAAAACACGTGACTGTTAAGAATGGGACAGCGCCCAGGATATGACGTTATAATGCGACTATATATGACGGGTTACTAGCAAAGCGATGCATTGCTGTCTTTGTTTTTCGCACGCGATAGTAAAGGAAACCGTAGCGCCACAAACTTGTCTGTTCCCAAAGCACGTGTTCTTTAATCGGTGCGTTTTGGCAACGCTTGACTTATTTCGTTACTGCGAATGATACTATGGATGTTAGACTATAGAAGTCGCTAGAAGCGTGATCATCCACAGAACAGAGAATAATATACAATCTGAAATTATTTTTTTCACTTCATTTTTTATTTTTTAGGTAGGGCACGTGCCCATGTGCCCTTACGGACCAACCGCCAGTGTTCAATAGATTTTAATAAGATTATTTCCCTGTAATCAAAGAAACTTGTTTTTTTTTTTTAATTTTTATTATTAAATTCTTCAATTAACGAATTAAATAAATTATTTTATTTTTGTAGTAATAATCAATACTGAAAAACAAAAAATTTCGCATTAGTAAACATTGTAGATATACAGAGTATTCAAAATTCGTTAATAAGCAAGGTAAAATTATTTAGTTCATTATATATTTTAAATATATTTTATCCATTAATCTTATTATATTACCAGTCAGTTTATTATTCTATATTATCACCAGTTTCTACACCTAAATTATCTTTTAGTATTAAATTAATATCATAATTAATATTTTCTTCTAGATCAATATTTCTTAATTTTTTTTCCAAATCAGTCTGAATGTTCACATTATCTCCTGCAACAATATCTTCACATAAACCCCATCGCCGGAATATAAATATCTAAGAATTGAAAAAAAATGTTTTATTATTAATCATGATACATATTTATTTATATATTTATGCAATTTTTTTTAATTTTACAGAAATGAGTAAATGTAAAAACTTAAAAATTTTGATACACGTTCAATTCTACAGCACATTGTGACATAAATTCTTGTTTATAATATTAAAAGTTATAAATTATAACATAAATTCTATTTTATAATACATTTTTTATAGAACATTATCTAAAATGGTAAAAAAATGCAAATTCAATTGTATTATATATTATGATACATTTTATCACTTTAGAATGTAATAAATTAATAATAATTCATGTGTACAATCTCCAAAAAATCTGAAAATTTGTGTATAAATGATATAAAAAATCTTCATTGCCCGTCGTTCTCAATGGTTAATTGTTTTTCCATTTTTAACGTTTCATGACGACTTTCTTTTGCGGCATTTTCAATATCTGGTCCTACTCTTCTTTCGTACCTTTTGATTAAACACCATACCTTTTGTACGTTGTTTTGTACCTTTTGATTAAACAACAAAAAAAGTTGATGAACTGTAGGCATATTCAATGTAGATAGAATTGTATTTAATAGAGTTTCTCCGATACCCCAATCTAACAATGCTGTAACAATAATATAAGTATTTTAATCATTTCTTCATACTTAACCAAAAATGTTTACGTACTAAGAAGATCATTGTTATTATCACTTGTAGACGTTTTCACTTCATAATTTTCATCACATTTTTTACTTTTTACATGAAATACACGAGCAAGACCAATAATATCTTCTTTGATGAGAATCTCTGTAAACTCACAGAGACTTACCACGAGATTTACCATGAAATTTTAAATGATTTTTTAACAAACCCAGACAGTTATTAAACGATCAGACAGATCTCCGAAATTCCCCACTATTTAAAATATTGCAAAAAATTAACCCCAATAAAAGTATAAAATTAGGTACAGCATAAATAGCTGTAATACCTTAGTTTTAAAGTAGTGTCTGATAACGAAACATTGTTTTACGAAATTCTAGTTATACAAAGTTAAATAATAAAAGTGATAACAAGGTAAATAAATCATTTTTTTAATTAAAAATGAACTATCACAATCACTGGCGAAGCTATAGGGTGGCAGGGCTGGCAAAATGCCACGGGCCCCCGACCCGACATTTTTAACAGAATTTAGAAAACATTATACATTTTTTATAAGTACTTAAAATCAGTTAAAGTCAGACACAACTAAAGACCATAGACAAATTCAAATAAATTGTTAAGATTTAAACGCATTCATAAGAAAAGGATGTCGATCAATTTTAGAACGCATCCATTGGTTGTTTCATTTTTTGTCGCGATACTTTGGTGGTGCGGGAGAGCTAGTGATGCTCGGGGAATTCCCCATTTTGTTAACCAAGAAAATACTTTTCTCGTGGCGCTGGTTGGTTAACGACGCACGATGTTAGGGGAATCCCGGATTTCTATTTTTTAAGTACGGAGGGTTCTGCTACGCATTCTTCGTTTGATTGTTATGACAATTGGTAATTTTTAGCTTTGATTTATTTAGTTTTTATTTTATTGAATCTGCAAATAGGTGGTAAAATAAAGTTAATTGTGAAAGTTAGATATCAACATGTCTAGTTCTAGAAAATATCTAAGTGGGAGCGAAAAACGAAAGAGAAAGAGGGAGTCTGAAGAAAAAAATAAAAAGTTACCTAAAATTAATCAGTACTTTAAGAAGGATGATTTTATTGATGAAAAAGCGAGTCAACAGTGCTCCGAAACTGAAGAATTGGACGTAACTAAAAGTAACAGTAAAGCAGATGCAGCACCCGATAACAGTGTATATCCAGATCCAGAACAACCACGTTAAGCTACAACATTGTAAACCTAAGGATCCTTTCTTAAAAGAGAGTGACAATAGATCTTTCCTAGAAAAATATTACTATATTGTTTCTGTCTGGCGTTAAACTTGAACATACATGGCAAACCTATATTCGAGAAATACGAAAATGGAATCCCAAAGGCGCTCGTCATTAAAGAATCATTTTTAAAATTTCATAAAGTTAAGGACCAAACTGCCTTAACAATGTCCAACCAAATGACTAAATCCATAAATGACAAAAATATACCACTAAATAAGTGCCGAGGACAAGGATATGATGGTGCTAACACAATGAAAGGCACTTATGGTGGAAAGTTTATTCAAAGTGAACATATTTTATCGGGTATTGGGCATCATTATTAATCAACTGAAATCGTGTTTCCTTCTATGAATAAAATTGTTTCCAATTTCAGTGTTTTGCAACCTGCTACTTTGCAAAATTTAAATGACACTGAACTATTAATATATATATATATATATATATATATATATATATATATATATATATATATATATATATATATATATATATATATATATATATATATATATAATTAGATACCCGGTGTTCCATTAAGGATAGATCGCGGCCGTATCTTGAAAACTACTTATCCCACAGCTTTGGGGAAAAAAGAATTGTACTAAAAATGATCATAAGAAATTCACCAAAAATATTTTTAAGCTTCTAAAACGACCGCTAGAGGGCGTGACGAGCTAAACATTTTTAGAAATCATTTTTTTGGTGTATTTTCAAGTGTTAACCGAGTAAGAAAAATTCTCCTACAACTTTGTTTTATGACATTTTGTCGTAACTTCGCGAATAAAGAAGTGGGGGAGAGTTTTACCTATTTAGATAAAAAGTCGTCTAATGTCCGTTTGCCTAAACCGATTTTCCTCAATTTGGATTCATTCAAAAGGCAATTGCTGGGACAATCAGATAATCTAGGAGATAAATTATTTAGTTTATAAATGAAACCGCGAAGTGGCGTTACATTCAACAATATTTTTTTTGAAGTTTTGTTCCGTTTTATCAAATGGAATGGTACAGCTTTTATTACATGGCTAGAAAGGCAATTTAAAGAGGAATCATCCAGTGAAAACCCGAAATCGATATATCTGACGTGTCAAGAGATATTTCGATTTTTCTGAAAAAATCAGTGATTATTTCACTACTACCTGCATTAAGTTAAAAAAAATATTAACCTAATGTTTGCCTTCCTTCACACTTTACCCAGGCTTAGGACTGGTCCAAATTCTTCGTGCCATATTAATTTGGAGCGTGTTTAAAGCCAACAACGAAGATAATAATAATAACAACAGTCAAATAAAATTAACAGCACAACAGTCTAATAATTAACAGAATCTGACCTTTAACGCCTTGCTGAATGTTCAAAATGCCTTCCATCCTTAGAAATGCAAAGATTTATTTTTCGACGAGTACTAAAAACGGCAGCTTCAATTTCCGCTCTTCAAATGCTGGTTATTGAATTTTGAATTCTTTCAATCATGTTTTCTCGTGTGGTAGGACAATTTTAAAAAACAAGGTCTTTTAGTCTTCCCCACAAATAAAAATCGAAGACTGTCAAATCCGGTGAGCGCGCCGGCCTCGAAAATAAACTACCCCCCCCCCCCCCCCCGTCATATCCAACGATTTGGAAACGAAGCATCCAAGAAGTTTCGAACCACCTGTGAGAAGTGGGCAGAGCATCCATCATGCTGGTACCACATTTGTCTTCTTGTTTCCAACGAAACATCTTCCATTGGTTCTGGCAGTCCATTTTGTAAAAAAATTAAATATGTTTCACTATTCAAATATCCATTAAAAATAAAGGGACCAATAATTTTGTCTCCCAAAACACCACACCATACGTTCACACTCCATCTATTTTGGTGGTTGATTTCTAACATCCAGTGTGGATTAGCAACTGCCCAGTAGTGCATATTATGTAAGTTAACACCTCCATCACTGCTAAAAGTAGCTTCATCCGTCCATAGTATGCGTTTTAAGAATTGTTTATTTTCACTACACATATTTTTAACCTGTGACAATAGTCTAACCGTCTGTCGAAATCGTTATCCACAAGGGTTTGGTGTAAGACAACATGATAGGGGTGCAGTTTGTTATCTCTTAAGATTCGATGAACGGATGTCTTGCTAAAACCTAATTCTTCAGATATTTGTCTGATACTTAAATGGGGGTTAACATTTACGACATTATTTCCATTACGAATCGAACATAACCTGGTGCGGACTGGATCTGGATGCACAATTCCTGTTTCTCGTAAGCGTCTTGCTAGACGTGTAAACACCTTCTTCGAATAATGCCTTCTTTCGGGATATTGACTTGTATATTGCCGCTCTGCAATACATGCATTTTCAAAATATTGGAAATACACCGCCAACATGTCATAGGGCTCGCTATTCGTAAAAAGCATTGTTAGATATTATTATAATAATTATTAATAATCAATAAATGTAATGTTGAAAATGTAATGCATTTCAAAACTGACAAGTTAATCTGACTGTTTTTGTTTGATTCTATGTTTCCCTTCTTACACTCTTTGTGTAATGTACCTAAGGATTGCATGCGTTTATTTGGAAACCCGAAAATGCATAATTTCATTCATCCATTCATTTAGTTTAAAAGAAAGAGTAGGTATATTTAATAATGACTGATTTCAATATTCTGTCAAGTAGTATTTAAGCATCACAAAAGAGAAAATGCAACAATTGGGGAAAGGCATTTTTTCCGCTTATGTAATTAAATTAGAAACTATTATCAAGATCAGGATTAGAACATTTATGATGATTGATACTGAATAGATAATTTTATTTTTAAATAAAACTGTTGCGGTTGCGATTGCGACCTAAATATTAAGACCAATGTTTAACTTAATATTACGGTAAAAATTAAAACTAATTGATTTTTTTCAGAAAAATCGAAATATCTCTTGACATGTCAGAGATATCGATTTCGAGTTTTCACTGGACGAGTTTCACATTCCTCTTTAAATTACCTTTCTTGTCATGTAGTAAAAGCTGTACCATTCCATTTGAAAAAAACTGAACAAAACTTCAAAAAACTATTGTTGAATGTAACGCCACGTTGCGGTTTCATTTATAAACTAAATAATTTATCTCCCAGATTATCTGATTGTCCCAGCAATTGCCTTTTAAATGAATCCAAATTGAGGAAAATCGGTTTAGGCAAACGGACATTAGACGACTTTTTATCTCAATAGGTAAGCTAAGTACAATTATACGCGAAGTACAATTAGAGGCGTTTGTTGTTGTTAGCCTTCCTTTGCGCCCATACTAATTTCATTCTTTCGCTACGAGCTTTTTTCCTTTCGTCAGACCAAGTTGTCTTCCTACATTTTTCTCTCTGGCCAACCTTCCAAACGTTAACCTTGTGTCTGAAACAGCCTCTATCCTAAATTTCACTTTGTGTAATATTTGCTGATCTTAGATCCTCTTTAATTGCAGCAATCCATTTAATTATTTCTACTTTAGCTCTACTCCTATTTTCATAAAATTCGACTATTTTTCTAGTTAGCCTACTCGGATTCATCCGTTCTATGTGTCCGTAAAAGTTAAGTTTTCTTTTCCTCATATCGCTATGTATATCTGGGTATTGTTTGATTTGTTGGTTTTCTCAAAGTATGTATGTTGTGCTATTTATTTGTTTGGGGCCTAGGATTTTTCTTATAATTTTTCTTTCCTTCTTTTTAATGTCCTCGACGTCCCTCTTTTATTCAAAATGAGCGTTTCTGCCGCATATAGACATTCTGGTTAATACCTGTGTTGTAATGTCCTAGTTTTGTGTTTTTAGATAGGCATTTTTTGTTGTAAATATTTTGTGTAAGTCTCAATGCCGTTTCCATTTTTTGACATCTACCGTTATTGGCCGCTTTTTCCAACCCATTTTCCATGATTATTTCACCCAAATATTTGAATTGGGAGACTCGTCTGAGGTTACCATATTTTGTTTTTAGGAATATATATATAAAAGATACCTGAATCTGAAGTTTTTTATCCACCTTCAGAGACAAAATAGAAAAGTCTTCGTGTATTAGAGAACTTGGTGATCTATTAATAATAAAGGATCGTTTTATGTTGTGCAGCTTTCCTGAAGTATGTACTGCATTAGTGTTGTTTGTTACTATTCCTGTGACTACAGCTAGTGCTGAAAGATCATTTTCGAAACTAAAATTAATAAAAACCTATTTAAGAAACTCTATGGGACCAGACAGGCTACATAACTTGGCTATTCTGTCTATTAAAAATTCTATGGCCCGATCTTTAAACTTTGATGATGATATTAATACTTTTGCGGGACAGAAAGCTCGGAGAAAAGAATTTTATTAATAAATATCTTGTTAATATTAAATTGTTATTTCATTAAAATTATGTAATGTCTATTCTTTTGAAAATAAAATGTATTAGATATTTAACTAAAATGCACACAATATTAGTAATACTGTTGGGTAACTACTTAACCGATTTATTAAAATTAAATTACAACGTGACGATTTTTACTGAGAGGGCCCCATCCAATGAATTTCCCATGGGCCTCAAATGGAATAGTTACACCACTGATCACAAAGTAACGGATAAATCAATCAAACGATTAAGCATTATTAAAAGTCACATCTGTGACGAGGTAATCATCTCTATTAGGCGATACTACTAGAACCAAGATAATGTGTTGCCACGTCATTTTTTGGCTGATGTATGGCTGATTTTTGATTTTCAGAAAAATATTTTTACAATATTCGTTAGTTTATTCGTTAAATAGTAAACATTTATTATTTTGCAAATATGGTTTTACAAATATTTGCTTAAAATGATAATTTTTATCGTAGCTTTTCCATTGGCGATTTAACAACTTTGATTTTTTTTCGAGGAAACCCTTGGGCTTTTGACCGTTGCTGTAAACAACTTTTTTCTTTCATGATGTAAGGAATCGTTGGTTAAATTAACAAAGGTTATTTCTCTTACACCCTGTTTATATATAATCTATTATTGTATGTCTTTTTTTTCGTATTTATTTTCTATATATATTTTTATTTACATTATTGATATTATTTTTTTCTTAGGAGGATTTGAAGGGTCTAAGGTTTTTAAAAGACTATGGATATAAGGCTTATCCACGCCCCAATGACGAAATGGAATGCCGCAAAAATTATATGAGAAGACTTTACAATGGTGCCTATGACAATGGCAATGAATTGAAAGAGCAATAAATTTATCATTTAAATATTTGTATATACTTAGTAGCATTTTACTTTACCAATCATTGTAATATGTATTGTATGTAGGTAACAATAAATTCATTAAACTTCAATAGTGATTTTTATTCCGCATATTATCTAAAAAAAAAATCTTATGAAATGACTCTGTTAAATTTATTTTTCGAAATTCTAATGTTAGAAATGAATTAAAGTGAATTATGCAGGTCTACAAAATAAAAAAATGGCGCCGCCGTGACTTAAACAGAATTTTAAAGTATGTCTAGAAACACTCTCAGTAACATGAAATTATCTAAAGTACGTACAGCTTTTAATCTACTCACATTGATAATATTTTCTTCTTAGTAGCCATTTAACTTGTTTATTTTTGTGTTTGTTTAATTAAAAAAGTTAGTAAATAAAACCTGAAAGATGTCATCGCCAGACCGATCGTATTTAAGCGACCCCAACACTTTTTGTTACGTTTGTGACGAGTATAAAGTGAAAAAGTTTCAAAAACCTATATCTGAATTAACGTAAAATAAGTATTTCGCTTAATTTAACTTCAAAATCAAAGATGTTGATAAAACATGTATTCCAAACGACGTTTGCAAAATTTGTACTGAACATTTAAGGTGATGGGCGAATAGTAAAAGAAGTCAATTGAAGTTTGATGTGCCTATGATTTGGAGGGAATCAAAAAATCACTACGATTGTCAAAAATGGATGTGCGATACAAAACTACCCGTCTTGCATCCAACACTCCAATCGCGCAAAATAAATCCGGGTAACAATTAAATAGCCTCTATTTTCAACGCTTTTGACTACAAACTACTTATTTTTATATTGTACTGACTGTTCCCCGAAGACCTACTCTTCCTCTTTTTTAACAAGGCAATAATATCCGCCTTCGGAGAATTTCTACGTAAAGCCAGCCTTGGCTAAGAAGAATATAGTTATTCTAAAGTAAAATGGATTCTAACCATGGGCGTAGCTAGGGGGGGGGGGGGGGTTGGTGGTTCAAAAGTCAGTTCTGAAATTGAAGAAGCAATTTCCACTACTACTCGTCACTGCTTCCCGAAAGCAACATATCAGTGGTTAAAGCAGAACTTGAAGTATGGAAAACAGTGATGACAAGTATCTCGCCTACCCCGAAATCTAGTTTGGAATGCCTAGATATGTGCGATAAAAACCTTTATCCTAATATTTACACATTACTACAAATCTTGGCTACCATTCCTGCATCCACTGCTACCCCAGAAAGGTCTTTCTCTAGCCTAAGGAGACTGAAAAACTATTTACGAAACACTACAAGTGAAAACAGACTTAATGGTTTGGCTCTCATGAACATTCACTATGGAACAGAAATTCATGCAGATGAAATACTAGATATATTTAAAAGAAAAAGCCGAAGATTTCTACGAAATTAATGTAACCATTTCATTTAAAGCTAAAACTAGCCCCCCCCCCCCCCCCAGTCTAAATTCTGGCTACGCCCGTGGTTCTAACAACGATGTTATTTTTGCTTAGTCAAGGTACATAGTATTAACCGAATTAACAATGGATCCGGGGTCCGATCTGGGCCCGTTTCTCATTCAGAACACGTCCCTTTTCCAACTTTCCGTAGTCTTTCAAATCTCTCAGATACATACAGCTCATTCAGGGAAACAATAGTTGCGCCTCATCAAAATCTGTGATGCACTCACGTTACAATGTTCATCAACACCAAAATATCCAGACTTTGGTAATTGTATGATCGATATAACTGTAAATGAAAAAGTAACATGAAAAGTTTTTTCTTTAAAAGTTTTAACCAAAACACTAAACAATTTTCACTAAAACAATTTTCAGCATCTGAATAGCTGTTCAAGTAAATTATCAAAGGATTAACTTCTAGTCTATCAAATACTCTTTCGCGATTCAAATATCTTTGAATCTCTTCTTCTGTATGTTTGATGCTGTTCATCCAGATTTGTGGTGTAACTGTTGACAAAGTTTCTTTCCATATATCCAAACAGTTATCAATCGTTCTTCCATCTCGACCTATATGACGATTGTAATAATTTTTGGCCACCCCCATATCAATTCTATAAGATATGCAATGATAAGGGGGAAGACGTAATACGTTGTAGCCATACTCTTCAACCATATGATGTGCCACAAATTCTTTTTTAGATTTGTTCCTGAAAAGAAGATTATGAAACACAAACCTGTCCCTTTAATTACTGTTTACCGAATAACGATTTGCAGCAGTTCACTTTTCTACATAGTGTTTTCAAAAGGAAGATTATGTTCATTGGAACATTGGAGGACTGGACAAAACGGATTGGACAAAACAAAATTGGAGCCATTCTCCAATTTTTGGTTTTGTCCATGCACTAATTGGAGGTTTATCACCTTGCTATGAGTGACTCAAGGTACCATTTTGTGTGTCCATGTTTCATCCAAATAAACAAAATCAAACAGAGATTCGTCTTTGATATTTTGATACATCTTCCAAAATTGGATTCTAATAATTAAAACACTTGGTATTTGTTTCACAATATATTCAAGATATTCTCTAACATGTTTCGGCCTCGCGACCATTCTCAAAGAGAGTTATGTATAAACTGTTTTTTAATTATTAAGTGTTTCAATTATTAGCGTTGTTACTATGTTTCACCAAGAGCCAACCGCGCAATCAATCAAAAAATTGGATTCGTTTAAAGGCAATATCTGGAAGTTCCATTAGGCCCCTACATGAATTATCTTTACTCTATTTGAAACCAATTTCTTTTAGAAGTGTATGAAGCGAAGTTTTACATCCATCAAAGACCTGCATGTTCTTTAGTTTTTCATTAATACTTTCAAAATTAACCGTTTGTTCTCAAATAGTTCAATAAAATTTGATAAAAATACAATATTACCATGTAAATCTACTAACTTTTTTCATACATTTTATATATTTGAATGCGAATTGAGCCCACATCAAGATGATCTAGATTAGTTACTCGTTTTGGATTTTGACGCTTTTTCTTCGGTGATTTTAACATTTCGTTATTCTTCAGCTTTTTCGAAATTGCACTGACTGTACCAATATTAATATCTAGTGCAGCTGAAACTCGCTAAAACACTCCAATTAACCATGAGACCTACTAAGTTATTAATACATACCTCTCTCACCGCGTTTAATAGCAAAAGAGGAGCCCCATTATCTCGTTCCTGTTCAAAATAACTGATATGTGACGAGACAAGCCGCTTACACTGACCGCTTAACGGTTTTGGCATTTTTTACAATTATAATCGCAGATTTTTTACTACAGAACTCACAAAAACAGAAACTAAACCAGAAAATAGCTAAAAGAGCAAATAATACTGTACAAATAATTCAGAAACGTTTGAAGGCACAGCTCAAAAACGATCAGAACATGAAAATGACAGATTCTACGAAAAAATTGTGTTAGGTCGGCAACACTGTCCAGAACCACAAACCTAAATGTTATTTTGACAACGAATTCACAGAATGTAATCCGCCCGCTCACCGTATTTTTGTCCTATTCTAATAGGATTAGAGGAAGAAGGAAAGAGAGTGATTTGAACTTTAAATGATTTTTCTTCTTGTGGATTTAAATTGGCAATAGATTTCTCTAGATTGATGACGTGCAACCATTGATTCCCGAATGAGCTATAACGTTGCTCATCCGAAGATAGGTAAGCATGTACTAGCGAAGGAAGTGATAATTTTGAAGATATGTCGTCATAACTCCTACTTTTTACTCATGACGCTTTAAGTGACCTTATCGGAGACCTCGATCTTTCAAAAGAAATGTCAGAACTGTTGGCATCCAAACTCAAAGAAAGGAATTACTTTCTCCAGGTACTAAAACTTTATGTTATCGTACTCGAGAAAAAGAACTTTCCGTTCGTTTGCTCAGAAAATGATGTGTTTTGTAATAATGTCGGTCTTTTATCAAAAATGGATTTCACTGAACTACCAGCCAAATGAATTGACACTTTTCATAAACAATTTCAAGCGGAGTTTGAAATGTGTTTTGCTCCAGCTCATTCCACTAAATTAAAGAAGTGGCTTATATGCCTTGATTTAAAAATGGTAAACTTTTTATTGAGTCAACAACAACAAGCGAGCAATGGATTAAAACAAACTGGCCTGAAAGAAAGTACTTTACTGGCTTTCTTTGGTCAATGTTATAAAAAAAATCATTGGAAATGAAGTATAAGTCGGAAAATCATCGCGAATTAGTGTAAAACATGCTGGAAATTTTCAGAAATCTTGGATGTAACATGATCATCAAAGCTCACTACCTCCACAATCATTTGGATAAATTTCCGAACAACCTTGGCTTTTATATTGAGAAACAAGAAGAGCGATTATCATCAAAACCTAAAAAAAATATGGAAGAAAGGTACCACGGTCGATAGGATGAACACATGATGGCTGATTCCTGTTGAAGTATCATACATGAGCCTGGAAGGAACTCTCTCGAACAAGTCATGAAAAAGAAGCTTTGTCCATGTTCAATGATGTAACAAAAAATATAAAATATTAATGAATCCTATTTTTTCGACATCTATCCTATCTCGAAAACTTCACGTACATTTCAAAAAATATTGAACATATTCAAAAACAGTTTTAGTTTTTCCGGTCGAAAATCTACTGTAGACCAGTGTTATTAATTAATTCTCGACCATTTTTGACTACATTTGAAATTTATTTATGAGAAAGGAATAAAACCATAATCTTGGAAGTGATCTCCTTGACTTTCTATACACTTTCCCGATCCATCAGGCATCTGTAGAATCCAAGATCGAAACAAAATTGCTGATGTTGATGTGATAAGGGTGGGTGGAAGATTAAAGCATTAACATTATGACTACGATTAGAAGCATCCTATAATATTGCTCAAGGGACAACTTTTAACTAAACTTATAATTACTTATGAACATATAAGATTTCTGCATTTCATGACCTCAACCCCAATTGCTGGTCGAAATGAAGTACGTAAGGTTCTTTAGGGTGGTGTGATTTGTTTTAAGGTTAAACCCATAACAGTAAAAACATTATTAGGGCAACTGCCTAAACAAAGAATAACACCTTCCAGGCCATTTGTGAATTGTGTGATAGATTATGCAGGTCCGTTTTATATTAAAATTGGATTAACAAGAAGCAAACAGTTAACAAAGGCTTACTTGTGTGTTTTTATTTCTTTATCTACTAATGCTTTACATTTGGAACTGGTAAGTGATCTCTCAACTAATTCGTTTTGGAATGCTTTTAAGAGATTAATATCACGTCGAGGTAAATGCTCAAATATTTATTCAGATAATGGTACTGCTTTTGTAGGCGCCAACAGTGAATTAAATAATTTTTTTTCACACAGACGCAGAATCAAACCGTGTTTGCTGACTTTTTTGCCAATTAAAACCTATTGTGACATTTTATACTCCGTGCCCCGTTCACCGCATGGCGGAATTTGGAAAAGTGCGATTAAGCCAAGTTAAGTTCCATTTGCGTCGGATGATTGGTAACAGTTCTTTGACTTACAAAGGATTTAATAGTATTGTAGTACTGGTGGAAGCATGCTAAATATCAGACCACTTTCTCCTCTGTCTACTGATCCTGATGATTTGACTCATTTAACCCTTGGCCATTTTTTGATTGGCGGATCGCTGGTTGCTGTTCTGGAGCCTGATTTAACTGAAATTAAGGCAGGGCGACTTACGAGGTATCAACATTTAACTCAGATCATTCAACATTTCTGGACACGATGGTGCAAGGACTACGTTATCGAACTTAAAACACGATCCAGTAAGAGTGTTTCACATAACTCAAACGTGATTTGTGGAAGTATTTTTATGTTAGTTTTAAAAAGAAAATCTTCCACCCTTGTTATGGCTGATTGGTAGAATACAGGAAGTATATCGGGGTGTTAGTTATAATAGTTACTGTCAAGGCAGCCAAGGGCTTATTCAAACGTGCCGTATGCAAAATTTGTGTCTTGTCAATTGCATATTACTAAGTGTTGCTCATAGTTCGTGGTTGCATCAGTGACTATATGGTGAATTGACATTACAAGTGTACCAGTAGCGCCCCCTAAAAAGAATCAAGGAACATCGACAGTGTTACAGAAATTTTGACGGAAACAGTTTAGTTTTTTATTTTTTATAATATACAGTCCACTTTTTCAGTAATAAACGACTAAGTGCTTTAAATTACTCATCGTCTCTCTGCTTCACCAGCCCCAGAACATGCCAATATGGTTCAAAGTCTTTTTCCTATTTATCGCTACTCCTCATCCGTGAAGTTTACTAAGCCTTACATTAATAATTGAAAGAGTTGACTGAACGGAATAAGTCATTTTCCCGGTTCATGATTTTCTTGCATTTTTCTATTTGAATGCTTTCATATACATCCAAAGCCCTATTATCGCTTACACTTTTAACCAATCTTAAATTACTAATATTCATATTTTGATAAAAGATATCCTGGGTAATCCAAAGGATAAAGTAGATTAACATAAAAAGTCGGGGATTTACGAAATTAGCTGTAAAGATTGTGATCAAAAGTAAGGGTAAACAAAAAGATCCATGTTAACGAGATATAAAGAACACATTGCCCACATTAGATATGGGAGAAATGAAAATTTTTGTGTTGCCAGCCCTGCAATCAAACAACACCACAATATAAACATTAGTAATTTAAAATTGGTTCATTGGTAAGAATTCAAATAGAAAAACGCAAGAAAATCATGAACCTGGAAAAAGGGCCTATTCCATCAATTTTTACAATTATTAATATAAAGGTCAAAAAACTTCACAGTTTGTTTTTTTCTTTCTTTTGTTTTTTCCTCTTTTTTTTGTATCCTTTTTTACACGTTTCATTAGCTAGGTACTACGCTTCCTAGGTAGTAGGTTAGCATTAGGGTTCTCATATAAATAGAAAGTAGTTTAGGTTTAGAATTAGATTAAATCATTTCCCGATGATGGTGGTTAGCGAAACGTGCGTCGAGAACTTTAAAAAAAGTGATGCGGGGTTTAATAATAAATCTCTTTGAGTTTAGTGTTTCACATCGAAGGTTCCAATAGAAGAATTTCTTACAGTTCTTATAGTTCTAGATGCAACGTTTCCTTCAGAACTAGAAGCAACATCATTGGCTACTTTATGACTAGCGAAATTTTTAACAAACATTAATTTTTTCTCCGAATTCAAGCCGATACTTGTTGTGATCGTCTTTTCGTTTCCACTTTTTTCATACTTTTTTACTGTATAATGTAGAAGAATTGAAGGTCCTAAAGCAATTATATAAAGATTAGGTATTAGAGCAATTTGAGAGAGATATATTGGGCAGTTGGGAAAGAAAGATACTGAGATTTATTTATGGTGGAAGAAGAACAGAAGAAGGTTGGAAAAGAAAAGCAAACAAAGAAATAGAAGGATTGTATAAATAACACTGGAGAACAATTTGAAAAATAATTTCTGTTGAGTTCGATATTTAAGCTGTTTTATACATAAATTGGCATGCTAATTCCATAACTTTATTTAGTTTTTTTCTATCACGTCAAGTTTTTTCTCTACAGTTGTTGCGCATCCGACTAAGCTTGGCGAATCACAAAAGTCACTACTGCTCTCCTACCGGCGAACCTTCTTCGACCTAGGAGTGGGGGGTGAGTAACGTTGCGTCATCCAAAACTAGTTCGGTCAGTTACGCATGAGATGCTAAAGTACGCGGGTCTGTGTCGCTCTGATATAGTGAAATCAAAGTATACATACACAACTACAGATTTTCGTTATGTCTGCCTCTGGTAGTTCTCGTCGTAAGTGCTTAAACAGTCCTGATTCATTTTGTGTTGATATGTGGCAGATTTATCATCTCCATTCAACGGACTAATATTAGTACATTTGTCAGGCAAGCCCATTTTGTTTATTTTAAAGTGAAAATAGGTGACCAAGATAAATCATGGGCCCCTCATAAAGTGTGCAAGCAGTGTGTAGAGAGTTTACGAATGTGGACGAAGAGAACACGTAACAAACTTTCGTTTATACCAATGATTTGGCGAGAGCCCAAAGATCACTTAAGTGATTGCTACTTTTGCATAGTGAAAACATCAGGATTCAACAAGAAAAACAAACATA
The DNA here is from genome assembly GCA_031761425.1 of Cosmopolites sordidus. Taxonomy (NCBI): domain Eukaryota; kingdom Metazoa; phylum Arthropoda; class Insecta; order Coleoptera; family Curculionidae; genus Cosmopolites; species Cosmopolites sordidus. The sequence goes on from JARFXV010001408.1 coordinate 345,999, forward strand.
AAATTGAGTACCCTAGTTTACCGTCAGCTATACGCCCTGTGCCTCATTAAGCTGAAATTCCAGTGCCAGTTTTTCAAGAATTACCTTCTTTAGAAATACAATAATGTGAATCAAGTGAAGATCGAAGTGACTCCACCGACGAAGAAGTCAAAGTTTCCAATGATTCTATTCATAAAGGATTCAATCAACATGAATTAAAAGATTTAGCACGAGATTTGGGAATATCCAAAAAAGCATTGGAATTATTAGCATCAAGACTGCACGAAAAAAAATTTCTTGACAAAGGAGCTAAAGTCACTTACTATCGATCCAGAGAAAGTGAATTTAGGCAGTACTTAAGAAATAATGACGGATTTGTATATTGCCCGAACGTAGAAGGTTTAATGAAAGAATTGGCCATTTCTAACTATAACGCAACTGAATGGCGATTGTTTTTAGATAGCTCAAAGCGTAGCTTGAAGTGTGTTCTCCTACATAATGGAAATTTATATGGTTCAGTCCCAATAGGTCATTCGTTTCTTTGCGTGAAGAAGATGGCGACATAAAGAAAGTCATTGACTTGTTGCAATATAAGATGCACCAATGGATCATCTGTGTTGACCTTGAAATTGTCTGTTTCCTTCTTGGTCAGCAACGCGGGTATACCAAGTATCCCTGTTTTTTTGTACATGTGGGACAGCAGAGCTCGTGAGAAGCTTTGGGTGCAATCGAACTGGCCGCCAAGATCTGACCTAAGACCTGGTGATTCAAACATTTTAAATCAGCCATTTGTCGAGAGAAAAAACATTGTATTTCCGCCGCTTTGCATATAAAACTAGGTCTCATGAAGCAATTTGTTAAGGCTTTGTCAATTGAAGGAGGCTGCTTTAAGTATATCATTTTGGCATTCCCTAGCCTGCCATATGAAAAGATAAAGGCTGGTGTGTTTGATGGTCCACAGATTCGGCAACTCGTTAAAGATGAAAATTTCACTGAAACAATGACCGAACTTGAAAGGAATGCTTGGTTGGCTTTTAAAAATATTGTTAAAGACTTTCTTGAAAATACACGAGCCCCGAATTATATCGAAATTGTTCAACAACTCTTGGAGAGCTTTAAAAAGCTTGGTTGCAACATGAGCATCAAACTGCATTTCTTACTTAGTCATCTTGCTAACTTCCCAGAAAATCTTGGTGCTGTTAGTGATGAAGAGGGCAAGCGATTCCACCAAGATCTAAAGGTTATGGAAGCGCGGTATCAAGGTAGATGGGATGTCAGTATGATGGCTGACTACTGTTAGAGCATCAAGCGAGAATATCCACAAACTGAACACTCCAGAAAAAGCTATAAGAAGAAATTCTTACCATAATATCTTTTATTTATTTTTTGTATAAACACAATTTAACTTTTAATAATATATTAACCTATGTATGAATAAAATATTCTAATCTATTTGGTCAAATCTCACCTTATTTCCTTTCGTATGTACACTTTTAAGGTAAATGCTGTGGTTTAAAAATTTGATAGACGTGATAGAGAAAAACTGTGAATATTTTTGAATTCAAAGATGAAAAATTAGTCAAGTCACATATCCAAGTCAACAAAATTGCTGTTCTCCAGTGTAATGTATAAAGAACCTTAATGATCCATATACAACAAGTCACATAAAATTATGTGGTTGGGACACGTATAAAGATTCCAAGGAGAAAGAATGATAATGACACTGATGGCTCTGTACAGAAAACCAATAGGCAAAAGAAGAAAAGGAAGACCATGAAAAAGATTAAATATTTTTCTCATGAAAAATCCGTATGTAAAAAAACTTTATAATTTGCTTTAATTATAGTATAGTTATAATAAAAATCATTTATGGTTAATGTTGATATAACGTTACACAGATTAATGCATTTACAATAAAGGAAATTGGAAAAATAAGTAAAGTAGCGTTGGACTACTATTTTTTCGGGCACGACTATATAAATATACAATTATAGTGAGTATGCAACCCAATATTCAATAGAAAATTACGAAGTATTTATTATTATTTATATATTGTAATATTTATTATATTCTTAATGCTTTTTCATAACATTTTATTTTGGAATTATTTTTATCGATATCTAAGATGAAAAACACAGTATTCCACAATAAATTTGTTGTGATCCTTCCTTATCAGCACCATAACCTCAAATAAAAATAAATTGTTAATTCCTCCACTCGGATCTTTTATGTTTATTTAAAAGGAGACCTCTGACTTGTACTGACGTTTTACTGATAATATATTTTTCAACATTTCAAAATGGTGCAGGCTTGGTATATGAATAATGAAATTTACGATGAACGCGAAGAACATCACAAGAATCCTCCGGACTATGTATCCCTGGAGAATTTGTATAAGTTAAGTGGAGTGGAATATTACAAGGTAAATATATTATTAAATTTAACTATGTACACATAGTGCTTTGGTTTTTTTCTAGCTTGATATCAGCAATTTAGAATCCAGTGGTCCTCTAGAAGAAATTAAGAAAGAAAGAGGATACACTTATGAAGACCAAATAACAATATCCCCTAACCATCTTCCGAATTACGAAGAAAAATTAAAGATTTTTTATACTGAACATATTCATACAGATGAAGAGATTCGGTTGTGTGTTGAAGGTTCTGGATATTTCGATATAAGAGATAAAAATGATCAGTGGATAAGAGTTTTAGTTGAACCTGGAGATTTATTGATTGTTCCAGCAGGCATTTATCATAGATTTACTTTGGATACAAAGGTAGGAATATTAGATAATTTATATAAATACATGTACAATATAAAAAATTGTTATAAATACAAAAAAAATATTTAGTCTAATGTAATATATATATGTTTATTACATGCACTTATGGTTTTCAACAATCAGTTGTAATTCTGTAGAAATGCACATTAATATTGCAGTTGTTACTTAATAAAGTGTCCTAAATGTGTTTTTACTAGAATTTTGTAAAAAAAAATGTTTTGTCATCATTTATCTGCCAATATTAACTTTAGTGTCCATCAATTTGTTTAAAATCAATCAAGAAATACTGATCTATGTCTCAGAAATTGTATCCCTCTTCTGAATTTTGTTATCTATTTTATCATATATGAGGTAAGTAACACTCAGGAACTTTTAAAGTATATATTAACAGAGAATTATACAAGTAGGCAAGTAGGATGTCAACTTTTTAGATTAGGTCGAAATTCTGGTAGTTTCTTCTTTGCTTTCTCCCCCTCAGTACCCTTAAATTTTTTTTCTCTTCTGGAGGATTAGGAAGTTTTTCATATCTGTAATCTGTAGTAGAGTATATTTGAATGGTGATCTAGTCTGGTGGTCTAGTCTATTAATATTCTTAGCTACATTGGCTTCTTGGTCATCTGTTAACACGAAAGTTCTTCAGAATCGATCTTCAACTATTGCTTTTTTGGAAAATTTTATTTTTGTTTTTGATATTGTATTGTTATTTTTTTACATTTTTGCTGCAACTGCATAAGACAGTATATTTAAAAAATAGCCAGAGGCATTTGTCAATGTGAATTTTTTAAGCGATACTAACACAATGGTCAATAAATTCACAGTCTGATATATAGTTGTCAGTGGTGTTAATGGAAATTCAAATTCAACATCATGCGTCAAAATTTCATGACAATCTGTCTACTAGTTTCTGAGTTGTGACGCTACTTTTGTTATTTTCAGAACAAGGGAAAAAGTTATTTCGTATGTTGAATAAGCATTGTTTTTTGATGAAGAAAAATATCGTTGAAGTAAAACAATGGCTTGATATATATTAACCGGACTCTGCCCCAGGAAAATCAACCATAATTATGCTAAATTGAGTATGCTAAATACAAACCTGGCCATACAAACAAACATCGTTGATGCTGAACGCTCAGGACGTCCAAATGAGGTTGTTACACCAGACAACATAAGAAAAATTCGGTTGCAGTAGATAGCTAATATCGTGAAGATATCGAAAGGAAGTGTTTACAATATTTTGTATGAATATTTGGGAATGTGTAAATTCCTATCGAAATGGGTACTGCGGTTGCTCACAGCGGATCAAAAACAATAACGTATTGATGATTCTGAGCAATGTTTGAAGCTGTTTAAGCAAAATAAAAAGGATTTTTCATGCGGTATGTGACAATGGATATAACTTCGATTCATCTCTATACTCCGGAGTCAAATCGGCCATCAGCGACCAAAAACACAACCATCTGCAAGCAATGTTATGACCTATATATTTTGGAATATGCATGGGATATTGTTCATTGATTACCTCAAGAAAGGTAAAACCATCAATAGCGAATATTACATAGCGTTATTGGTGCGTTTGAAGAACGAGATCACAAAACAGGCCCAAATGAACAAAAAAAAGGTGCTGTTTCACCAAGACAATGCACAGGGTCACAGATCGTTGGCAACTATGGCTAAATTGCATGAATTGCACCGCGAATTGCTTCCTCATCCACCACATTCTCCAGATCTGGCCTCCAACGACCATTTCCTACCTTCAGGCCTAAAAAAGAGCTGGATGGAAAGAAATTTTGCTCCAATGAAGCGGTAATTGCGGAAACTGAAGAATATTTCGAAAGCAAAGAAAAATCGTTCTAAAAAAAGGTGTAAAAATGTTAGTAAAGCGTTGAAATGATTGTATTGCTCTTCAAGGAGAATACATTGATGAATAAATTCGAAATTTCCAAAAAAGTTTGTTTTATTTGTCAGACTATCGACCGATGTGTTAGTTAATGTTATATCATTTAAAAGAATCAACAGATTTCTTGTTCAGTTCTGAAATTTTTATTAAGTGTAGTATATTCTCTATTCTAATCATAATATTTTACTAGGATGTCTTAATTTTTAGAACTACATTATTGCCAGAAGATTCTTTGTTGGTGAACCAGTATGGACGCCCTATAATCGCCCTGCTGACGATATGAAAGCAAGAAAGGAATATGTGGCAAATCTGAATAGTGGCAAATTTCTTAAGGTTAACTGACAATTCTTATAGAGATCTTGGACAGTACATTTTTGAACTATCTCTCTGAATTTGCAAAAAAAATGCAATGAAAATATTTTATATTACTGTTTTTTTTTTAAATTAACATATTGTATGTTGATTGCTTATATTGTTAGAAATATATTTTAACTGTTAAATTGCTTTTCTTTCATTTGCTTTTCCTTCATCAAAACATTTTGAGTTTTGTTGTCTATTTTATATTTTATAGAGTGCACTAAAAAATGACCATTTAACAGGTTTAAGGCCGTTTCTACAATGCAAGTATATACCTGGTATAAGCTATATTTGGTATAAAGTCTGAAACGCCCCTTCTATGATCGCCGAACAAAGCTATTTTCTGTAGAAATCGGTAGATATGTTATCCGCTTGAATTTGGCTGGATATACTCCATATACTCCATTCTTGCTTTCTATTGGCCAGCTTCAGTTGTCAGTAGTGATGGGAATTACGGATCTTTTTGGAGAGTCGGATCACCGGTTCCGAATCAATTCAAAGATCCGGAGCCGGTTCTCGGATCCCACTGAATCTTCTATCGTATAACTGGTTGTATAACTTAGTTGCATAGTCACATAAACAAATACTTTACGATTGGCAGTAGTATATAGCATAACATTTTAATTTCTGAGAATATCAACATGCCCGTATATGAATTATTTTTCGTATGAATTATTAAAAGGCTTCGGTATATCATTGACATCAAAAAGCAATAATTGACTCTTTCATATGGAAAAATTTTGAAAACAAAATTATAAATAAAAAAAGTTCCAGAAACCCTACGTAGGCAGCTATTAATGAAAAAAAAAAATTTAAATGAGCCCTTAATCGATCGACACGAGGACCCCTTAATATGGTGGTTTCAAAGAAAAAAATATTTATCCAAGACTATATGAATTTGTTCAAAAAAGACTCGTCTTATGTCTACTTCAGTGCCATGTGAAAGAATTTTCAGTAAAACTGGTTAAAGTGTGACAGAAAAAAGAAGTCGATTGAAAACGATAAATGAAATCATAGTTTTACATGTAAATATGTAATTGTTTAAACATTTTAATTTATAAAAATTAATATTAAAATTTGATGTACTTATTGTGATGTGTCTTACCCGATGTTGAACTTTATTTTATATATTTTGTATCTTTATGTTTTCTTTCATATTTTTTATATTTTATATATTTTTAGTCTATTTTATGTTTTATATATTTTTATTGTTTATTTTATAATTTATAATTTTCGTATTTTACAATTGAATCTATCTATGTAATGTATTTTGTTGTATATATTATATATATATATATATATATATATATATATATATATATATATATATATATATATATATATATATATATATATATATATATATATATAAATCCATGTGAGCCATACGCTAAAATAAATAAATAAATGTAATTGCTTAAAAATAAATGAATATATTTAATTATTATGTGTATTGTTCTATATATTTATATATTTAGGTACATAAAACAATAATAGATTGCAAATTTTAAGCCACAGTACGGCTCCTTTCCCCACGAATCTTTTCTCTCACGGTTCACAAATCAACGGATCTAAAAAGACCCGAGATCCGTCCGACCCGACTATCTAAGATCCAATAGAACCGAAAACCGTCAGGGATCCGAGAACTGTCTGGGATCCGAGAACCGTTTGGGATCCAAGAGCAGTCTGGGATCCGAGAGCCGCCTGGGATCCGAGATTCGTGTATCGTAATTTTAGGAACCGGTTCATTCGGCTCTTTTAATTTTAAAAGATCCGAATCTGGGAGTCGGATCAGATCCGATCCAGACATCTCTAGTTGTCAGTATTAATAAACATAACCTGTCCTTTCTTTATTTTCCACAGTTTTATGAATTTATAAGTATAACAGTGAAATAAATAATTGATAGATCCCATAAATTTAAACATTTTTGATTCTGATGAAAGTGATTTTGAAGACGCAGTTTTAATTCGACGGCCAAAAGTATTTAAACATCGGTATGAAAAAATATAAATATATTATATAATTATACCATTTTTAATATAAAATACATTTTTTAGGCCCGATTATTTCGTGGAGCTCGACGACCTGGAGTTTTTTAAACGTTTTCGCTTACAAAAATGAACTTGTGCAATGTTGCTGAGTTTTATTGAAGATTATAGAGATATTAGATTGATATTATAGAGATCTTGGATAGTACCTTTTTGAACTATCTCTCTGAATTTGCAAAAAAATGCAATGAAAATATTTTATATTACTGTTTTTTTTTAATTAACATATTGTATGTTGATTGCTTATATTGTTAGAAATATATTTTAACTGTTAAATTGTTTTTCTTTCATTTGCTTTTCCTTCATCAAAACCTTTTGAGTTTTGTTGTCTTATTTTATATTTTATAGAGTACACTAAAAAATGAGCATTTAACAGGTTTAAGGCCGTTTCTACAATGCAAGTATATACCTGGTATAAGCTATATTTGGTATAAAGTCTGAAACGCCCCTTCTACGATCGCCGAACAAAGCTTTCTCTGTAGAAATCGGTAGATATGTTATCCGCATAAATTTGGCTGGATATACTCCATTCTTGCTTTCTATTGGCCAGCTTCAGTTGTCAGTAGTGATGGGAAATACGGATCTTTTTGGAGAGTCGGATCACCGGTTCTGAATCAATTCAAAGATCCGGATCCCTGAGCCGGTTCTCGGATCCCACTGAATCTTCTATCGTATAACTGGTTGCATAACTTAGTTGCATAGTCACATAAACAAATACTTTACGATTGGCAGTAGTATATAGCATAACATGAAGTAAATTTTTGGAGTAAATAAAACAACAAAAATATACTTACATGAAATTTAATATCTATATATTCATCGGAAAAATTACGACATATTTATAAAGTTATTAACTTTAAATAAAATGGTTAAATTAATTTCGTTCCTCTGGGCTAAATCTAAAACCATTAAAGAAGACATCTTCGGCTTTTTCTTTTAATTATATCCACTACTTCATCTGCATGAATTTCTGTTCCATAGTGAATGTTCATGAGAGCCAAACCATTAAGTCTGTTTTCACTTTCACTTTCAACAAAGCAGTGCGTTGAGCAGAATGTTGAAAGTAGGAACCAACAGAATGCACAATCCCAATGCAATTTCGGACATTTGCATAAAGGCAAGAGGACATTCTTGGCGAACATAAGCTTGGGCACCGTGCAAATACCCACTCATAGCTGCAGCCCAATCGTAACCTTGACCAACCACATGAGAACATTCAAGTCCATGCTTTTTCAGAGCTGTAATAATAAGATTTGCGAGACCGGATCCTGAAACATCGACCGTTGGAATGTACTCAAGGAACATCTCTTTAAGTATATGGTGTTTATTATCTGTAAAATTAACATATCGAAGACATAACGAGACTTGTTCTACACGTCCGATGTCGGTGGTTTCGTCAGCCAGAATCGCAAATAGTTTGGCTTTCTTTACTTCTTCAATTAATTTATGTTGAATTAATTTACCACAAATGCCAATTATTTCGTTTTGGATCTGAGGGCTTGTGTACAGGGCATTCTTCTGTGAAGTATTCAAATGCTCAGCCAGATATTTATCTCCAGACTCAGCCGCAAACTGCAACAGGGCTCTAAAATTACCATCATTCTGTAGTGGTTGTTCAGGTTCTGGTGATTCTGGTGTAATTTGTATGCCCCCCGAATCGATTTTACCTCTCAAGGACATGCCTTGATTGCCGCAAAAAATATTGCTTTTACGATAGGGATTAGTTTCTTTCGATTCTCCTCTTGTCTCTTTCTTTCAGAAGATAGCTGTTCAGTGACCGAAAAAGCCTGCGAAGACATTACTTTTAGAAACTTATCTGCCAGTTCTGAATTTCGCTTGTGGTACCCGATAAAAAAAAAAGTAAATCTTCCTTCTCATATTAAATAAAAATTACTACTCGTATCTACTGTAAGTGTTGCAGTGTTTAGAGGCCTTTCACTCTCTAAAGGTTTTTTTTGGTGTGATTTTTCCCCGCTGTCTCAAATATACAAGTGTCATAGTTATATATATATATATATATATATATATATATATATATATATATATATATATATATATATATATATATATATATATAGCCACGTTAGCTGTGGTGTCTAAGGCGTCAGCCTTACGTTACTGCAGTTAATGTGGAGCGGATTCGAATCCCGTACTAGGCAAAAAAAGTTTTTCTAAATTTCTTGTGAATGTTTCTCGGTAAGACTGTAAAGTCTGACAAGGAATCACTCCTCAGTCACGCCAGTTTGAGGCTGGGTAAGGCCGGATGCCTTCTGAGAGGTTTTCTACATTGGTCACTCGCCAGTCGGTAGGTTTCCTGATAGACTTGATGGGTAGGCACATAACCAAGGGTTTATAGCACCGAGGGGGGTACTGACCGGGGTTTTCGGTAGCTGATGACCGTGGTTCGGAACCCACGTTAAGCTGTAGGTCCAGTCACTAAATAGCCTCCTCAGTTGCTGATGCGCCTCTAACCCCAAAACTTTGCTTTATATATATATATATATATATATATATATATATATATATATATATATATATATATATATATATATATATATATATATAATTTCTTGAATAATGTTTACCTATATAAATTGGAATTTGCAACATTTTGCTTTTAGGCTGTTAATTTGTTTTAAGCTTTGGCTTTTAGGCTCTGGCACTAAAAGATTCATCTGGTAGTACCACCAACTGCCTTATATTTTCTTCTACAAAAGCCTCAGTTTGGGGCTTGCTGTGTCTTTTGCAACTGGCAAATCTGTATTTACTATAAAATATATACATAAGACAAAATAACTGAATGAATAAAAACATGTAGAATAACCCATACCAGCATCAGAATCATACAATGCTGGTGTTCCCATTGCCGCAACACCAATCACAGCCAACACCCTATTTCCAACACCATCTAACTTTATTTATCTCATGGGGCCCCCACCTGTTTTGTACATATATTGTTTTTGTTCCGCATATTCTTTCTTTATTGATTTCTTTTAAAGAATTCCATTTGCTACGCAACATTTTGGCAGTTCCGCCTATACCACAAACTGCATTGAACCTTTCTTCAATCAATCTCCACTGTCTATCTTTGGTATTATTCGAAAGGGTGTCTGTTTTTTTGCACTCTGGAATAGAATAATGCGAGGATCACTGGCATTGTTACTACGTAAAACAACTTTATACGTACCGACAATTTCTTTACTTGCCTCAATCAAATCGACTAACAGAACAATTTCGTCACTCGTGAAATTATTGCACCGCTTTTTCTCCATTTTAATAAGATGAAACAAAATTTTTATAAATCAAATAATCTGTCTGATCGTTTATTAGCTGTCGAGACGGGTCTTTATTATATTTACAAATTTCAATTGCTTCTAAAATGAAATTTATAAATATAATAAAGACCCATCTAGACAGCTATTAAACGATCAGACAGATCTCCGAAATTCCCCACTATTTAAAATATTGTAAAAAATTAACCCCAATAAAAGTGTACATAGGATAAACAGCTGTAATACATTAGTTTTAAAGAAGTGGTTTTGGTCTGGGTTGCCATTTCTCTTCTTCCAATTTGTGGATCGGTCGGAATTTCACCTTTGATCCATTTTTTCGCCTTTGATCCATTTTTTCTGTTCTAGCCAATCTCTTAGGGCACTACCATTAAAGGATTCCGCGTTCCTCATAAGCCGCATAAAGGTCTCTTACGTATCAACAATGGCGGCTACATGGAACACTAGATGAAGAGCAAGAGTCCATGATCAAGAAAGAAAAATCGTTTTGGCGCAAATACTGTCTAGACTCCTTGACGTTACTATGACACTTTCAACGTGTAATTTAACCTTTCGTGGCCACAAAGAAGAGGCAGTTAGCAATGATCCAAGTTCCCGAGAAAACCTTTTGAGTATTGTTGTATTGTAAAATACGATCCGATTTTACAAAAATTGTTAAGTAAACCTAAAGGTTTACAAATAATAAGTCCAAAAGTTAAAATACTTAAGTCCAAAAATACAAAATGAGCTCATTTTTGTTCTGGTTCTAAAAATAGGAAATGCATTCATAAACGAAAGAAATGCCGTACCATTTTACTCTATCATATTCGATACGATTCAAGATATTTCAAAAACAGATCAAATATGGGAACTTTACCGCTATTGTAAGATCGAGAAAAACGAAAATAGAATCCCAAATGCACTCGTCATTAAAAAGTCAATTTTAGGATTTCATGAAATTAAGGACCAACCAAATTATTAAATCCATAAATGACAAAAATATACCTCTAAATAAGTGTCGAGAACAAGGATATGATGGTGCTAACAGAATGAAATGTACTTATGGTGGAGTTCAAAAAGTCATAAAAGATATCGAGCCAAATGCGGTATATGTTCACTGTGTTGCTCATAACTTATATCTGGTACTTAATGATGCAGTAAGAGAGGTTATTGATATGCTATCGATGATATGCTTCGATAACATTAACAACATTGAACCTACTAGATCGGCAGGACGTTATGATGCCATTTTTGCTTTAAAAGTTCGGTTTGTTGAAGTCCAAAAAGCGCTAACGAAAACAATTCTGTTAAATTGCAAATCAGATAAAAGAAATGAAGCTATTTCACTCAAGAAGAAGATTGAGAACTACAATTTTATTATGTATTTGTTTTTCCATTGAAAAAATTCTACAAACTATCGATGCAGCCTTTAAAACATTTCAGTCTAAAGCCACCGATCTTTCAAATGCCTTAAAACGTTTGAAAATTTGTTTGGAAGAATTGGAAAGGTATAGATATGAATTTAAAAATTTTAAAAAGGAAGCAAATAGTGTAGCATAAAAATGGTCCAAGAACCCTGAATTTTCTAAAACTCGTCAGAGGAAGGTGAAATGCCATTTTGACGAACTTTGCCCAAAAGCTTCTTCAAGATCCGGAAAGTTTGTTCTAAGTGAACATATTTTATCAAGTATTGGACATCATTATTAATCAACTGAAATCGCGTTTTCTTCTAATGAAAGAAATTGTTTCCAATTTCAGTGTTTTGCAACCTGCACTTTGCAAAATTTAAATGACAGAACTATTAAAAAAAACTATCTTGTTAATATTACATTGTTATTTGATTAAAATTATGTAATATCTATACTTTGAAAATAACATTTTATGACCTATTATTTTCTCTTGAGACAAAATAAAAAATATATAGATCACAGCGACGGCAGCTGTTCACCGTTACGATATCCAAAATGTATTTAAATGTTACGTTCTGTATCTCAATATTTTCGATGTTCAAGATATTGTTATTCGAATTTTATTTTTGTACTATCCACTTTTAAATTACCACTCATTAAAAATCTTCACAAACATGTTTTGTAATAAAAATATACATATAAATACATTATAAAGCAACCGCATGGGAAAGCATCCCCATCCCCAGAATATAAACTAAAAATAAAACTTAGTTTGGATGTTTTTCGAGAGAAAAATGTTAATATGGATGCCTATTCGAAAATATAAGACCACTTGTAAGCCCAAATCTATATAATGAAGTAAATATTTACATATATTTCCATAGAGTTTGTAGCGTTCACAAATTCTTGATCGCTACAGGTAGCATTCGTAAATTGTTGATCACCACTGGTAGGTTTATTTCGGACAAATTCTTAACTGAAAGAGCTCCGGTATCGTTCGGATAAGGCAAGACAGTCTAACTCCAAATCTCCAGGTGAGCGGACGTTTTTCCGCATTACCCTTCCGACCGAGGTACGTAGGTTTGCTGTCCAAGTCACGCTTGGGTTGATTTTTCTGATATTCTTATAGAGGGTTTTACGACCCGGCAGCAGAGAATCCGATCAACAGACACCAGGCCATTGAACGACCACCTATTACAGAGCCCGACCATCGTGGAAACCTTACACCTTTTTGGGGCCACGTGGCAGAGTAACCGGTTGGTCAGATCGAGATTATTTCGGGACCCCCCGCATAGGGATACCGGACTGCCCGCAGTCGTACTCAGTGTTTTTGGACACCCAGTACCCTGACAGGCAAGGATAGACAACATCAGGAAATAAGGCCAGATAAACATTTTTTTATTATATTTTCATGTACCGTTAAGGATTGCAATTAACATTTATTTTTCACAAATACATTACCATAATTTCTTATACTGATACCCTAGCGTTATATATTTATCTTTTTACTATTGTCAGAATAGAGGAAATAACCTATAATTTGTAAGTATAGGGACATAGAGACCAGCTGGTGTAATTCAGAGCTGTGTATTTGATTTTCAATTTCTTTCACGGTAAGGTTTGGAGAAACACCTTCCCTAAACCTTCCCGTGTCTTTTGTTTGATAGTTTTAGTTATTCCTTTTTTTGTGTGCTTTGTGTCTTTCTTTTTTGAGTGTGCTTTTATAATATATATATATGTATACAATTCTAGTAAACCGTTTTATTTAAGATAAACCCCCTCCCGGTTCCAGGATCTTTTCCGATATATGAAGTAACCGGGTGGCGCTCAACTTTTGGCGTGGCTTCATTCTGTCCTGAACCTTCTTCCCGGTGCTCCCGGCGAACAGCTGCCGTCGCTGTGATCTATATATTTTTTATTTTGTTTCAAAAGAGAAAATAATAGGTCACAAGTTTTTGCAGGCTTAAAAATAACCATTAAAATATATTCAAAGTTAAATTTTTTTGCTTTATTGACATACATTTTTTTAGGGTTAGACAGTAACAGAATAAGTTACTTGAACTTCAGTATATTGTCTCAGTATCATCTTTGATATTATTCCTTTTTGATTGCACATTCTCCAAAATATGTAAATATTAAAAATAAATTGTGTAAAAATTTAAATATAAATATTGTGTTAAGTGATTTTTGGAAATTATGTGAATCAAATGTGTGTCCTTACAAGAAGTGCCATTTTCGATAACTTTTGTCAACATATCTGGTGCTAATGAAGCGATTTGAGCACGGATGTTGTCCTTGAGTTATTATATGGTCCTTGAATTACTATATGGTAAACGTATAGTTACTATACGTTTTCCTTCAAAAATCCCGATAGCAAATAATCCAGAATCGCCAAACCAGAAGAACTAGATGGGGAAATATTCTTCAATATGTTGATTATTTCACATGAGGTATATGCTGTGGCACCATCTTACTGAAACAACATATTCTCCTTCGTCCTTTCTCTTCCAACTGAGGCACCAAAAAAACGTGTCTACAGCTTTTACAATTTTTTTTTCAAATAATGTTTTAATTGGATGTAATTGCGTTTAATAAATATGGTGGGTATTCCTTCTTGCCCAAAAATGTTAATTTCATGGGAGTTGTTTATGATGGGATTACAGTATTCTAATCACTTATTATTGTCTGTAGCTATTAGGTTTTGAATAGTTTGAATATTATAAGGAAACATGTGCAAGTCATTATTAAACATTCGGGGTAATCTGCGTGGAGAAACGTGGAGCTCTAATGCGGGACCTATCCTCCTACTGTTCCGAATTCTACAACAAACGATATCTTGCCATTTTATGATATACCATGTAATCAAAATTGACCAGGATTGGTTTAAAAACACACTTTTTGTCATATTTTTTGATACATGCAAGCCAACGTTTGCACCAATCATCCATGCACTTGGAATACGCCCCGGCCAGAATGGCTTTCAGTTCCTTCAGCAAATTCGTTTTAATATCCTCAATCGAGTCGAAACGCGTTCCGCGGAGCGGATATTTGAGCTTGCAGAAGAAAAAGAAGCCGCACGGAGCCATATCTGGAGAATACGGGGCTTGGGTGATCGTTTCCGTCATATGTTAGGCCAAAACATCATGCCCAATTATCCATATGAGATGTCGCATTTCATGTCTAGAATATCAACCAAAATGTGTTTAGATGATCTATAAGACGTGCCAAAATCTTTTGCAATCTCTCTGATACTAACAGACGTTGATGGCTGGTGGTTGGCATGGGGCAAGTTTTCACCGATCTCACAGCCTGAACTAAATTGTCTATACCACTCAAATAATATGATTGTTGCGATAGCCCAATCCCCATAGGCTATCTGAAATATTTTGCCGTACCTTTGGTCCGAACGAAGCGTCCGATACCTGCAGGTTGCTGTCCGCATCTAGATATTAAGTATATATCTATCGTGGTTGATATTAGCCGCCACTAGCGCCCAACTTCCATTAAATGCCCTTCAGGCATAGTATTCATTTAGATACTTGTTCTTGCGATATATTTTTTCATTTATTGTGGTTAAGTATTTTTATTCATACTAGTAATTGTATTTAGCAGTTAGATTAATATATAAGTATAATTATTCCATCACCGGTTGTTTCTATGTAAGACCTAAAGCCTTACTCGCATACCAAGCCCCGACATTAAAGGTTAGTCAGGCATAGTGGGAACATCACAGAACTCACAAGCTACATTTCCTTGCATGCATATAATTATTTTGTGCGATTTACTTTCTGTAAATTTATCTATTTTATAATTTATCTATTTTATAACCATAATTAATATATCTATATATAATTTGTAAGCAACAAGCATTAAGGACCAAAAGGAAAGATCGCCCCGTACATAGCACGAGGCACCATACGGACAATAACCTGCATTACTCGGAAACCCTTCCCACAGCCTTCGATAGATGGGTTACCTTTGTTTATTTATTTAGGATGTTTATGGCCAAGTTGGGCCTGAAAGGTCAAGAGGAAGAATGTTTAGGATAGTATGAAATAGACCCTTGGTCCGAACGTTTGAGTTTTATTTTTCGAATTCCCGAATTTACAGATCAGGTGTGGCGTATAATTCACGTGCATTTTAACATTTCCTACACATTATTCAAAGTTATTATTTTTGTGGAGAAAAATTTTGTCAAACATTTACTTATTATTTAGCGACAGTTGTAAAAATTACCGTTTTAGTTAGTGTGTGAGAACAATGGGTAAAAGATCTAGATCTCAAGGTGAAAGAGGTCGTTCGCGAAGCGTTAGGCCAAGTTCCGCAGATAGTGAAGTTGATCGGTTTCAAAATCGAAAATTGCAACCATGACGCGAATGTGTTACAAGAAAATGCCCAGAATCATACGTCGTAGATCCTAGCAGAAAAATCCTACCTCAACAATGACGTATTAGTATGTTAAAACGATGGAGTTACTGTGTAGCTGTGACACTGATGGTAAATAAGCTGTATCTTGTATCATACACGGTATTCACAATTCACTAATTCAAAATGGAGAAAGAGCAGGACGATATGAACCACCCGAAGATCTATATGAAGAATATTGTCTGAATGATTGTGGCGTGTTCATATATATTTTTTCTTGTTAGATCGTGGCGAAAAACCAAAAAAAACTATATGAAGAATACCCGTCCGTTCTACAAGTTAGTGAGCCTTCTACGTTTGTTCAGAAACAGGATAATCGATAAGAAACCATGGATGTTGTGATTTACATAACAATTGTAGAATAAGTCAAGAAACAATGGTTTTCTTGGCATTGCGGCCAAATGACATATTGCAGCAAAGTAAGCATTTAAACCTCGTGTTGAGTGCAAAGGGTACAAACTGTTGGAGCATAGCGAAAACCACTGTCCAAAAAGTAAGCAAGAAAAAGCAGGGGGTAAGCCACAACCTATTTTAAACTTAAATTTATCTAAAAATTATACGAAAAATGTTTGTTATTCCATTGACTGTGCCATAAATAATCTATATTTTCGTGGGTATATAAACTCGGGTAGCAATGAAGTCACTACACACTAGACGGATGTAAAAAATCTAAACTTGCAAGTTTATCCAGTAAATGTATGCTTGAGTAAATAATGAGTATGCTTGTGGCTCAGTTTTAGTTAATTGGTAGATTTAGCTGTGATTTCTGTGGAAATCCTAATTGTGCCAGATAATGTACAAGAAGTAGCAGTTATTATTTAGCAACCTTTCATCAATCACCCTGATGTTATGGTAGTTCGTAGTTATCAAATTAGGCTATTTAATGTAGATAGGGCTTCCTCTTGGTGACCTAGAAACGCTGCCACGTCGAAAAGCTACTTTTGGACCAAAGAGGCTACCGTTATCCCCCAACAGCACATAGGATACATATCATTGTACGCCTCTGAGGATTGCGAAGATGTCTTCATTGATTTACAGCACAGACCGTGGCCAGATAAATTTCATGTAATTTCCTGATGTATAACGAATTTAAAAAACGGTGGTCTCGTGCCAGTTTTAAACAGTAGTAACACAAGTAGTAGTTTTAAACACAAGTACCTGTGTGGCTGAGACATCTGGGAAAACATCTGGGAAATATTCAGTGTTTAACGATTAACCAAAAGTCTCTCATAAATTTTACAGCATCCGATTAAAATGCCTGTGTTGATAATGATCTTGACCATCACAGTACAATAAAACTACTTAACCTCATCAATAATTACAGGGATTGTTTTATAAAAAATGTGGTGGAAATATCTATAAATGTTACTGACATTATACCTATCACAAATAGACCTTATCATTTAGTTTTTTCAGAAAATGAACAGGTTAGGAAAATAGTAAAAGATTTGTTTGAAAACGAGTTCATTGGCGAGTCAATGTCGCCTTACGCAAGTCCAATTTTATTAGTACCTAAAAAGAACGAAGAGGTTTGCATGTGCGTAGATTATCGTGCTGACGATTTATTAGACGGCCTCAAAGGCTGTGAATATTTTATTAGTCTCGACTTAGCCTCGGGCTACCAGCAATTACCAGTAGCTCCAGAATCTATTCCTAAAACAGCTTTCGTGACACCAGACGGCCACTATGAATATTTAGTGATACCTTTTGGCCTCGTTAATGCACCGCCTGTTTTTCAGCGTGCGATAAATCCAATTTTGGGTTCTTTTCGAAATACCACTGCGATGGTATACCTCGATGATATTTTCATTCCATCTAAAAACATTGAAGATTACCTATTGAACTTTGAAAACGTACTAAAACTTCTAGGAAATGCAGTACACGAGATTTTCAGCTGGTATTAAACCAGGCTTGGAAAAAATAGAAGCAGTACGTCATTTCCATATGCCTACAGATATCCATTCAGTTAGGCAGCTCGGGGGATTGGCGAGTCATTTCCGCAAATACATAAAGGGTTTCGCACTTGTCGCCAAGCCACTCACTACCCTCACAAAGAAAAATTCAATATTCACTTGGGGCGGTAAACACCAACGTGCTTTTCAAGAACTAAAAGGGAAAATTGACCGCCCGTCCAATTTTAGCTCTATATGAGAGGGAAGCCGTCACTAAAGTTCACACGGATGCCAGTAAATGGAGTAAATGAGGAGGGATACTTATGTAAAAGCAAGACAACGGTGAAATGATACCAGTTCAATATTTTAGTAGGGCCACAACAAAAGCGGAACAACTTTATCACTCTTATGAGTTGGAAACTCTTGCAGTAGTGTGTTCTTTAAAAAGTTTTGTGTTTATCTCATAGGTATAAACTTCAAAATTGTGACAGATTGTAACGCTTTACGTACCACCTGAACAAAACGTGATTTGATACCTCGAATCGGTAGGTGGTGGCTCACTACACAGGAGTTTGATTTTGAGATCGAATATAGGGCAGGTACAAAAATGAATCACGTCGATGCGCTTAGTCGAAATCCAACTACTTCGAGCGATGTCAATAAAGATTTTGAAATGTTACATGTGGACATAACTGAAGGTGAATGGGTACTATTAGCACAGCTAAGAGACTCACAATGTAAAAAATTACATGAAGTATTATCACAAATCCCTGGTGATAAAAGTGAAAACCTTATTCATGAAGAATATGTACTGAAGAATAATAGGGTGTATAGGAAAACAGCTCAAGGACAACGTTGCGTAGTTCCTAAATCTTCCAGACGAAATATCTTAATGTGCTATCATGATTCAGCAGGACATTTTGTAGTTGACAAAACCCTAGAAGCAATCTCCAAGCATTACTGGTTCCCCGCGATGAGGAGTTATGTGAGACATGAGTATATGAGGAGTTAAGAGAGTGAATATATTTCCTCTTGTTTGGCCTGTTCGTACAATAAAAAGCCGTCAGGAAAAACGCTCAGTAAGCTGCACACCATCGAAAAAAGGGCAGTTCCCATGGACACCCTTCACTTAGACCACTTAGGTCCTTTTGTAAAAAGTACTCGAAAAAATAGCTATCTAGTAGTAGTAGTTGTAGATGCTTTAACAAAGTGTGTTTTTCTACAAGCTGTGCCCAGCACGAAGGCGATACCCGTTATTCATTTTCTGAACGAGATTATAGATATGTTCGGCGTTACACGTCGACTGATATGTGATGGGGTAAGTGCTTTTACTTGTAACGTATTTACAAAATTTTGTTCTGATTTAGGTACCAAGCGAGTCCTCTGTGATACGGCTACTATTCGAGCCAACGGGCAAATAGAGCGGGTAAATCTAGTAATTTTATCTTTTTTATCGACCAGTGTGGATGACGATCTGCATTGGGATAAGTCCTTAGCTGCAGTTAGGTAGGGCGTTAACACTGCGACGAACTCAGTGACCGGAAAAACGCCTTACGAGGAATTTTTTGGTTATCAGCCCCGAGGTGTTAGTGACGCATTTTTGACTGCCGAGGTCTGTGAGGACGAGCCTCTTGACATTCCATCTATGATGAAGGAGGTGTCAGAGAATATCGCTGAAAGTCAACAAAAGCAGAAGAAATCGTACGATAAACGGCATGCCGATACGAAAACGTTCGTTGTAGGACAATAGTCCAGCGAACAAAAGGTTCAAACGATGGAGAAAGTAAGAAACTTGAACCACGTTACCAAGGGCCCTTCACTATAACGACAGTGTTAGATAACGATCGCTACGTGGTAGAAGATTTAGCGGGTGCAGAACGCTGCCGAACCCTATATAGAGGAATAGTTCTCTTTGACAAAATTAAGTTATTCCTAACAGTGGTAATTTCTAGTGAGTCAGACGTTGACTACGAGAATCCATAACTGTTATTTAATGTATCTACTTCTAATTTTTGATTTTTTGTTTGTTATTTCACAGGTTTTCGTTAGAATGGCCTTCATGAGGACGCAAAGGAAGTCAGGTATTGCCGACTGTAAGCAACAATCATTAAGGACCAAAAGGAAAGATCGCCCCGTACATAGCACGAGGCACCATACGGACTATAACCCGCATTCTTTTACGTACTCGGAAACCCTTCCCACGGCCTTCGATAGATGGGTTACTTGGGTTTATTTATTTAGGATGTTTATGGCCAAGTTGAGCCTGGAAAGCCAAGAGGAATAATGTTTAGGATAGTATGAAATAGACCTTTGGTCCGAACGCTTGAGTTTTATTTTTCGAATTCCCGAATTTACAAATTGTATCTATCTTTATCTATCCATCTATCTATAAAGTATCTATATTTGTTTGTATATCCTTGTATGATTGTATCGGTCGATTGAGAGGCTGACTGTTTTCGGACGTTCGAAATCAATTTCAAGTGCACGCGAAATATTTTATTTTTCGATCACTTTTTACATGTGTCTAAAATATTCGGCTTATTCCCTAATATGTAGAATGATGCAGCTAATTTTAATATCATACAATTTTTTCTTCGTAAGGAAAATATTCCGATAGTCAAATAAATTTTTAATGCTTGTGTTTAGGTATTTGTTCTGCCTGAATTTCGATGGAACGTTTCGTTCTGATATCAGATCGTTTTAAATATTTTAACTTATCAAATATTATTTGCGTTTAATTTTCGGCTTCGATTTATTTGAGCATATCCGTATTTGT
Organism: Cosmopolites sordidus; assembly: GCA_031761425.1. Classification (NCBI taxonomy): domain Eukaryota; kingdom Metazoa; phylum Arthropoda; class Insecta; order Coleoptera; family Curculionidae; genus Cosmopolites; species Cosmopolites sordidus. The sequence goes on from JARFXV010001408.1 coordinate 366,835, forward strand.
CGAAGGTCAGATTGTGACTGGAGAACGCAAAATTCTTTAAATTTTTCCTCTTCCGTCCCACGGCGGTTAGACTGATGGATATTTTTCGCAAGATAATTGATCGTATCGACAGCTCGATGTAGTGTTAATATACCTTATGCTTAATATATATATTTCTATTTTATAATATTTTATCATATTTCCTTATATTCCCAGATCTATTTTTACCGTTTATTTTTACCGTGAAAATATCCTTGCATATATTTTCATATTTGTTGAGATACCGGGGTTCGATAATTACTGTTAAACATTATGGGGACACTATTTTAATTACCTTAGTACTCACGGCCTTAGGTTTTCCTTTCTTTCAATTATTTCGAGATGGAGAGCACATACCAAGTAGGGCATCTGCCTATAGGCGAGTTCAATTATGAGTTGCAGGTTCGCAAGGTCATTACTCAGCGTGATATGAATGAGAAGCGAAAGATTTTGTGTCAACTTTTAGATAAGAAACGATCCAATCCGGGGTGCTTTACCGATATGTCGTCATACGACGTGCCTTTCCAGCAGCAATGCGATGCGATTTCCAGCTCTTTGAAATCTATCGAGTTTCTTGTCTCCGAGTTCGAGGGTAACCAAGCAGATTGGTTGTTTAAGAGGGTGAAGTCTCGGCTAGTTCATTTGTCCGGGCGCACCCAAGAAGTTATTAAGCCTCTCCCACCGATGAGAAGAAATCACAGGAGGCAAAATTATTTTTGAATGAGAACTACGCGACATGTTTGCAGTTGCAGGCGGAATTATTCGGGCGAACTGAACCGATTGTCCCTTCCAGTCCCGTTGATCTAATTTCTGTCCCTCACTTACAACCCATTATAAATTTATTGGCACCTATCGTGAACGTGGGGAAATCATGTAATCTTTCCGAATGGGGAGTGAAGTTCAACGGTGAAGCGTCATCTGTCTTTCCTTTCTTAGAGAGAGTAAGCCGTGGAACTTTTTGTCGGCGAAGCCTTTGCTTGGTATCGCTGTATTAAGGATTCAGTTCATGATTGGGATTCTGTGGTGTCTCGTATTAAATCGGATTTTCTTCTGGCGAATATAGAGGATGATATTTGGAAACAAATTAAGTTGCGAAAACAAAGGGAAGGCGAGTCAGTCATCATATTGGCGCTCAAATGGAAGCCTTGTTTCGACGTTTGTGTGGGCAACGAATTGAGTCCACAAAAATTAAGCACCTCAAGCGTAAATTGTGTCCAGAACTTATCCCATCGCTTGCCTTAATTGAAGTCACTTCCGTCGATTACTTGACTGATCTTTGCTGAAGGCTGGAGGCTAGTTTTCGTCTATGGAATAAGAGTTCTTGCGATCCTAGAGTGTGTACCTGCACTTTGGGAGATAATTCTTTAAGCTACTAAGCCTCCCGTTGTGGTTGCCGCCAAGGGAAACTCTAAAAATGTTAGACCCCCTCGTTCCAATAAGGCCAAAACCGTCAATGATGGTGGTATAGTTCCCACTAGTCGTGCCGTATCTGATGTATCTGGCACATCCCACTCGACAGGTCCCCAACAGGACAGGAAATCCTCCGTTTGTTGGAACTGTAGGCAGTCCGGTCATCTATATAAGGCTTGTCCTTCCCAGAAGAATAGTTGTTGATGTGGCCTAGAGAACGTTACCGTAAAGTCGTCCTTAGCTTGTTCAAAAAACCGTTAAAACAGCCGACATGCTTTTCCTCGATCTCAAGCTGTAGGTTAGAAGAACTGGCTTGGTGTTGTTGAGCATTTCTTTCGTCAAACCGAACATCCCGTTGTGGCTTCTGTATTATTATAGAAACCCCAGGACAACAGACTTTATATCAGTGTGGAAGTATTTTCACAAGAATTTATCATTCTTTTGGATTCAGGTTGCACGAATTCAGTTATCGCCTCCGAGGGAGTGCAGTTCCTTAAGAATTTGAGTATAACTATAAGTCCTTCCACATTCTCTTCCGTTAGTTTGGCCCATGGTTCCCGTAGAGAGATAGTTTGCTTGGTTGACTTGCCCATTGTTATCGATGGAGCGTGTTTTATTGTTTCTGCCCTTGTCGTACATTCACTTAAGCTCCACTTTATAATAGGAACCTCTTGGAACAGAGTCTTCCGGTTATTGATTCTAAAACTAAAACTTTCCGAATACAGAGCCATGGAGTCTCTCCTTTTTCCGCTGACGTACCGTACGAATTATTTGAGTCAATTCCTCAGCTTTTGGCGATCGATGACTTGTCTCCAGAGCAGGGTTGGTCAGCCGAACTTGTCATTAGATCCTTTGACAGAATTAGTAGCGTGCATAGGCTAGGGCGAACGAGTAGGATCACTCTTAGTATAGATGCCGGTGATACGAAACCTTTTAGAAGGAAGCCTTATCTTATGTCCCCTTATATGAATGAAATTCTCAACAACGAGTTGGACGACATGCTTGCGTGCGGAGTCGTCGAATCTTTGACTAGTTCGTGGTCATCCCCAGTTCTTTTGGTAAAGAAAAAGATGGGTGAGTATTGTTTCTGTTCCGACGGCCGCCCTTTAAATGCACTCACCAAGCATGTTACTTACCCCTTACTCCGTATGGATCGTTGCGTATATCGTATCGATTGTTGCGTGATGCGAAATACATCTCCTCGATAGACCTAAGAAAGTCTTTTAGTAAATCCGGCTAGATCCTGCGTTCCGTGAGAAGACAGCTTTTAGTGTTGTCGGTCGTGGTCTTTTCCAGTTTATGACGATGCCTTTTGGTCTTTGTAATGCGGCCCAAATGTAGCAGCGTCTAGTCCACTCAATCTTCGGTCCGCGTTACGAACCTCATATCTTCTATTATTTGGATGACACAGTTGTTCATTGTTCACCGACTTTCCAGCAACACGTTAAGCTTCTATCGGAGGTTAAAGAGAGACATAGTGAGGCTAATCTTGAGTGAAATCTTAGTGAAGCTATTTTTTTCCTTTATTTGAATTTTTCGCCACTATCTAAAACTCAAAAAATATCAAAAATACCTGTTCGTATGTAAACTTACATAACTTACACCACATTATAGTAAACCACCTCATTTCTATGGTCTACCAAAAATACACAAAACTAATATGCCACTTCGCCCCATAGTTAGTAATATAGATACCCCATGTTATAAACCACATTTTAAATCCACTTTCGGGTAGAACATATTCATATATTAAAAATACTTCAGATTTTTTAGATAAAATTTCGAACATTAAAATTACAAACAAAAATTTAATGGTTAGTTTTGATGTGGTGAGTTTATTTAACCTCACAATTCCTTATATCCGCGGTATTTCTGACACAATTAAAAGAGTAGGAAATAAATACAACATAAGAACGACATTTAAAACAAAAAATACTCTTAGATCTCTATTAACAAAGACTAAACCAAACAATATACAACAAAATACCAAAAATGTGGTTTATAAAATTCCCTGCGAATGTGGCAAATTCTATATAGGTGAGACATCTAGACCGTTAGATGTTAGAAAAACCTTCTTAGACAGGGCGATTTTAATAAATCTAGAATTTGTCAACACGCATGGAAATCAGGTTATAAAATAAATTGGAATAATTCCTAAATGTTATTAAAAGAATCGGTAACAAAATACAGAAGATTAAAAGAAAACTGGCCTTCGGTAGATTCAATATGGTTTCCGATTCTAAAGAATACTATTAAAAACATTTAAATATTTGAAAACACAATCAGTACAATAAAAAATCACACAGTAAACATTACTTATATATATATATATATATATATATATATATATATATATATATATATATATATATATATATATATATATATATATATATATATATTTTGGTAGTATGTCACTGTCATGAAAATCTATTCTTGCCAATGTAAGTATCATACACAAAATACACTTGACATACACAAAAAAATATATTTACTTTCACTCGTTACTTTATATATTACAAACTAATATAATTTATTTTTTAGTTTTGAAAACGGGGAGAGTGGACCCTCCGAAACTTTAACGTTAAAAGTTTGTAAAATTTTTTGTAACATTTTTATATCTTTAAAATTTTGTTCGTTAGGCAAATTTATTACCAAAAAAAAGAATCACTGAGAAATGTGTCTCCGTTTGATTTTTTGTTTTTACCCAGTGATTCTTTCTTTACATAAGAACAGGTATTTTTGATATTTTTTGAGTTTTAGATAGTGGCGAAAAATCCAAATAAAGGGAAAAAAATATGAACACGCCACAATAATTCAGACATTATTTAGTGAGGCTAATCTAACTTGAAGTAGTGCGACTTCTTTAAAACTGCTCTTAAATTCTTGGGCCAAATTTTTGTCGTAGGCAACAATTCCTTGTGTACCGACCCTGATAAGATATCGGCCATGATTAACTACCCTCGTCCAACCACTACTACCGAAGTCAAACGCTTCTTAGGTTTCTGTTCTTGGTACCGCCGTTTCATTAAGGATTTTTTCATTTTGGTATTCCCTTTAAACGACATCCCTAAAGGCATTACGAGGAAGAAACAGTCTATAACTTGGACTGCAGGTGGCGAGGATTCCTTCAAGATAAAGAAGGCGCTGGTTTCATCCCCTGTTCTATGTCAACCTGATTTCTCGCAACCGTTCTCCATCCAGTGTGACGCTTCCGATTTTGGTCTTGATGGTTTATTAACCCAAGAGTTGGATGGCGAAGAGAGTATAATTGCTAAGGCTAGTCGATCACTATCCCGCACAGAGCGTAATTATTCCGGGACCGAACGCGAATGTTTGGCCGTCATCTTCTTTATAGAAAAGTTCCGCCCGTATGTGGAGGGCACTAAATTTTCCGTTATGCCTAACCTTTCCGATCACTATTCCCTGCTTTGGCTTAATAATTTGAAGAACCCTACCGGCAGACTGGCCGGTTGGTATTTGTGTTTGCGATAGTATACCTTTGATTTGGTGCGCCGTAAGGGCGCTAACCATATTGTTCCTGACGCGTTAAGCCGGATGGTCCCCAAACCTACCATCCCTGAAGTGTGTCTTATGCAGGTTGATGTCGATCGAATAGACCCGTGGTATGCAGAATTGCGAGCAAAAATTCGTGATTCCCACGACTCCTATGGAAGGTCGAGAACGAGAAGATTTACAAATTTGCCCCGTGTAACTTACCGCTTAGGACCAATGTTACAGAGTGGAAGATATTAGTTCCCAAACCGCAGCGGACTGACATTAGGTCATGCCACGGCTCGCCTGTTGGCGTGCACCTCGGTTTTTTAAGAAACTGTCGCGAATACAGGAAAACTACTATTGGGCGATGATGCGCCAGGATATCTTGAAATATGTTAGATCTTGTCAAGTGTGTGGAGCGCAGAAGGCTCCCAACGCAGCTAGAATTGGTTTTATGGGCAAGGAGAAGGAAGCGCAATTTCCCTGGGAAATTATCGCGCTTGACTTGATAGATATATATATATATATATATATATATATATATATATATATATATATATATATATATATATATATATATATATATATTTTGATAGTATGTCACTGTCATGAAAATCTATTCTTGCCAATGTAAGTATCATACACAAAATACACTTGACATACACAAAAAAATATATTTACTTTCACTCGTTACTTTATATATTACAAACTAATATAATTTATTTTTTAGTTTTGAAAACGGGGGGAGTGGACCCTCCGAAACGTTAACGTTAAAAGTTTGTAAAATTTTTTGTAACATTTTTATATCTTTAAAAATTTGTTCGTTAGGCAAATTTATTACCAAAAAAAAGAATCACTGAGAAATGTGGCTCCGTTTGATTTTTTGTTTTTACCCAGTGATTCTTTCTTTACATAAGAACAGGTATTTTTGATATTTTTTGAGTTTTAGATAGTGGCGAAAAACCCAAATAAAGGGAAAAAAATATGAACACGCCACAATAATTCAGACATTATTTAGTGAGGCTAATCTAACTTGAAGTAGTGCGACTTCTTTAAAACTGCTCTTAAATTCTTGGGCCAAATTTTTGTCGTAGGCAACAATTCCTTGTGTACCGACCCTGATAAGATATCGGCCATGATTAACTACCCTCGTCCAACCACTACTACCGAAGTCAAACGCTTCTTAGGTTTCTGTTCTTGGTACCGCCGTTTCATTAAGGATTTTTTCATTTTGGTATTCCCTTTAAACGACATCCCTAAAGGCATTACGAGGAAGAAACAGTCTATAACTTGGACTGCAGGTGGCGAGGATTCCTTCAAGATAAAGAAGGCGCTGGTTTCATCCCCTGTTCTATGTCAACCTGATTTCTCGCAACCGTTCTCCATCCAGTGTGACGCTTCCGATTTTGGTCTTGATGGTTTATTAACCCAAGAGTTGGATGGCGAAGAGAGTATAATTGCTAAGGCTAGTCGATCACTATCCCGCACAGAGCGTAATTATTCCGGGACCGAACGCGAATGTTTGGCCGTCATCTTCTTTATAGAAAAGTTCCGCCCGTATGTGGAGGGCACTAAATTTTCCGTTATGCCTAACCTTTCCGATCACTATTCCCTGCTTTGGCTTAATAATTTGAAGAACCCTACCGGCAGACTGGCCGGTTGGTATTTGTGTTTGCGATAGTATACCTTTGATTTGGTGCGCCGTAAGGGCGCTAACCATATTGTTCCTGACGCGTTAAGCCGGATGGTCCCCAAACCTACCATCCCTGAAGTGTGTCTTATGCAGGTTGATGTCGATCGAATAGACCCGTGGTATGCAGAATTGCGAGCAAAAATTCGTGATTCCCACGACTCCTATGGAAGGTCGAGAACGAGAAGATTTACAAATTTGCCCCGTGTAACTTACCGCTTAGGACCAATGTTACAGAGTGGAAGATATTAGTTCCCAAACCGCAGCGGACTGACATTAGGTCATGCCACGGCTCGCCTGTTGGCGTGCACCTCGGTTTTTTAAGAAACTGTCGCGAATACAGGAAAACTACTATTGGCCGATGATGCGCCAGGATATCTTGAAATATGTTAGATCTTGTCAAGTGTGTGGAGCGCAGAAGGCTCCCAACGCAGCTAGAATTGGTTTTATGGGCAAGGAGAAGGAAGCGCAATTTCCCTGGGAAATTATCGCGCTTGACTTGATAGAATCCCTGCCATGATCTCGGAAAGGTTTTAACTGGTTATTGGTAGTGGGTGATTGGTTTTCTAAGTACAATCTAATAGTGTAACAGCGGAGACCAGCGGACGATTTTTAGAAAATAACGTTTTCCTTTTTTTTGGTGTGCATAAATTAGTGACATGTGACAATGGACCAAACTTGAAACGCAAGGTTCTGCGAGACTTGTATGATAGTTACCGGATCCAAAAAGTATGGTTTAATACTGTGTACTCCACGCAGTATAATTTCGTAAAGAGAAGCAACTGAACGATACGCTGCTACATAGACGAGCACTGAAATTAGGATGTCGAATTACTGAAATTACAGCAAGCCTTGAATACTGGGTGACATGAGGTCACCAAATTTACAACCCCCCTCCCCCTTGGACCCTGTGTTTTCGGAGGACATAAAAATTTTAGCGGGGAATAAGAGCGTGTATGCCGCAGACATTCAAGGTTTTAGTGATATTTTTAAGACCGTGCGTGATAACCTACATAAGGCCTACCTCAAGAATACCTACACTTACCACTTGAGGAAGAGATAGATTTCGTTCAAGGTCGGAGAGAGGGTGTGGCGGAGAAACAAGGTTCTATCTAGCGGATCTAAACAGTTCGCATCAACATTGGCTCCTAAATTATGCATCATTTGCCAAAAGTGCTCCAATCTTGTATAGCCCCAACCTTGTATAGTTCAACCTTGTATATCCCTCAGTAATCAGGACGGTTTCAACGCAGGCAAATGGCACGTCAAGGATTTGAGACGTATCGTGAGGTGGAAGAACATCTTTCTGTTACCTCGAGTTCCGCGAGCGATGGGTCTTAATTATTCCTCACTCCTGCGCTACCGCCTCAACTTACCATGGCAACTTTTCTCACAGCTCCGACTATTTACTGTCTATATGGTGAAGGTTTGTTATCTATTCATTACCACCTCAACGCGTGTAAACTTTCTTCGCTTTTCATTTTTCTTTATCGCCTTCACTTGTTTCCTTCTCGTTTGGTTCCTCGTATCTCTTACCATACCGACAATTTGAAGTTATTATGATAATGAGTTCTTATGTCGCTTATCTTACCGATGGGTTTTGGACTCTCATGTTGGATAGTTCCCATATCGCTTACCTTATCGAGGATTCGAAGCTATGTTTTATAGTTCGTTATAACGCTTACCGTACCGTTTGTGTCGAACTGTCGTGTCGAATAGTTCGTGATGTCTCTTATCTTGCCGATCCTCATGTATTTTTGCCTTGTCGATTGGTTGTACGTGCCGTTTGACCTATCGATTAGTTGTACCGATTAGCTTTTAGCATCTCTTGTTTTGTCTGCTGTCTTTGGCTATTCGATTGGCTTCTTTATGGTTTACCATTTCTTCTTATGGATTACCTTCTTATGGTTTACCTTGTCGATTATTTATCTATACTGTTTGGCTTATAGATTAATTTACCTTACCCTGCCAATTAGGCTTTTGTATCGCTTATTTTGCTTGTTGTCTCGAGGTGTTTAATAAGCTTCGTTAAGATTTGTCTTGTCGGTTATTTGACCGTTGTGTCACTACCGTACCGTCTCAGGTATCCACTGATCTTGTTTAGCATGTTCCCACTTACGTTGTCTGGCCGTGCAATTATGCGTTATCTCTGTCTCGCGTGGTTCCCTCTTTCTTTTTTTTTTGGCCTGGTTGAGATTGAAAACTACCGTTTCCTTTCCCTATCGCCTTATCATTTCCGTCCAACGGTACCCTACCATGCCTATCAGCAGTCTTTTTGGCCGATCGCGCGCATTGGCCAGTGTGCAATTCCTTACGAAGGATGCCTTACCGTATGGCTGTCTAGTGACGTGTTGCGGGCGTTAGCGATCGGCAGTTGGCTGCTGTCTTTTGCTGCACAGCGCGCGATCCTAGCCTTGTTCCTGCATTACCCTTTTCTTAACCTTTCGACCCTCGACTGTCTCTTCGTTCCTGTTTCATCTGTTATCGTATTAAAAGGAAGAAGACCTCACATTGTCCCTTCTTCCTGCTTCCCCGCTTTCTTTTTCTTTACCCAGAAGGGGATAGTGTAACGTTTGGGTTTTCACCCCCGTTACATATGTACCCTCATTCTTCTTCGTATTTGTCCAATCCCGATCTCTGACGGGCATCACTGATTCTGTGCTTACATGCGCGTGGGAGGCAACCTCCATTTTCTGTCTCAAGATATACGCCATCCATGATCCAGATTCCGCCATCCCTGTCGCGTCTAGAGTTCCACCTATAGCCATCCCGCTTGGTACGACCAGCGCTGCCTTCATGAATTAACCCGGCATTTGCGAATTTGGCAGCCGGCGATCAGCAACGTGGCGTGTTCTCCTTGCTTTTAGTATCGGCAACCACGGTGAGTTTTCTAAGTCTCAAGGCGCTTTTGTGATTCCGTCTGTCGTTATATATAGAGTCTACTACAACCTTCACCGCAACTACGACACACCACTAAGCATACCGTACTGTTTCCGTACGTAAATTATGTTCCAAGTTTGACATAAACAGTTTTGATAATAAAGGGCTTAGTGGGGAACCCATTGCTAGACCATTCTTTTTTGTAAAAAACGTTATTAAGTTGAAAATAATTTTCATTAATGCATAAGTTAAAGAGTTCTAAAATATCTTGCTTAATAATTGGATTGATGTTATCTTTATGAGTAAATTATCTATTAATAGTAGACAATCTTTGTTCGGAATATTCGGGAACATGTTGTTAACGTCAAAGGAGCTAGACACGTTTTTTGGTATAGATAGTTTGCTCGGCTTTTTTGTAAGGTTTTGTAAGAGTCTTTTATTGGCTGTTTTGACGAGAAAATCGTTGTTTTTGAAAATTTTATTTAAGTAAAAACTAGGTTTCTTAAAGGGCTATTTGTTTATTAGACTACCGGTCTTATTGGAAAGTTTTCTTTATGAATTTTAATTAAGCCGTACAGTTTTGGAGGAGTAGGATTCATATTGACTATTTTATATTTATCTTCGTTTGACAAAATGGTGTTTATATTTTTATTGTTGATTTTAACTTATTTTGAATTGTTGTGGTAGGGTCATTTTTGTTTTGACGAGGTCTTTATTATCTAGAATGTTTTTAATTTTTGTTTCGTAAGTTTCTTTTTCTAGAATAACAATTGAATTCCTTTTATCTGCTTTAGTTATAATTAAATTATTATTTTTGATTTTAGGATTAATGGATTTGATAATATGATCTTCATTTTTGTTGTGGTATTCTCAATTCATTTCTGGAGTCCTTTTAATTTTTTCTTTTGTAAAATTAGAATTGGGGATATTTTCAAGGGATAGTTGTACTTCAGATATTATATTTTCTAAAACTTTACTTTGTTTTGGTTATAATATTTGGGTTATATTTCGAGTCATTTTCAATCAAATTAATCTCTTTATTCGTGAAAACCGTATTTGATAAGTTAATGGATCTTTTATAGAAGTTATATTTGGGTGAAAATTCTGGTTGTTTGTCATTTAACTGTAGATATATTTAGATAGATTTAATAGCTTATGTGATTGTCTAATATATTGTTTATGAATAATTTGTGAAATTATTTGTCTGGTATTATCGTCTAGAATATCAAATTCAATTGGATGGAGTTTATATGATAATTCAGAGTGCAGTCCCTTAATATGTAGGAGTAAGTTGTCTCTAATACTGAACCATTTCCTTGTTTCTTCTTTTAGCTAGGTGGTTTTGCAAGAATCCAGGGCTTTCTTCCCAGAGACTGTGGTCGCGTTGATTTTGAATTGAACAAATTTGGGATGCACTTTCTTCTTTAAACATTGTTGAGTGAACCATGCATTTTGTACTGCTGTGCTTTGTTTTAACCTTAGTTTAAAGTATAACTTGGACCGTTCTGCTGTACTTGCTTCTTTCAAATTATTGATTGATTTGTCCGTTACTTTGTGATAGTTCATTTTTTAAATAAGGAATAAAACAATTTTTTACTTTGTTATCTATCGCTTTTATTTTTAAATAAAATTTGTGTGAGTATAGTTTCGTAAAACGATTTTACATTCTCAATTAATACATTACATTTTTACAATTCTTCAATTACTACATTATAATTACATTTTTTAAAAAATGAATTATAACAAAGTAACGGACAAATCAATCAATAATTTGCAGTATTCTGCGTTTCTTTAATTTTTGGGTTTGATGAATGTTTTTCTTCGGTTACGAACTCTGGTAAAGTATATGGATTAAGTATTACGTTGTTTATAACTTTAGTTAGGTCTTTATGTATTGATGTTAATTGTTTGTACCAGAAATTGTGTATATAATCGATTCCTGGAGCTTTCCAACTATGGATATTTTGTATGGTAGCTGATAATTCGTCGGATGTTATTTCTTGTAATGTTTGTTTCTGCAGTTTTTTCTGATCGTTTTTCTCTTCGGTAATCCATATAGACTCTTTTTTATATTCTTTTGCTTACATCCATATTGCTGACCAGAATTGTGTAATTTTATATCTAGTTCGAGGAATTAACTTAAACTCTTGTTTTGTTTAATCGTTGGTAGAATGCCCTTTCATTATTTTGAAACAGTTTATTTTGGATTTTGCCTTCACGTGATGTTTTATATCTGTGGAGGCGAGCTGCGTGTAGCTGAAGTTCTTGTTTTAACCTGTGTAATATTTGTTCTGTTTGTTCGGTGTTGTTTAGTAAATATTTGGTGGTTTTTAAGATCTAAAATGTATTTCTTTCTTCATGTTGTGTTAGCTTCTCGATATCTCTTTGGAGCTTAATAATTTTCTTTTCAATGTTATTATTTTTATTCTTTATTTTTTTTTACGCAGACAGGTGTTCGCCCTCCTAAACACGCGCTGGTAGATCAATTGGTGTTCGTGCTCGTTTTGCTATATGGAAGCTCCTTGTAACCAGCAAGGTTAGCTCTCATAAGATCGATGATCGTGTGTTCTAAGCAGACGCAGCGACCCCAGAATGACAGACTACTGCATTGCTGCAGCCACTGTTTCAACACAGCGGACAAAGTATCTCTCATTCCACCGAGAACGCTTATTATCAACACAACCATATGCACGGTGTACTCTGGATAGAGTTGTTTGAGTTCGTAAAGTAGATCCTGATACTTGAGTCGTTTTTGTTCCTCCTTGATAGTAATATTTGTTTCCGCTGGAGAGGAAAGCTCAATAACAAACATGGTTTTCGTGTCCTTATTAACGAAATTAATTCTCGACAATATACTGTATCCCTTCTGGAACAAAGTGCAGCCCTGGTGTCTGGTCTCTCTTATACGAGTACCTTAGATGAAAGTACAGTACTCGCAGAGCAGCAATATGACGATAGATATATGCGAAGATTGCATAGGCCTACATCCAGATAACAAGTGCATGCGTGTCTCTGTGTCTCAGGTGCTCGATGGCAGGTCCTACAGTTTACATCAGGAACCTCCATACCCGTAAGCTCTCTCCGATAGACTAATGTGTTTATTACACCATCCTGACAGGCCAATATAAATCCTTCCGTCTCTGACTTAAGGCCGGCTGATTTAAGACAAGCAAAGGTGAGCTCTTCGGCAATCCCTGATTTTCTACATTTCTGTAAAAAAAACCCACGCAGTGGCTTACTAGTATGTTTCTGTATTAGTAAACTGGCCTCTGCGCCCTTTCATGCTCGTCAATGAGTCTAAGTAATCGGTCTGATGTTTTGTTAATAGAACAAGCTAAATTCAGAACAATCCGGTTATACAAGACTCAAGAGGCCCCTACCTCCATGACATCGGGGAAGGTATATCCGAGAGACGGATGATTTTGGATGCAAACTGCGCTGCATATTTAACATATTTCGGGAATCCTTCTTCAGCTGCTTTCACTCATTCACTCTACACCTAACAACTCTAAAAGAATATAACAGTACAGGTACGGCAACCAGATTAGTGGCCAATATTTTATTTCTGCCGGACAGTTCAGAGGACCCAATCTGTCTCAATAGTCTCCTATAATTGTCCCGGAGTACCTGATTTACCGGAGTCTCATCGTGTAGATGATGTTGGTGAATACCCAAATAGGTATAAGTCTTTCAAATCTCCAGATGGTGAAGCAGACTGCCATCTGTTAACATCATATCTTTAGAGACCCCTTCAGCTCGTCCTCATTTTAAATGGATTACGGCGCATTTCTCCATCCTAAAGGACAAACCGATATTCCGTGAATATCCTTGCACCATCTGCAATGCTAAATGTAAGTGCAGTTTATTGGCAGCATAAAGTTTGATATTGTTTATATAAAATAAGTGAAGTTATGTATTTGATGGTTAGGGGGCCCACAATTATACCCATGCTGCTTACGAAGGGAGCAAGAGTTAAGAGGAAGGGATAAAGTGAATCACCCAGAAATATACCCCTTTTAAATGCCGCTGGCTCTGTTGAAACCTTTCGCTCCTTAGGCGTTATAACAAAGCAAAATTTCCACAGCTGCATCAGGCGTTCAATGCATTCTACAATCGGCTCTGATACCCCCAAACATTGGAGCATGTGAAGAATAAGCCCATGAGATGTTGTATCAAATGCCTTACGGTTGTCTATCCATACCATGGATAGACTGCGTTTATACTGAACTGCACCTTGTGTGATACAACGGTCAATAAGTAAACTCTCTTTACAACCTGCTACACTTTTCTTTCCATCACGTTGTTCATTTATCTGTCGAAGCACTGACTCAACTATATTAAAAATACTTATGTACAAAATACATGTAAATATCTTGTAGCAGGCGTTTAGGCAAGTTATCGGACAATAGTTCTTGGGGTTAGACAAATCACCCTTTTTCGGGATGAACACTGTATGTCTCTCGACAAACTAGTCAAGTTTTGACTGAATCCCACTCATACCTGAATCAAAAATACTGGCCAGTCGCCTGTGAGTACAAGTGAATTTCTTCCACCAAAAGTTGTTAAGACGATCTGGACCTGGGGCAGCAAAGTTTTTGGTACCGTTCAATGCTTGACGTACCTCTTCTGAACCGATTACCGAAAATACTGCATTAGGTCGAGCAAGCCCTACAATAAAGTTCCGGAACTCCTGTATTGCTGGATTGTTCTTACTGATGTTGAAGGCCTTCCGATATACTCCTCTCCAGAAGTGCTCGATTATGTCAGCGGTAGGCGGATTTCTGATATCATTTTGAGAGTTACTTTTGAGAAATAAACTTCCGGATTTTAGCCGGAATTGAGAGTTGTCTTCGATCCATTTTTCCTTACGCTTTAAAGTTTCTATAATAGTCCTTAAAGATCGAATTCTTTCTATACAATGTGGCTTGATGGTCTGTAATAGTGATCAATTGAACGTGAAGCATTGTCTTTTAAGGCGTCCTGCAATTCCTCTGATCGTATTCGAAAAGAGTTTGCCAGCAATATGATATTCACACACACACGCATACAGAGATATATTATATATATATATATATATATATATATATATATATATATATATATATATATATATATATATATATAATACACACAGATAAAAATATTTTTAAGCTTCTAAAACGACCGCAAGAGGGCGTGACGAGCTAAACATTTTTAAAAATAATTTATTTTGTGTATTTTCAAGTGTTAACCGAGTAAGAAAAATTCTCAGTTATAATTAGCAAACTGTCTCCTACAACTTTGTTTTATGACATTTTGTCGTAATTTCACGAATAGAGGGGGGGGTTACCTATTGAGATAAAAAGTCGTCTAATGTTCGTTTGCCTTAACCGATTTTCCGCAATTTAGATTATAAATGAAACCGCGAGGTGGCGTTACATTCAACAATAGTTTTTTGAAGTTTTGTTCAGTTTTTTCAAATGGAATGGTACAGCTTTTATTACATGACTAGAAAGGTAATTTAAAGAGGAATCATCCAGTGAAAACCCGAAATCGATATCTCTGACATGTCAAGAGATATTTTGATTTTTCTGAAAAAATCAGTTATTGTTTCACTACTACCTGCATTAAGTTAAAAAAATATTAACCTAATGTTTGCCTTCCTTCACACTTTACCCATGCTTAGGACTGGTCCAAATTTTTCGTGCCATAATAATTTGGAGCGTGTTTAAAAGCCAACGGGCCAATAACGAAGATAATAATAATAATAACAACAGTCAAATAAAATTAACAGTACAACAGTCTAATAATTAACAGAACCTGAACTTTAACGCCTTTCTAAATGTTCAAAATGCCTTCCATCCTTAGAAATGCAAAGATTTATTTTTCGACGAGTACTAAAAACGGCAGCTTCAATTTCTGCTCTTGAAATGCTGGTTATTGAATTTTGAATTCTTTCAATCATGTTTTCTCGTTTGGTAGGACGAGTTTGAAAAACAAGGTCTTTTAGTCTTCCCCACAAGTAAAAATCGAGGACTGTCAAATCCGGTGAGCGCGCCGGCCACGAAAATAAACTACCCCGTCCTATCCAACGATTTGGAAAGGAAGCATCCAAGAAGTTTCGAACCACCTGCGAGAAGTGAGCAGAGTATCCATCATGCTGGTACCACATTTGTCTTCTTGTTTCCAACGAAACATCTTCCATTAGTTCTGGCAGTCCATTTTTTAAAAAAATTAAATATGTTTCACTATTCAAATGTTCATTCAAAATAAAGGGACCAATAATTTTGTCTCCCAAAACACCACACCATACGTTCATACTCCATCTATTTTGGTGGTTGATTTCTAACATCCAGTGTGGACTAGCAACTGCCCAGTAGGGCATATTATGTAAGTTAACGCCTCCATCACTGCTAAAAGTAGCTTCATCAGTCCTTAGTATGCGTTTTAAGAACTGTTTATTTCCACTACACATATTTTTTAACCAGTGACAATGGTCTAACCGTCTGTCGAAATCGTTATCCAAAAGGGCTTGGTGTAAGACAACATGATAGGGGTGCAGCTTGTTATCTCTTAAGATTCGATGAACGTATGTCTTGCTAACACCTAATTCTTCAGATATTTGTCTGATACTTAAATGGGGGTTGGTTTCAACTTAAGCCAGAACATTTTCGACATTATCTCCATTACGAATCGAACGTATCCTGGTACGGACTGGATCTGGATGCACAATTCCTGTTTCTCGTAAGCGTCTTGCTAGACGTGTAAACACCTTCTTCGAATAATGCCTGCTTTCGGGATATTAACTTGCATATTGCCGCTCTGCAATACACGCATTTTCAAAACATTGGAAATACACCGCCAACATGTCATAGCCCTCGTTATTCGTAAAAGGCATTGTTAGATATTATTATAATAATTATTAATAATCAATAAATGCAATGTTGAAAATGTAATGCATTTAAAAACTGACAAGTTGATTTGACTGTTTTTGTTTGTTTTCATGGTACCCTTCTTACACTCTTTGTGTAATGTACTTAAGGATTGTATGCGTTTATTTGGAAACCCGAAAACGCATAATTTCATTCATCTATTCATTGAGTTTAAAAGAAAGAGTAGGTATATTTATTAATAACTGATTTCAATATTCTGTCAAGTAGTATTTAAGCATCACAAAAGAGAATGCAACAATTGGTCAAGTCAAGGTCAGGATTAGAACATTTTATGATTATTGATACTGAATAGATAATTTAATTTTTTAAATAAAATTGTTGTGGTTGCGATTGCGACCTAAATATTAAGACCAATTTTTAATTTAATATTACGGTAAAAATTAAAACTAACTGATTTTTTTTCAGAAAAATCGAAATATCTCTTGACATGTCAGAGATCGATTTCGGGTTTTCACTGGACGATTCCTCTTTAAATTACCTTTCTTGCCATGTAGTAAAAGCTGTACCTTTCCATTTGAAAAAACCGAGCAAAACTTCAAAAAAACTATTGTTGAATGTAACGCCACCTCGCGGTTTCATTTATAAACTAAATAATTTTTCTCCCAGATTATCTGATTGTCCCAGCAATAGCCTTTTAAATGAATCCAAATCAGTTTAGGCAAACGTACATTAGACGACTTTTTATCTAAATAGGTAAAACTCTTTCTCACTTCTTTATTCGCGAAGTTACGACAAAATGTCATAAAACAAAGTTGTAGGAGACAGTTTGCTAATTATAACTGAAAATTTTTCTTATCGGTTAACACTTGAAAATACACAAAAAAAAAAGATTTTTAAAAATGTTTAGCTCGTCACGCCCTCTTGCGGTCGTTTTAGAAGCTTAAAAATATTTTTGGTGAATTTCTCATAATCATTTTTAGTACAATTTTTTTTCCCAAAGCTGTAGGATAAATAGTTTTCAAGATACCTGCGCGATCCATCCTTAATGGGACACCTGGTATATATATATATATATATATATATATATATATATATATATATATATATATATATATATATATATATATATATATATATATATACCAGGTGTCCCATTAAGAATGGATCGCGGCCGTATCTTGAAAACTATTATATATATATATATATATATATATATATATATATATATATATATATATATATATATATATATATATATATATATATATATATATATATATAAACGTGCATTAATTTGGCTTAGATATTGATCGCTTGGGTTAATCTTTCAATGTTTGCTTTTTTTCCAGATTCCAATTTAACATGAGCATGCCTCCAGGTATTCTAAAGCTCGCGGCCTACTACAGCGGGCATTGGGGCTACCATAATCCGGAGATGCCACTGCAGACAGTATTAGACGTTATTAGTTTATTATTTTAAAAATTTTCTTACTATTGTAGTGGTATTCAAAATGATTGATTTTTGTATCGCTGAGTGGAGGTAATTTGGCAGATTCAACATTTGTAGGCTTTGTATAAAAAAGTGTGGTGTTATCCCTCTAACTGACATTACAAAGGGTACTATCAAAACTCGTTCTTGCTTCCATATTCGTTTTATTTCCTAAGCTAGCGGGGTATATTTCTCCAGTTTTTCGGCTTTCTAAACTTTCTTTTGATGTTCTGATCACTGCGAATTGCGAAATCAACAATATATGTTATCTTGTTCATTTTATCAATGATCGTGATATCAGGCGTATTAGCAGCTATTGGTTTATCTGTTAGTATATGATTGTCCCAGTATAATTTGTGTGTGGTATTTTCGATAACTAGTGGTGGTGTATATTTATAGTATGGTTCTGTAATTGTTACAATTTCGTATAGTTGTATTATTGCTTTATATATTATTTTTCCAACGTTATTGTGTCAGTCATCAGTATATTCGGTTGCGGCAAGTACTTTACATCTAGATATCATATGCTCTATTGCCTCAATGTATAGATTACATTTTCTGCATTTGTTGTTTAGTAATGTTTTATCCCATATTATATATTTTCGATAATTTCTTGTATTATGATCTTGTATAGCAATAGCAAAACCTTCCATTTCAGGGTAGATCAAACCTTCTTTTATCCATTTATATGTCATTTGAATATTAATGTGTTCTTCCCTTACAATGCTTATATGTTTTTCGTGAAGTGCTTTTGATGACCATCTTATAAGTTCTGACCATCTTATGAGTTCTGATTGGTGACAATATTCCTCCTCTTTCTGTATGTTCGCACTTAAATTGAGTGTTGTGTTGTTTTTCTCACAGTTGACTATCGCTCTGTGAATTTAACTGTTGGTCTTTGAGTAGATATGTTGCCTGAGGTTCGTAATTTGTTTCTGATGCAGTATTTTGAGATCTATAATACCTCTTCCACCTTGCTGTCTGGGTAAATATAGTCTTTCTGTGCACGCTTTTGGGCGGGGGTTCCTGTAGAGTGTTAATGTTGTTCTTGTGCTTCTGTTTTGATTTATTTTGGTCTATATCGCTCGAGCATATAATTCCGCAGGAGTAAGTTAGGATGGGTACTGCATATGTATTAATAGCTTTGTATACGTTTTTGCTGTTAAGTTTGGAAATCAATATTTGCATTAGTCGATTTTGATATTCTTTTGTTAGCCGCTTTTTAATTTCATTGTGATTGACTTTACTATTTCGTTGGAATCTCAAGTATTTATATGTTTCTGTTTGTGACATATTACCAATTGTTTCGTAATTAAGTCCTTCTGTTTCATCTACCTGCAACCAGGCACCTTTTGTATATATTATTATTTTACACTTTTGTATACCGAATTCCATTCCTGAGTAGTGGATATACAAGGGGCTCACTGGACCCGAAGTTTGTGGGATTGTTTGGGAATAAATGATTCTAAATCTATTTTATATCCGATAATAAATAAGGAGCATAGGGATAAAATGTATTTAACGCGTTTTATTAATCTTTAATACCGCACGCAATATTATACATAGATGTCAATGGTGTAATTATATAAACCTAGATATGTGGTTAAAATTATTGATAAGCTGACACTCTTTCCTATCAGTTTTGTATTATTTATTGGGCTGCGGTTTACGTATTTTGTATTTGTTTTTTTTTGCATGCATCTGTATGCAGTTTAAGAAGATGTATAACACTGGGGAACAGCAATTTTGTTGTCTTGGATTTGTGACTTGTTTTTGACTAATTTTTCATCTCTGAATTCAAAAATATTCACAGTTTTTCACTATCACATCAAGATCTTAAGCTACAGCATACCCCTCATTTTACTTTAAAAGTGTACATACGAAAGGAAATAAGGTGAAATCTGACCAAATAAATTAGAATATTTTATTCATTCAGAGGTTATCATATTATTAAAAGTTAAATTGTGTTTATCCATAGAATAAATAAAAGATATTATGGTAAAAATTTCTTCTTATAGCTTTTCCTGGAGTGTTCAGTTTGTGGACATTCTCGCTTTATGCTCCAACAGTAGTCAGCTATCATACTGACATCCCATCTACCTTGATACCGCGCTTCCATAACCTTTATATCTTGGGGAATCGCTTGCCCTGTTCATCATTAACAGCTCCAAGATTTTCTGGGAAGTTAGCAAGATGACTAAGTAAGAAATGCAGTTTGATGCTCATGTTGCAACCAAGGTTTTTAAAGCTCTCCAAGAGTTGTTGAACAATTTCGATGTAATTCGGAGCTCGTATATTTCCAAGAAAGTCTTTAACAATAACTTCAAAACCAACCAAACATTTCTTTCAAGTTCGGTCATTGTTTCAGTGAAATTTTCGTCTTTAACGAGAAATGATATACTTAAAACAGTCTCCTTTAATTGACAAAGCCTTAACAAATTGCTTCATGAGACCTAGTTTTATATGCAAAGGCGGAAATACAATGTTTTTTCTGTCGACGAGTGGCTGATTTAAAATGTTTGGATCACCAGGTCTTAGGTCAGATCTTGGCGGCCAGTTCGATTACACCCAATGTTTCTCACGAGCTCTGCTGTCCCATATACACAAAAAACAGGGATACTTGGTATACCAGCGTTGCTGGCCCAGAAGGAAACAGACCATTTTAAGGTCAACACAGATGATCCATTGGTGCATGTTATATGGCCACAAGTCAATGACTTTCTTTATGTCGCCATATTCTTCACGCAAAGAAACTGAATGACCTATTGGGACTGAACCGTATAAATTTCCATTATGTAGGAGAAAACATTTTAAGCTAGGCTTTGAGCTATCTATAAACAATCGCCATTCAGTTGCGTTATAGTTGCAGTTATAGTTCTACGTTCAGGTAATATACAAATCCGTCATTATTCCTGAAGTACTGCCTAAATTCACTTTCTCTGGATCGATAGTAAGCGACTTTAGCTCCTTTGTCAAGCAAATTTTTTGCGAGCAGTCTTGATGCTAACAATTCCGATGCTTTTTTGTATAGTCCCAAATCTCGTGCTAAATCGTTTAATTCATGTTGATTGTATCCTTTACGAACACACTCATTGGAAACTTTGAATTCTTCGTCGGTGGGGTCACTTCGATCTTCACTTGATTCACATTCTTGTATTTCTAAAGAAGGTAATTCTTGAAAAACTGGCACTGGAATTTCAGCTGAATGAGGCACAAGGGGTATAGCTGACGGCAAACTAGGGTACTCAATTTTATGTTTCTTTTTCTTGCTGAATCCTGATGTTTTCACTATGCAAAATTAGCAATCACTTAAATGATCTTTGGGTTCTCGCCAAACCATCGATATACCAAACGAAAGTGTATTACGTATTCTCTTCGTCCACATATTTTTTGCTTTGACACGTTCCCATATCGCGCCAAAGCCTTATGTCGCTCCACTAAAGTTATGTTTTGTGAATAAGCATTGTCGTGTGCTCTACAGTGTGTATCCAAAGGATTAATGCCTAGATCACCTTTGACAAGTGTTTATATAGTTTAGTTCCGGGTCCACAAAACTGGTAGGTGGGCAAATGGTAGCTTATTAATTAAAGAATTCACACCGGAGCCTACGTGGGGGTGGGGGAGGGAGCGTATTAATTGAATATTAACTGATACTAATGATAAATCTGTATGAAATATAGATGTGGTTTCTGTCAAAAACTAACATACTCCAACGAATCACAATGTAGGTTGTTTCACAGAACCTTAAAATACCAATTGAAAATTTTTATTTTAATCAAAATTACTTGGAACATATTAAGCACAGTAAATTGCTACCAAACAGTTTTCGCGTGATATTTTGTGGACTCAGCGGATGTGGAAAAACAAATTCTATTTTGGCATTACTTTTTAGTCCAAATGAGCTGTGTTTCAAAAATGTGTCCGTATATGCAAAGTCTCTATATGTACATAAATACATGTTATTGGAGCTTGTAAGAAAAGTGAAGGGTGTCAAATATTTTCCGTACAAGGATAATGGCACAATAATAGATCCTGAACAGTCTCAGGAAAATTCTATATTTATATTTGATGATGTGGCATGTGAAAAACAAAATAAAATACGTGCATATTTTTCTATGAATCATCACAGAACAATCGATGTTGCGATGTTGCGATGTTGCTATGTCAGACGTACCCAAAAATTCCCAAGCAACTTATAAGTAAACTTGAAGAGATTTACCACTAAACACCAAAACACTTTTTTGAACTGCTCGACGCACGTTTCGCTAACCACGTTAGCATCATCAGGAGATGATTTAATCTAAAAGTTTAGTGTTTCACACCAAAGGTTCCAATAGAAGAATTGATCAACTTATAAGTAACAATTGTAATATTGTTGTTTTATTAAAACAAAATGATGCCAATTTGAGGCATGTTTTTGATGAAAACATATCCCCTGATATGTCATATGACACTTTCAACGATTTATGTCGTGAATGTTGGAATACTCGATATGGATCAATGGTAATAGTAAAGGACTTTGAGTTGACTAATGGTCGTTATAGAAAAGGATTTGATCAGTATATAAAGGTGTAGTTGTAGTAGGTATGGAGGGCATTGCGGACAGGACAGAGAATTATAAGAATATTTGAAGAAAACTAACCTTTATAGCACGGGCGTAGCCAGGATTTAGTTGGGGGGGGGGGGGGGGGGGTTAGTTTGAAGTAAATAAAACAACAAAAATATACTTAGATGAAATTTAATATCTATATATTCATCGGAAAAATTACGACATGTTTATAAAGTTCTTAACTTTAAATGAAATGGTTAAATTAATTTCGTTCCTCTGCGTTAAATCTAAAACCATTAAAGAAGAAATCTTCGGTTTTTTCTTTTAAATATATCCACTACTTCATCTGCATGAATTTCTGTTCCGTAGTGAATGTTCATGAGAGCCAAACCATTAAGTCTGTTTTCACTAGGCTCGAGAAAGACCTTTCTGGGGTAGCAGTGGACACAGGAATGGTAGCCAAGATTTGTAGTAATGTGTAAATATTAGGATAAAGGTTTTTATCGCACATATCTAGGCATTCCAAACTAGATTTCGGGGTAGGCGAGATACTTGTCAAAAATAATAATTCAATTGTAATAATTCAAATAAATTCAGTAAGTCAAATGTAATAATTTAACTCTCTTCACTCCTTGTATTTTTTCGGTATAATATTAGGTAATATTTGGCTTATTTCGGGGGGGGGGGGGGGGGGGGTTGAACTCCCAAAAACACCCCCTTGGCTACGCCCGTGCTTTATAGATTAGGTTACGTGTCAACAGGTAGATTAAAAGGCAATGTTGGTAAAAAATATACACAAATAGTTAAACCTCTATTGTCTCATGGAGGAGGAGGACACAAAGATACTTATATGACTTTTAATATGAATCCAATCGACTACCTTTACTGGGATGACGTCAACGAACTCATAGATCGATTGATATTATTATATGCCTCAAGACAAGCTGAAAATACATCTCACGAAAACGAGATTTTATCTATTATGAAGGAACTTAGGGAAGCAAAAGTTATATATTAAAAATTAATAAAAAAGCTTAGTTACGCGATGAGTCTCGACAAGTTTGGTCGTCATTCCGATAAAGTAGATTGGAAAAAAAACGTGTACTTTTCTTCGGCCCACACTTCAGATGGTGATATTGATGTAGAAAACGTAAAAATTTGTAACTTAAAACCTCCAACAAATGAAAATGATGCAGTAAATAAGCAGTTTTGTGATTCTCTAAGAAATAAAATTCAAGCTCTAGAAAACTTTACATCACGATTAACGCCTACACAACCGAATTACATGTCAAAAAAAATGAGCAGAGTTCATTATAAAACAAATGGGAAACGAGATCAACTCTTTGCGAAAGAAATTAGTAAAAAGTGAGGTGCAATTAAACAAAGATTTAACCATAATTGATATACAGCCTAACAACATGACATCAAAGGAAAAAATCCAACTGATTAATGAACCAGTTGAAACATAAACAAGTCCGAAGAAAATGTTCTAGACGTCGGACTATTATTAAAGGTTTGAATGATTTATGGCAAGCCGACTTGGTACAAATGGATCTTTATACTCGAGAAAATAAACAGTTTAAGTATTTTTTGCTGGTAACTGATTGCTTCTCAAAATATATTTGAGTTAAACCACTAAAATCTAAGTTGGGTTTGGAGGTAACTAAAACATTTAAAGTTATTCTAAAAGAGAACGGTAGTAGTTCTAAAGGAG
The DNA here is from genome assembly GCA_031761425.1 of Cosmopolites sordidus. Lineage (NCBI taxonomy): Eukaryota > Metazoa > Arthropoda > Insecta > Coleoptera > Curculionidae > Cosmopolites > Cosmopolites sordidus. The sequence goes on from JARFXV010001408.1 coordinate 390,954, forward strand.
AGTAGTTGCATACAGATCAAGGAACTGAGTTCTACTGTCATGATTTCCAAAAATTAATGAAAACCTATAAAATTAATCACTCTTCGACATTTGCGCATTTGAAAGTTGCCATCGTTGAACGAGCAATATGCACGATAAAAGAGAAACACGATTGCAACGATTGATATTTTGCATAACCTTGTGGACAATTACAATAATCGAGTACTTAGGACAACTAAAATGAAACCTTGTGATGTAACAGAGAGAAATGGGACGATGTTGCTAAACATCTTGGAGACATCGTGCGTATTGGTAAAGTAAAACATATTTTTGAAAAAGGTTATACGCCAAATTGGACAATTGAACTGTTTAAAATAGTAGCTATTAAAATTACACAACCAATAACATATGTACTTGAGGATTTAAGTGGTAACCCAATACGGGAAGCATTCTATAAGTATAAAATACAGAAAATCAAACAACCTGATGCGCATTTAGTTGAGAAAATTTTACAACGAAAAGGTAATAAGGTTTACAATACTCATAATCCCCCCCCCAGGCAAAACGTCACAGCGTATGCGCATTTCCTCCAAACTTTGCTTTACGTCTAAAATTCTTTGCTTAGTCATTCCACGCGCTGTGCTTACACACACACACACATTCACACAGTTATCATCGTGTTAACTGAAGATGATGTAGATGAGTTGTTAAACGGGTGTGAAGAAGCAGAAATAAAACTTAATAAAGCACCATTCAGAGAAGAATATTTTTTTCTCAATGTAAAGTTTTTTGTTCGGTAAGTCAACTCAATATTTGTGTTGGATTGAGTGCATTAAAGGACTTTCAACCTACAATAAGGATTATTGTAGATTATTGAAGAATCTATATAAGAACTTATCAATTATGACTAATGTAAGGTTTGAGAGGATTTAGATAAAATAAAAAACAAAGTACATTAAAACATATTTTTATTTTCACTTAAGTAATTACAATTTCTTTTATAATGCCCCCAAGCAAGGGTATTAAGACTATTTTTTAATAAATATCGCTTATCATCTAACGGATTAAGTGTAAGTTTTGTTTATTCTATAGTAAAAATGTTATGTTAATATAAACGAATACAATGCTGCTTAATTAGTCTTTTCTTTCCTAACGTTAAATTTTTTAAATAATCATTAAAAGTTATTTTGTTTTTTACAACACTATATTTAACCCCTTTTGCTTTTTTAACATATTGGTTTTTACCTCGAATTTTATACGTATACATTTTAGAGTTTAATCCTATAAAGTGAGTCATTATTTCCCCACTAGCATCATGTTTCCTAAGACCCAAAACTTGCTTGTTTGCGTGCGGAATTTGATACTTGTTATTTAAAGCATAATCAGATGTATCAAACTTAACAATATGTGTTTTAATTACTTCTTTATATACATCATTACATTGAATTTCATAAATAAAATTATCTGTATCAGCATATAAAAGTCTACAGTCAGTGGGAGACAATTTTTTTCAACATATGAAAGTCATACATCACTGTTTCTGATATGTCTAATATGCACATACCAATATACTGAGACTTATTAAACAAAATATTGCCTTTGTTTAGCTCAATGGCTACTAAATTTTCATTAAAAATTACATGACTGTGAAAGTTTGGACTAGATATTAATTTTTTTGCACCATAGCGATCCTCCCATTGCCGCACCAATCTAACGATTCTGTTTTTTTTTTGGATATTTTCCGTGGTTTTTTCAAATACCGCATTATTCATAAGATTTTTAGCAAAATCATTGGTAGATGATTGACGTAATTTGGTGTTTAGATTGATATATGGTTTTAGCCATGGAGATTGTTTAAATTTAAGAACCCTGTGTATATTTTTAAATTTCGATAGTGAATGATATAACTATTTTTATGGTTAAGTGTAGTTAACAACTAAGTGCTTTGAGCCTTCTCCTGAAGCTCCTACTTTATATTCTACACAAAACGGAAAATCATTATGTAAATCATGTAGTTCATTGGAGTACTAAAAAACCACCTTCGAAAATATATCCTTCTGGAGAATCATCTTTAATTTTAGTAACATCAAAATTTTCTGTTGATTTCATCCATTAAAAATCATCGTGAAGTGAATATTGCGACATAGTCCAACCATACAAATTATTTACATCGAGATAAAGTAAGTACTTCGATAGTTTGTTAGGGTTATACTCAGGCATGTATTTGTTGTTAGCGTCCACATATCGGTTAGAGCACATTGATATACCGCCACGAATTCCATTTTCGATAAATAATAACACTGGGGAACAATTTGAAAAATAATTTCTGTTGAGTTCGATATTTAAGCTGTTTTATACGTAAATTGACATGCTAATTCTAAAACTTTATTTAGTTTTTTTTCTATCACGTCAAGTTTTTTCTCTACAGTTGTTGCGCATCCGACTAAGCTTGGCGAATCACAGAAGTCACTACTGCTCTCCTACCGGCGAACCTTCTTCGGCCTAGGAGTGGGGGCGTGAGTGACGTTGCGTCATCCAAAACTAGTTCGGTCAGTTATGCATGAGATGCTAAAGTACGCGGGTCTGTGTCGCTCTGATATAGTGAAGTCAAAGTATACATACACAACTACAGATTTTCGTTATGTCTGTCTCTGGTAGTTCTCGTCGTAAGTGCTTAAACAGCCCTGATTCATTTTGTTATATATGTGGCAGTTTTACCATCCCCATTCAACGGACTAATATTAGTACATTTGTCAGGCAAGCCTATTTTGCTTATTTTAAAGTGAAAATAGGTGACCAAGATAAATCATGGACCCCTCATAAAGGTGCAAGCAGTGTGTAGAGAGTTTACGAATGTGGACGAAGAGAACACGTAATAAACTTTCGTTTGGTATACCAATGGTTTGACGAGAGCCCAAAGATCACTTAAGTGATTGCATAGTGAAAACATCAGGATTCAACAAAAAAACAAACATAAAATTGAGTACCCTAGTTTACCGTCAGCTATACGCCCTGTGGCTCATTCAGCTGAAATTCCAGTGCCAGTTTTTCAAGAATTACCTTCTTTAGACATACAAGAATGTGAATCAAGTGAAGATCGAAGTGACTCTACCGATGAAGAATTCAATGTTTTCAATGATTCTGTTCGTAAAGGATTCAATCAAAATAAATTAAACGATTTAGCATGAGATTTGGGACTATCCAAAAAAGCATCCGAATTATTAGCATCAGAACTGCACGAAAATTGCTTGACAAAGGAGCTAAAGTTATTTACTATCGATTCAGAGAAAGTGAATTTAGGCAGTACTTCAGAAATAATGACGGATTTGTATATTGCCAGAACGTAGAAGGTTTAATGAAAGAATTAGCCATTTCTAACTATAACGCAACTGAATGGCGATTGTTTATAGATAGCTCAAAGCGTAGCTTGAAGTGTGTTCTCCTACATAATGGAAATTTATACGGTTCAGTCCCAATAGGTAATTCAGTTTCTTTGCGTGAAGAATATGGCGACATAAAGAAAGTTATTGACTTGTTGCAATATAACATGCACCAATGAATCATCTGTGTTGACCTTAAAATGGTCTGTTTCCGTCTTGGCCAGCAACGCGGGTATACCAAGTATCCCTGTTTTTTGTGCATGTGGGACAGCAGAGCTCGTGAGAAACATTGGGTGCAATCGAACTGGCTGCCAAGATCTGACCTAAGACCTGGTGATCCAAACATTTTAAATCAGCCACTTGTCGGCAGAAAAAACATTGTATTTCCGCCTTTGCATATAAAACTAGGTCTCATGAAGCAATTTGTTAAGGCTTTGTCAATTGAAGGAAACTGCTTTAAGTATATCATTTCGGCATTCCCTAGCCTGTCATATGAAAAGATAAAGGCTGGTGTGTTTGATGGTCCACAGATTCGGCAACTCGTTAAAGATGAAAATTTCACTGAAACAATGACCGAACTTGAAAGGAATGCTTAGTTGGCTTTTAAAAATATTGTTAAATACTTTCTTGGAAATACACGAGCCCCGAATTACATCGAAATTGTTCAACAACTCTTGGAGAGCTTTAAAAAGCTTGATTGCAACATGAGCATCAAACTGCATTTCTTACATAGTCGTCTTGCTAACTTCCCAGAAAATCTTGGTGCTGTTAGTGATGAACAGGGCGAGCGATTCCACCAATATCTAAAGGTTATGGAAGCGCGGTATCAAGGTAGATGAGATGTCAGTATGATGGCTGACTACTGTTGGAGCATCAAGCGAGAATGTCCACAAACTGAACACTCTAGGAAAAGCTATAAGAAGAAAATTTTACCATAATGTCTTTTATTTATTTTTTGTATAAAAACAATTTAACTTTTAATAATATGTTAACCTCTGTATGAATAAAATATTCTAATCTATTTGGTCAGATCTCACCTTATTTCCTTTCATATGTACACTTTTAAGGTAAAATAAGGGGTATGCTGTAGCTTAAGAATTTGACGTGATAGAGAAAAACTGTGAATATTTTTGAATTCAGAGATGAAAAATTAGTCAAAAACAAGTCTCAGATCCAAGTCAACAAAGTTGGTGTTCCCCAGTGTAATTGATCAATATCTTTGATAAGTTGAATCTGGCATTTTGTGTAATAGATAACATGCAGGATCAAGTATGGCCTGGTAAAGTATAAAACCACGCATGATCGGTCTAATTTGTATGTGTTGTGACAATCATTTCTAAATTGTTCAAATACATCAGCTAATAAAAGTACATCGGTTTTTAAATATAAATCACTATATTGACCTAAAGTATTAATATTAAAGGCTTGACAAATTTTCTGAGCATGCAAATATTCCTCTTGACTTATTGTTTTATCAATTAATTTGCTATAAATATTTGAGATAGGTGGAAGCGAACAACAATGATTTTAATTGTCGTAAAAACCAATCCAAACTATCTTCTCCGCGATATCTAAAGAAATAGGATAATGAATCATCATATGAACATTTTAAGTAATAACCAACACTAAAAGCTTTTCAATTCTTCTGATGGAACCTTTGGTGTGAAATACTAAACTTGAAGAGATTTGCCACTAAACACCAAAACGCTTTTTTGAACTGCTCGACGCACGTTTCGCTAACCATGTTTAACCTTTCAGTCAACTTTTTCAATTATTAATGTAGGGCTTAGCACACTTCACGGTTTATGATTTTTACACACTTCGTTAGGTATGGTTTTCATATAAATAGAACATAGTCTAGTTTTTTTAATTTAATTTAATTTAACTTCACTTCTGAAATAATTAAGACATCGATCACAAACAAACAATTTACTATGTCTATTATTAACATTTCCTTTTAAAACACTCGATAAATCTTTAATTAAACTATAGTGGTATTTGAGGTTAACACTTTCACAGTCATCATTGGGTAGGGGTTCATACTGTTTCATTTTAATAAAATATTTAGTTTGAATTAATAATAAGTTAGCATGTTTTCCGAATTTATTTCTAGTTAACCTAGCAGAAACTGCTTAATACTGTGTACCCGTTAAACTTTGGTGCATTTCAAGCTTATGAACGTTTACTGAAATGTTATTTAATTCTTCAAATTTAGAAATTTGTTTAATTTTCATTGGTAATTCTAACCCATCTGTTTTTAATATATCAGAATAATTGGGATAAGATGATACTCTGTCTACATGTACTTTTGCAGGATACAGAGATGCAACTATACTCCAAAAGAAACATGCACTATCGTTATTCTTGTTATTTACACAAGCCTGTTTATTAACAATTTGTAATGGTAGACTTATAAAAGATGAGTTACCTCCCCCATTACCCATTTCTAATTTATTGATATTAATTTCTAGTCCAATAATCTTATGTAGTGCCCACCCATTATCTCGTTCTTGAAAGTCTTCTAATTTTGCACAAATTAGTTGTTTAATATTGTTGAGAAACCACCGACTTAAATCTGTTTCCATATCAATAATAACTTTTTTTGTATTAAAATACTTATATTCTAACTGACTAAAATTAAGTTTTTTTAAGATAAATTCGCCACAAAAGAAGCGTTTACTTTTATAAATCTAAAGCTTTTTAAAGCATTCTTTATCCTAGTTTTAAATAAATAAAAAGCATCTGCAAAGAAATCTGTAATATCTATATACACCTTATTTATAATTATACCACTTCTTATTCTACTACTAAAAGCGGTTTGAATATCTTCCCACCACACTCTATCGCTGCGTTTTTACCAACTTTATGTTGTCCTTGTACCCCTGATTCTAACAATTTTTTAAACAGAGTCCGAAATCTCTTTAAGTGACCTATATTTGTTTGAAATTTTCGAAGGGAACCAACCGGTAAATTAATATTATTATTATCTATCTTTGATATTTCTCGAATAGAGTTATTAATATGTTTAATCCAAGAACGATTTTCTAATTCAGTTGATTGCCTGAGAATTTCCATATAGGCGTTCTGAAATAATCGAACCATATCATAACGAAGTTTGTTAATATTTTCGGGATGCATGTTTTCAATGAAGTGCGCTGATTGGTGGGGTAGAGTACTACCACAACAAATATAATATATGATATGCTAAAGCAAAAGTCATACTTAAATTTGATTTAAAGGCTTGCGATTTCAAATATGGGCGATGGAATCAAACCCTCAAATGTTTTCAATTTTTTAAAAGTTGTATTTTTAAAAGAGTGTATTTGCGCGGCTTAAACTTATTTATATTAGCTTTTAGAGTTTTGGTTGAACGCTGAGGCAAAAATGTTAGATGTTCCTCTAGCTCCACACGGGCAACTTCCCCAAACTGAGATTTGACAATAATTAAATCACAAATTATATAGGGGTGATCTTTTATCAGTTCAGATAATTTTTCATACGGTTTCTCCAAGACACGCAGCCTCATTAATTCCAGAAAGATCCATAATAAAATCTAAGAAAACATGTTTAATTTTAACACTTAAAAATAACATCAATGTTAAAAGTTACCTCCAATTAAAACTTAGTATTAACTCAACGTTATTGCACTTGGATATAAACACTAACTGTTTACAGTACAATATTTTCAGTGAACAATACTTTCTCTGTTTATCTTTGCTGCTAACGGATCTCTCGATTCGAATACTTTCTCTGTTTATCTATGCTTGCTTGCTTGCACTCACAGCCTCTCAACGTAGCAGCCCAGTGACAATGATGGGTGATTATTATTTAATAACGCCCTATTGACCATGTGAGCAGTAGACCCAAAATAGTTTCTTAGCTAGACTATTATGAAAAACATGCGCAGATAGTGTCAAAAATGGCTTTGCCATCTGAACCGATAACGATCTATCAATAAAGCCACCTTCAAAACAGGGAAAAAACACATCCTGTTTGTACACATTTTTCAGTAAACCACAATACGAGCTCTAATAAGTCTACAACCTTCAAAATATCTCGAGATCTAATCCCTCAAATCACACCCCAAAACCCACAACAGCAACAACAACCTTCAAAACAGTTTGTACACACCATTATCAATAAACCACAATACGAACTCTAACAAGTCCACAATCTTCAAAATATCTGCAAATCTAATTCTTCAAACCACACCCCAAAACCTAAACCCCATCACCCGCAACACGTAACCAACACCCCATCACCAGCCACTTGTCGCCAATCTTCGACGAATCCACTTCCGGTTCAGCAAGCCCTTTATATATCTACTCAGCTAGGGAAATGATTATAAACAGAGTCATAACTAGAGTTGAAAGAATATGTAAATCTTTGATCAGCGCCAGAAATAAAATATTGGCTATCAACACGTGGACTTTGCCTGTGACTGCTTATACTTTTGGTGTAATAGTATAAGTGGTCTTACACATCTCTGAAAGCATTTTATCGGAAAATAAAAACCAAATTAACAAAACATCGTATGCATCACCCAAGAAGTTCCATCGAACGGCTGTATTTGTCTCGACATATGGGAGGAAGAGCCTTACAGAATGTAGAAGTAATGTGCCGTCAACAGGAAGCAATCTTCATAAAGCTGCCTGTACACTGGATAGTAATTATAAAAATCGCCAAAGACAAGCTTGCATTACATGATAGACATAGGCAGTCATGCATTCGGCTAAACCCTCTTGTTTAGTGCAAAACATTGTAGACTTGGGTTACAAACCCCGGCTACGGTGAAGATTAATAAAAATATAAGATGAACATAATAATAATAATAATAATAATAATAATAATCTGTCAGGGGGCAGATAGTCAGCTTGGTAAGTGGCAACACTACCACCTACCCGAGCTAAGAGGAGTCAACCTCTGGTGTGAAGAATCGTCCAAGCTCAAGGTGGAAATTCAGAGAGATGAGGAGCAGAATGGAACAGGATTAAAGTATCTCTAATGATGTCTCCGGATACCTAGCGCCCTCCGGTAGTAAATAGTTTTCCCATGGTAAATCGGGGCTCTGCCTTGGGTGACAGTGCTTTTCCCTTGAACCCAAAACATATGGTTATGGAGTTTAAAATGAATACAAGTTTTATACAAGGCGGTAGGGTTTTGCAGACAAGAACCCTTCGAAACCATCGATATGATTTGTCCGGGCTTGATGAGGCTGAAGCGAGTGGCGACTCCCAACTTTATGGGACCACAAGATTGGCAACGGAAAAAGCAATTGAAAAAGCGCACGATCAAGCAGAAATTTAAAGTCAACAAATATCGGAGACTTTACCCGTTGAACTTGATGTGCCGGTACATCAGCCGGCACTCACTGAAGCGAGAATACCCAGAAGACGCATGAAGTGGACATCCTCCATAAATGAAACAATTATGCGTGTCTATTAAAATATGACTCAACTAGGACGGGAAAGAGTTGGATACAGGCAACGCCTACATGCCGAATTTATCAATGCATATCCCAACATAATAGTTACTGAGCAGATAGTGGCCGACCAGCATTGAATAATTTTTAGAAACGAATTAATTCCAGAAACAATACAAAACTCAATAAAACAGGAGGTTGAGATGCAAATGCAAGATCAAAATGCCGTTATAGAAAATGCTATAGAAGAACAGGAGCCCAGGAATCATAGCACCAGAACAACAAGATGGAGTATCGAACCAGATGGAAACTGCTGAAAGTCAACCAGAAAACATGGTCGAAGTAAGTCAAGGTTTACATTTTGAACTTCAAAGGGGTACGGATCCGCTTAGTAGACCCTTGCTTCCTATAGTAAATACGTACAAAAAACTCGCCATAGATCTAGATTGTCTAAATAAAAATATTCTACCTCTTGTCACAAAAGCTCAGACCTTAGAGCAGGTGCATTTGTTGCTTTATTGTGCCTCCATATCAGCGATTAAGGAGGTTGGGATGAAGATCAGCCCACGAACGGCAGCTACGCCATCAAAGATTCAAACTCATGAATCCTCAGCGGGAAAAGAGACTCATATGTAAGGTTGAAACTCCCAGAGAGGATATTGGCCGGTTGACAGAATTAATTAATGGCAGCAGAACCAGAAAGTTAGAGAAACGGGTTGAATCAATTACTAGACGATCTCAAATACATTCGTCAAGAGATCTAACAAACACTACATTAGAACAATATCTTGATCCCTAAAATAAAAACTTTCTGTATATGTGACCAGACTTAAGAAGTACAAGCTGAGTAATAAGAGGAAAATGGACAACAAACTATTCTTGAGATCAGAAAAGATATTCTACAGAAATCTAAATTCTGCTACCCATAATTCGAACAACAGATACCCTACTAAAAATCAGATATAGGAATGCTGGAACGAACAACTAACTACCGCGAGATTGTATAATAATAATGCTTGCTGGGTAGGCCAAGAACGTCAACTCTACGAAAACTGCCATGAAATGCAAGGTCAGCCATTCACAATCGATAATCTAGCTAGTGTAATTAAAGAACTCCATAACTTGAAAGCACCAGGGCCCGATGGACTACAGAATTATTGGCTAAAGAAGTTACGGTGCACTCACAATAAATTGGATCTTATAATTAACGAGATGATGGCCGAACCACTTAAAGCGCCACTATTTCTTACTGAAGGGGCAACATACCTCATCTCGAAGGATCATCAAAATACTTAGGATCCTTCCTACGTTATATAAAGTAATAACAATGTATTGGTAATCGCATATATGCATATTGCGAGCGATGTAATGAGAGAAATGTTGCACATTACTGCTGTGCAACAGAACGGATGTACTAAAGACGCAATGGGGTGCAAGGAACAGCTGGTGATTGCAATCAAGCATTATGCCAAAAATAGAAATCTAAATATGGCGTATATAGATTATAAGAAGGCTTTTTATTCCGTTCCGCATGAATGAAGATTTATAAAATTTGTGTATCTTTAATCAATCTCCTAAAAATATTTTTGTCAACGTGGCGAACCAACATCCGGCTTAAGGAGGGTGACATAATATAACAACAGACAATGTCCCTATTCGAAGAGGTATTTTCCAAGGATTTCCTTTGGTTTTGCATCGCCATGAATCTTCTTTCACACCGATTAAACTCCACTAAGTATGGTTTTAGCTTAAAAAACAACATGATTTAGCAACATGTTTAGCTTTATTTATGAGGCTAAACCATTTGCTTTACATGGGTGACCTAAAATTGTTTGCCTCGTCAAAAAATCACCTCGAGCAAATGTTAAAAATAGTGGAGGAATTTTCTAGTAATGTCGAAATGGAGTTTAGATTGGAGAAATGTCGGACCATCAGTATCAACAGGGGTAAATTCCAAGACCACGCTTTTAGGACACATAATGGCCAAACTATCGAGGAAATAGACCATAGACACATACAAGTACCTGGGAATGAAACAAGCCTGGTGCATTAATCATCTGGCGCAAGTGATCAAGTCCAATCTTAATAGCTGAAAAATGTTTAAAGCAATCAACACATTCCCTTTTAAAATTCACTTATTTAAGGTTTCTATATTAACGTATTCGTTTGCAGTAGTCAACTGCATTGCTTACAAAAGCACAAAAGCATTATCCACGCAGCAGTGTAGGCCACACCACCTTGCAACGACATCAAGGCAGTAGAGACCTGGTCGATATTAGCAAGCAATTTGATTAATAAATTGAAAGCATGCGATCAGAGTTTGTCAAACAAGCAGAAACGTCGGAATTACATAGAACGATATGTCAGATCGATGTGTTAACGCCACTGCAATTGAAAGAATCTGGTCCGAAGCTATGCAAAAACCGATCAAGAAAAGCTGCAACCATTGAGAGAAAAATCTCTGCATGGGAGACATCAGAATGAGGTCAACCAAGAACAAATCGACATATTAGCGTCGAACTACTGTTAGATGACAGATGTTACTTTAAATATATTGTTCGAGATGCTGGTGTTCCATTCAACACCTTACCGGATGATGTACGATGTTTGCGGTTATCGATTATATAGATAGACACGATGCAGTCACAAAGGTTCTACACCAGGAACAATAAAGCTACAGCTGTCAAAAGAGAGAGTTCTATATTACAACTACAATCCCGAAACTATTCTCGAAACCAATAATAATAAGATCTATTAGGACGGTACTGTACTCACTGAGCGAAGACTGTGGATAAATTATCTAAACGCGCTCTATTTATAAATGTGGTCATTCCTAATAACAATATTATATTAAAGAAGCAAAGAGAAAAAATTCAGAAATACCAGGAACTTAATCTTCCTCCAATTGGGTTCTGTTTAGCTTTGAACCCTTTGTCCACATCAGTAAACAACAGCAATATTGGATATAAACTTAACATGAGGAATCCAAGAAAGCTCTCTCATCTGCTAGATGTGGATGACCTTAAACTATATGGAGAAACTAGAGAAAAATTAAACTCCTTGATAAAAATGGTCGAAACATTTATTAGGGATATCAGAATGTCATTCGGACTAGATAAATGTTTTACCATTAGCATACAGAAGGGAAAGGTACAGAGTAAAATTCAACATTCTGTAATATAGAACAACTGGCACCAGAAGAATCGTATAAATATTTAGGAATACCTCAAAAGCAAAAACTTGATCACAACCAGATAAAGAAGGACTTTTCCACTCTATACCAAAAGAGACTTACAAAGTTTTTAAAAACTAAACCTCATTAGAGCGATCAACAGTTGGGCAATGCCAATTCTGGCATATTCTTTTGGCATTGTTAAATGGTCAGAAACCGACCTTGATGAACTTGATAGGTTGACACGACGAACATTAACAAAGTTCCGATTCCTGCATACAAACTCATTGACGAAAACACTATACATCCCAAGAAAGTTGGGGGGCATTGGCCTTGTGAATGTAAAAAATCTCAGTCTCAGTTAAGAAAATAGCATGGAAAAGCACTTCATTGTTTCAAACAGTACGCTAATGAAATTGGTTGCAAATTAGGACCGGGGGTTCACCCCACTCAACCTAAATAAACAAAACCGTATTGATGGCAGAACAATACTCACGGATTGCGTTCGAGAAAGGAACGGACAAACATTACTGGCAAGGTTTCCTAAGTCACTCGAAGATGACACCATCGACGAACAATTATCTCTAAAGTGACTGACTGATGGACTATTGTACTCGGAAACAGAACGTTTCACGATATCTATTCAAGATGGGGTAACAATAACAAGGAACTATGAAAGGCATATACTGCACTTGGACGTAATAGATAAGCGCAGGAAATGTGGTACTTTGGGGAAACAATTGAGCACCTTATTGGTGGTTGCCCGGCCCTTGATGCTAATGCTTATTTAGGACGGCATAATCAGCTGGCAAAAATTATACATCAACAAATTGCAAAAAAATACTTACTATTAGAAAGCGCACATCCTCCATATTATAAGTACTTGCCTTCTCCTGTACTTGAATCATCCGATACTATTTTTTACTGGGACTGATCAATCACTACTGATCGAACGGTTGATTAAAACAGGCCAGATATTGTTTTGATTAACAAAAAAGAGAAAAGAGCTTATATAATTTACATCCCAGTGCAGCTCTCTCACAACATTATAAAAACCGAGATGGAAAAATTCACAAAATATGAAAATCTGGCATACGACTTGAAGAACCAATGGAAACTGAGTAAAGTAGATATAGTGCCCTTCGATATATCCGCCTGAAGGCGTGAGATTTTCAAAGAACTTCGAGAGCCTGGGTATCTCCAAATTGATGGCCATAGTGGGACAATGTGCCGTGTTCTAGCACATTGTTCATGTGTCACATTGTTCATAAAATACTATGTTAGGGTGAGAGGAGCTGAATTGATTTTTTCATCTTGGCATTTGAATATCGACCATCATGAGCTGAGATTCTACAGCAAGGATGAGCAGAATAATAATAATAACAGACGACGATAATAATGGACGACTTAAAACTCTATGGAGAAAGAAGAGAGAAACTACATTCATTAATGATGCTCCACTATCAGCATACAAAAGGGAATAATAAAAGAATAACATTCAACACTCTGCGGTATACAAGAACTAGCATCAGAAGACTCATACAAATATTTGGGAATGCTTCAAAACCATAAATGTGATCATAGCCTATTAAAGAAGAAATTTTCCACTTTGTACCAAAAAGGTCTGACAAAAGTCCTAAACACCAAATTGAATGGTGCAAACCTCGTTAAAGCGATCAATGGCTGGGTGGTCTCAACTATGACATATTCTGTTGGCATTGTTAAATGGTCTGAATCAGATCTTGATGAACTGAATAGATTGACTCGAAGAACATTGACAAAGTTCCGGTGTTTACATCCTAATTCGTCTACAAAAAGGCTATATATTCCAAGAAAGTTGGGAGGCAGAGGGCTTGTGAATGTCAAGAATCTTTGTCTCAACCAGGAGAATAGGATGAGAGAGCGCCTCATTAGTTGACATAGCACACTAATGAAATTGGTTGTTAAGAAGGACTAGAGTTTCACTCCGCTGAATCCATATAGACAAAATCGTGTTGATAGTAGAACAACACTGAAGGATATCGTTTAAGAATGGAAACAACATACATTACATGGGAGATATCCTAAATCACTTGAGGATGACTCCATTGACAAACATTTGTCTCTAAAGTGGCTTACCGATGGACTATTATATCCAGAAGTAGAAGGCTTTGTGACAGCTATTCAAGATAAGATAGTAAGGACAAAAAGTTATGAAAAACCTATATTACACATGGATGTTGTCGACAAGTGCAGGAAGTGCGGTGGAGTGGGAGAAACAATTGAATACCTTATTGGAGGGTGTCCAGTCCTTGCTCCTAATGTTTACCTAAGCAGGCATAATCAGCTGGCGAAAATTATACACCAGCAAATTGCTTAAAAACACTTGCTATTTAATAAGATATCTCCAACATATTACAAGTACAAATCTTGCCCCGTACTTTAGTCAGCCAATACCATTCTTTACTGGGGTAGACAAATTACAATAAGCAGAAGAGAGCTATCATAATGGACATTGCGATATCACTCTCTCATAATATCAGAAAAACTGATATGAAAAAAGTCACCAAGTATGAAAATCCAGTATTTGATCTAAAAAAATTAATAGAAACTCCAGAAAGTGGAGGTGTTACCTTTTGTTATATCCGCCGATTATATCATACCTACTATACAAAAAAGGGGTGGTTAGGTAACCCAATAACCACAGACCTATCATATGTCTGTCAGTATTGTATAAACTGTTCACAGTCCTACTCAATGAAAAAATCTACCGACATTGTGAAAAAAACAACATTTTTGAAGAAAAACAGAAAGGATGTATAAGAGCAAGTATGGGGTGCAAGGAACAGTTGTCGATCAACAATGCATTGCTACAACAAATATCAAGAAAGGAATTTTTCAGGGAGATTCCCTTTCTCCAATTTGGTTCTGTCTAGCCTTGAACCATGTGTCAACACTACTGAACAACAACAATATTGGATATAAACTTAACATACGGAATCCAAAAAAGCTCTCTCATGTACTATATATGGATGACCTTAAACTATATGGAAAAACAAGAGAAAAATTAAACTCCTTGATAAAAATGGTCGAAACATTTAATAGGGATACAGAATGTCATTTGAACTGGACAAATGTTCTACCATTAGCATACAGAAGGGAAAGGTACAAAGTCAACATTCAACAATCTGTAACATACAACAACTGACACCAAAAGAATCATACAAATATTTAGGAATACCTCAAAAGCATTTGATCACAACCAGCTAAAGAAGGACTTTTCCACTTTGTACCAAAAGAGACTTACAAAGCTTTTAAACATTAAACTGAACAGTGAAAACCTCATTAGAGCGATCAACGGTTGGGCAGTGCCAACTTTGACATATTCTTTTGGCATTGTTAAATGGTCAGAAACCGACCTTGATGAACTTGATAAGTTGACACGCCGAACATTAACAAAGTTCCAATCCCTGCATCCAAACTCATCTACGAAAAAACTATACAGCCCAAGAAAGTTGGGGGGATAGAGGTCTTGTGAACGTAAAAAATCTCTGTTTCAATCAAGAAAATAAGATGAGAAAACACTTCGTTGAATCAAACAGTACACTAATGAAATTGGTTGAAAATGAGGACCGGGGTTTCACCCCACTAAACCTAACTAAATAAAACCGTATAGATAGCAGAACAACACTTACGGATTGCGTTCGAGAATGGAAAGGACAAACATTACATGCAAGGTTTCCTAAGTTACTCAAAGATGATACCATTCACGAACAATTGTCTCTAAAATGGCTGACCGATGGACTGTTGTACCCAGAGAGAGAAGGTTATGCGAGATCTATTTAAGATAGGGTAATAAGAACAAAAAACTATGAAAAGTATATATTGCACTAGGACGTAGTCGATAAGTCGCTTTTCAAAGAACCTCGAGAGCCTGGGTATCTCGAAATCGATTGCCATAGTGGGACAACGTGCCGTGCTCTTGAAGACGTGTCACATTGTTCGTAAAATACTATGTTAGGGTGAGAGGAGCTGAATTGCTTTTTTATCTTGGCATTGGAATATCGACCAGAATGAGCTGAGATTCTTCATTAAGGATAAGCAGAATAGTAATAATAATTTGTTTTTTCACTCTGAAGCTCCTGTAGCGAAACCACGACCAGAGCTCACTCAAGCGGGACTACCTAGAAGACGCATGAAATTACATTGTCGATGAATGAAACAATCATGCGCATTTATACAATGTGACAGAACTTGAACGGGAAAGGATCAGCTATAGAAAACAACTTCACACCGAGTTAACTAAAGCATATCCTGACATTCAAGTCATAGAACAGAGAGTGGCTGATTAATATAAAATGATTCTCAAGAAAGGTATAATTCCAGAAACTAGACTAAACGCGATCAAGCAAGAGATCCAACAAGAAAGTGACCAAAGCCAGACTGCAATAGAACAGGATATTTCAGAAAATAATAACGATCCAGAAATTATAATGTCCAAACAAACAACTCAAGCTACACACTTAGAAGTAGTAAGTGCACAACGACCAGAAAACACTGATCAGGTTAATCCATGTCTTCTGCTTGCATTAGATAAACTGAACAAAAATATTCTGCTTCCACTCATTTTTAATTTAAGATCAGATCAGGCCAACAACAGCAGGATCAAATGCAAATGTACCATACTGGTACCACACTGGGAGAACAGGCTCGTAAAGAACATTGATTCACTTAGGACAGATATTGGATGACTGACTGAATGGATCGGTAGAAGAAGAATTGGAAAACTAGAAAGAAGAATTAAAATAACGATTGGGCGAAAAGAAATATACTCTGCGAAGGACGCAATGAATTCGACACACTAACAGTGTCTTGACACCTTAAAACAAAAACTTTCAGTTTGTGTGACAAGGCTAAATAAATAGAAGAAAAGCAATAAGAGAATAATAGATAACAAACTATTCCAGAAATCAGAAAGAATTTTTTACTGGAATCTCAATGCTGTTGCTAGTAACCCGATTAATGGCTTCCCGGCTAAAGAACAGATAGAGGAATGCTGGGGCAACCAGTTAAGTACAAAGATTTCACACAACAACAACGCTCGCTGGATAAGAGAGGAATGTCAGGTCTATCAAAACTGCGAAGAAATGAAAGATGAAATGGATCAACACCACTGCGACTAAACGAAGATCAAGTCCAAGTCTATGCAAAAACAGAACTTGAGAAATTACAATCATGGTGAGAAAAGTCTCTGTATGGGAGATATTTGAATGAGGTCACCCAGGAACAAGTCGACATATTAGCGTAAAATTACTGGCTGGCTGCTGGACATATATTTCCGGAGCCAGAGCGTTTTCTACTGGCAATACAAGACCAAGTTATGCCTGCTAGAAATTACTTCAAGTAAATAGTTCGGGATGGAAGTGTGGTGGATGATCGATGTAGATATGGGTGCCGGATCTCTGAGATACTCCAACTTATAACAGGGGACTGTAAAGCTTTTGCAGCAACATAATATAAAGAAAGGCGTGACGCAGCGGCAAATATCATTCATCAAGAATTGGCAATAAAACTACAGCTAAACGAATCAGAAAAAGTCCCATACTACAATTACAATCCGTAACCAGTTCTGGAAAACAACAGTTATAGAATGTAATGGGACCGAACAGTGCTTACCGAGCAGAAATTAAATAACAACAGTCCGATATTGTCGTGATCGATAAAATTTCAAGAAAAACATCATTTATAGATATAGCTATCCCAAACAACAATAATTTAATTGCAAAACATATCGAAAAAATTCTGAAGTATAAAGAGCTTCAAGAACAGATGAAAAGACAATGGGCTGTGAAGTGCGTCGGAACAATACCGATCATATTGTCATCACCTGAAATCCTCCCAAAGAACCTGGTAAAAAATATTAAAACATTGGGCCTCAACGATCACCTTTTTAGATCCATGCAAAAGGCTGCATTGCTTGGAACAGCTCGAACAGTTCGAAAGTTTTTTGATAAGGATGGGAAACCAAAGACAACCACCGTCACCGCTACAACCATGTGGCCCGAAAACATAGAAAGGACCCCCACAGAGTTTAATCCTTCTGATATCTAAAATATCTAAAATAAGCCAATGTTCTCCTTAGAGCGAGTGCGAATGCCTTCAGGCTAAATCATGATAATTTTAAAATACATAATAATAATGAATAATAATTAATTGCCATCAATGTACCAGCCTATTGGAACTTTAAAATAATGTACAATAATAATAACAAATGACATACTGACAAGTTTTATTTTTGAAGAGCAAATAATATATTGATAAGTGATAAGTCTTGAAAATAATGTCATTTAAATGTAATCTTATTTTGTGAAAATCATGATACATATCGTATTAATATATTATTATTTTAGATGGACGGTATATGAATATGCTAACAGGATATATTCAGCCTGAACTGATAAATGCAGATGTAAGTAATGTTTTATTTTAATAAGGTTTTTCACATTTCTCCAACATTTCACACATATCTCTAAACAATGGATTCACGGCAAGAAAAGTTGCCAGAATGCATTATTTATCACCAAAATCATGCAATCTCGTGGCCTTATATTATCTTTTGTGGGGTTATGTTAACCTTTCAATAGTCGCGCGCATACTGTCGCTCCTACCGGTTTTGTTTCGACAATAATTTCCATTGCACTCCCCTCCAAGTCTTGCGCTTTTATTGAGAGCGAGTATCAGTGAGATTGAGTGAGGCTTTGAGTAGTTTCGGGCTTTGATTAATAATTCGAGATTGCGGGCTGAGAATTAGCTGCAGCTACTGACGTAATAAAACATTCTTACATACGTTTTTAGAATGGTGGTTTGTGAAAAAGACATAACTGTTAGATAAATTAATGGAACAATGTTTCGTATCGTTTGATGAAGATGAATTATCCGTTGATGAATGTGATGAAGATGAAGAAGACGCCATTGAACTAGATATACATGAAGCAGATAGTGAACAGGATATTTTAGACAATAAATCGGATGTTTTGCAAGAAGCTATTGGTCCATTTTTTATAACTAACTTCATAAACTACCAAATGGGGCAAACATTGTTAAGTAACACATTTGTCAATAATTCCAAGGTCTGACAAATAAAACATACTTGTTTGCACTTGACGGAATTTATTGATTTATATATTTTTCTTGAAGAGCAATACAATCATTCCAATGCTTTTCTAACATTTCTATACCTTTTTTTTTATAGAACTTTGTCTTTCTCTTTGCCTTCAAAATATCCTTCAGTTTCGGCAATTACCTTTTCATTGGAGCAAAATTTCTTTCCAGCGAGCATTTTTTTGAGATCTGAGAACAGGAAATATTCCCCAGGATAAGATTTGGAGAACACGATGTATGAGGAAGCAATTCGAAGTGCAATTCATGTAATTGAGCCCTTAGTCTTGTTGTAACAGCACTTTTTTATTCATTTGGAGTTTTTGTTGCGATCTCGTTCTTAAAAAGCACCTATAACCATATGTAATATTCGCTATCGATGGTTTTACCTTTCTCGAGATAATCGATGAACAATATTCTATGCGCATCCCAAAATGCAGAGGTCATAACCTTGCCTACCGATAGTTGTGTTTTTGGCGCTTTGGACGGTTTTTACTTCCTGATTTCCACTCAGCCGAATGCCGATTTGACCCCGGAGTGCAGTGATGGATCCGTGTTTCACCCATTGCCACATAACGTATAAAAATAAATCTTTTTTATTTCGCTTAAATAGCTCCAAACATTTCTCAGACTCATTAATATGTTGTTGTTTTTGGTTTGCTGTGAGCAATCGCGGTAAACATTTCGATAGCAATTTACGCATTCCCAAATGTTCATGCAAAATATAAAGGAAAGGATTGAAAGAAAATGTTTACACCATTTTCTTTCAATATCTTCAGATCAGCAATCTCTTACAGATTTAATTTACGATTTTGTGAGTTTTTCTGGTGGTGTAACTACCTCGTTCGATCCTCCAAAGCGTTCAGCGTTATCGGTGCTTATACTGTCACGTTTAAATTCAGTATATCAATCAATTATGGGTGATTTTCCTGGAACAGAATCTGAGTAATGATTAACAAGCCATTATTTTGCTTCAACCCATTCTTTACCCATTCTTTTGAAAATAACTAAAGTGGCATCACTTAAAGCACAATAAGTCAGTAACTAGTATACAGATTGTCATGCAATTTCGACACATACGTTTGAAGGTTTTCACAATCGGCCACTGGTAAGGATTTTACGTAAGTTATGCCATCTAACATATATGTCAAACCGGGAACTTATTGACCGATATGGTACAAGAACAAATTGCCTTTTTCACGAAGTGACTTAACTGCTTTGTAAATGACCAGCTAATTTTGCTTTTGCAACTAAGTCGAGGAAATTGTGGTGTATATTGTATAAATTATAAAACATAGTGTTATACCACTTCATGAACAAAAGTAGAAACTTAAACTAAATTAATCCGGAAAATATATATAAATAGGTCTGTAAATAGTTCCCAATTTTTTCTCAATTTGGACGGTGTGTGAGAAAACCGACGATATGGTTAATTTAAATTGATACGTATATATGCAAAACATTTTCAATACAAATATAAAAACATATATAAAATCATCAATACAACAAGATATATAAACTATAACTAATGATACAAAAACTGATGATATGTTTCCACGATCAGGTTAGTTAATTTGATAAAGGAAGCCCGTTACTGGTAATCAAAGCAAATCTTTGAAATTTAATATTATCGCATAAATAATAAACTGAACAACATGAAATGGATATTAGGGCGAGATCCAAATCAATTAGAGACAACCACAGATCCGGCTGATAGAGTATTTATAATAAAATTCCCTTTTGCCCTAGTAAATTTAAACTTGGCCAATTTGTGGGGTTAATGGAGGGGTAAGTTTTAAGTATTGTTTTTTATACAAGAAATCTACAAGAGTCTTATTAAGAGTAATTTACAAGAGTCTTTTAAGAAGAAATCTATTACAACAATATACAAAGACGAGATCTGATGTAATATATACGTTAGTTTATAAATAATATACACACAATACGATATCCGCCAGTGTTGCCAGAGTGAATATGCGATTCCAAACACCTACAGGTATTATGACTGAAATGAAACTATTTGGTTAATGCAAGCATTAACGAGGCCGATTTTTTGTTTTATAATGTTTAAAAGGGAATTTTTATGAATGTTGGAATATTATATTTAAAAAGGTGGATTTTCATAAATAACAAATTCTAATTTAATAACATTCCTTATTATACATAAATCTAAGAAGTTAATGGTTACATCTTTTTCTATTTCTGCTTTAAATATAATCTTCCGGAGAGTGTTATTAATGTAATTTAAGTATTTTTGTTGAACTGTGTTATCTCGGGTACCATATATCAAAATATCGCCCATGCACTTAATTTAAAAAAGAATTTTCTTTGCACTATTTAGAAAGATCTCTTTTTGAAAATGTTATTGTTGAAGTCAAATTAAAGATTATTTTAACTCTAACTTTAAAGTAATGTTTACATTAGCACATAAATTAAAAAGGGGAAGAATTTCATCTGTAATTATCTTACTTAATGTATGAATTGTTAACATTTTTTTTCAAGTTACCTACTTTTTTTCTATTATACCTTATATAGAAAGTTATTATAGCTTAACTACGACCAATAGACCAATAGATAATTTTAAGAACTATTTGAAAGGGGTTAAACACAAACACAGTCACCAAGCAACTTATATCAAGCTAATTAAATATATGTTTTTAAAATATTAAATATATTAACTTTTTAAGCCTTATATTTATCTAAAAGAATTAATTACGTACTTTGCAATCCAGATATGCCATTCTAGCCCTACTTTTTGTATTTGAATAGATTTCTAATCAACTGCTAGTTTATTGCTTTATACGCTATATGCTTTATTGGGGGTCTTCGTGTGATTTTTAAAGTTATAGGGTATAATTCGAAGCTCATTTTTAGAAAGAACTGTTATTCACAGAAGACATCTAGTTTAAAATTTGTTAATTATGTGAAGTATTTGACGTCTTTTAACCTTATATCCAGATGAAGCAATGATCTATGGCCATAAGCCAGATGATCACTAAGCAACTTTGTGACCTATTATTTTCTCTTTGGAAACAAAATAAAAAATATATAGATCACAGCGACGGCAGCTGTTCGCCGGGAGCACCGGGAAGAAGGTCCAGGACAGAATGGAGCCACGACAAAAGTTGAGCGCCACCCGGTTACTTCATATATCGGAAAATACCCTGGAACCGGGAAGGGGTCTATCTTAAATAAAACGGTTTACAAGAATATATATATATATATATATATATATATATATATATATATATATATATATATATATATATATAGCACACTCAAAAAAGAACGACACAAAGCACATAAAAAAAAAGAATAACTAAAACTATCAAACAAAAGACGCGGGAAGGTTTAGGGAAGGTGGTTCTCCAAACCTTACCGTGAAAGAAATCAAAAATCAAATACATAGCTCTGAATTACACCAGCTGGTCTCTATGTCCCTATACTTACAAATTAGAGATTATTTCCTCTATTCTGACAATAGCAAAAAGATAAATATATAACGCTAGGGTAACCAAGAATGGTCAGACGGCAAATAGATACAAAATATAAGGTGATAACGTGACCATTATCAGTATAAGAAATTATGGTAAAAATATAATTGTGAAAAATAAATGGTAACTGCAATCCTTAACGGTACATGAAAATATAATAAAAAAAGGGTTTATCTGGCCCTATTTCCTGATGTTGTCTATTCTTGCCTATCCGGTACTGTGTGTCCAAAAACACTGAGTACGACTGCGGGCAGTCCGCTATCCCTATGCGCGGGTCCCGAAATAATCTCGATCTGACCAACCGGTTACTGTGCCATGTGGCCCCAAAAAGGTGTAAGGTTTCCACGATGGTCGGGCTCTGTAATAGGTGGTCGTTCAATGGCCTGGTGTCTGTTGATCGGATTCTCTGCTGCCGGGTCGTAAAACCCTCTATAAGAATATCAGAAAAATCAACCCAAGCGTGACTTGGCCAGCAAACCTACGTACCTCGGTCGGAAGGGTAAGGCGCGAAAACGTTCGCTCACCTGGAGATTTGGAGTTAGACTGTCTTGCCTTATCCAAACGATACCGGAGCTCTGTCAGTTAAGAATTTGTCCGAAATAAACCTACCAGTGGTGATCAACAATTTGTAAAGGCAAAACTCACTTGTAATGGCAAAACTGCCAATAAAACCTTAGGGGTCCCTTACATCAAAAATAACTTGTAACATCGTCCCTTAAAACTTTGTTTAAGTCCCAGTTTATTACAATTTGTGCTCCCTCAACTTTATTCAATAATTACCCAGTTAATATGTTACCCAGCAATTTCCTCAATTTATTCTTAGGACTACTTTGAAGCTTCGGCCTTGTTTTAGTTAGTATGAATGGAACTTAAATTTAAAGAAAAATTTACAAAATCTGAAAGTTGTAAATCTCTATAAAATAAGACTGCCGTCATTAGAATCGATCAACGGATTGTCCAGTTATAGCGCTTAAAATGACAGTACCTTTTGTCATCTCGTCACCAAAACACGATGGAACAAAGAGCTAATATGAAATTTTGTTTCGACTTCGGTAATATTTTTACAGAAACATTTGAATTGGTGAAAAAAGTTTATTGTGATGATTGCTTATCCCCTGTAAGTGTATTCGAGTGATATAAGTGATTGCAGAACGGTCGTGATGCTTCAAAAGGCGACCCAAAATCAAACCGACCACAAAACAAAAATCGTGATCAGTTGGTAGAAAAAGTGCGTGAAACGATCGCCTACTATGCCCATTTGATTGTGAGGTAGATAATGGAGGAATTAAATACGACCAAATACATGATTCACGAAATTTTGACTAACGGTTTAAATAGACGGAAAGTCTGTGCTCAACTTGTTCCTCACACCTTAAATGAAGACGAAGAAATTGCTCGCGTTGAACATTGCAAGAATTTTATTGATATAGCAAGAGGAAACTGCATATTCTTGAAATCGATTGTAACTGGGGACGAGACTTGTTGCTTAAAGTATGATCCTCAAACAATGCTTCAAAGTGCTATGAAAAAGTCCCCAGGCTCTCCGAAATCGAAAAAATTGCATATCCAGAAGTCACGAGAGAAGATAATGTTAATCTGTTTTTACAATTCTGAAGGTATTATATTTCGACAATTTGTTCTACAGAGCCAAAATATAACTGGCAAATCTTATCTCGGTGTTATAGACCGTTTGTGGAAGAGAATCGTTCGACTGAGTACTAAATATCGAGTGCCGGGAAGTTGACTTTTGTTGTGCGATAATGCACTGTGATTTATGACAGTGTAACACAAGTTCAAAATGTCATGATAATGTCATTAGGACGATTTCGTAAAACGTCATAAAAACTCTATGTTAGCATTGGGTGAACATGTCCAGCGGTGGATTAATAGGGAAGGAATGTATTTTGAATAAAAATAAATAATTTTGACAAAATAAGTAATTGTTTTTTTTTATTAAAAAGTTGCGTTATTTTTCCGCCATACACATTTCAACATTTATTGTTTCTTATTTATAATGGTAAGATATTTGCATAAATGACAACTAGACAGGTTGTAACCACTTATCAAGGTAAAAATTGTGTCACAAAATACTTCATTAGCTTTCAAAAATTAGAATAATTTTAAACTCATTCCATAAAGATATAAAAACAATATTTTGGATCGTTTAAAGAAATTAAAATATCCTATGAGATTTAATAATTGCTGACAATAATACATCGGCACCAATGAAGCCATTTCATGTTCTCCAGTTTATTATTTATGCGATAATATTTAATTTCAAAGATTTGCTTTGATTATCAGGAACGGGTTTCCTTTATCGAATTGACTAACCTCGTCTTGCTCACATTATATCATCAGTTTTTATGTCATTAGTTATAGAGTTATATATTTTGTTATATTGATGATGTTATATTTGTTTATATTTATATAAAAATGTTTTACATACGTACGTATCAATTTAAATGAACCTAATCGTCCGTTTTCTCAGAAAGCGTCCTAACTGACAAAAATATGGGAAATATTTATAGATCGTATGCCTTATAACTCTATGTCTTATAATCAATGCAATATATAGCACAATTTCCTCGGCCTAGTTGCAAAAGCAAAATTGGCTGGTCATTTATAAATCAGTTAAATCAGTTCGTGAAAAAGGTAATCTGTTCATGTATTAATCGGTCCATAAGTTTCCGGTTTGACATATATGTTAGATGGTCAGTGGTCGATTGTACTAGCCCTCAAACGCCTGTGTCAAAATTTCATAACAATCTGTCTACTAGTTTCTGATTTGGCACTTTTGTTATTTTCAAAAGAAGGAAAAAAAAAATGAATTTCGAGTTTTGATTAAGCACTTTTTTTTGATGAATAAAATTACCGTTGAAGCAAAACAATGACTTAATAAATATTACCCGGACTCTGATCTGGAAAAATCAAACAAAATGTATTGATATGCTGAATTCAAACGTGACCGTACAAACAAAACACCGATGACGCTTTGACGTCCAAATGAGGTGGTTCCACCATCAGAAAAATTCACAAAAATATTTCGCAAAACCGTAAATTAAAACTACAAAAGATAGCTGATATGAAGATATTGAAAGGAAGTTTCACCACTTTTCATGAGCATGAACTGTTTACACCATTACTGTCGAAATGGTTTCCGCGATTACTCATAGCGGACCAAAAACAACAATGTATTAATCATTCTGAGAAATGTGGAAATTTGGAGCTGTTTAAACGAAATAAAAATAATGCTTTTATGCGGTATGAGACAATGGATGAAACACAGATCCATAACTACACTCCGAAGTCAAATTGGCATTCAGCTGAGCGGACATCAGGCAGTGAAAGCCATTCAAACCGACCAAAAACACAACTATCGGTAGGCAAGTGTTGTGAAAACATTCACAACTGAAAATAAATTTCACCCTGTAGATGTATACAAAATTACTAAAAGTCTAGACCCATACTGATATTGAAAAACGATACCATCAGAGAAAAATAAATACCTGCATTTTATAATGCAGGTATTTATAATAATAATAATTTATAATATATAATATTTATTATTATTAATTTATATATATAATAATTTATAATATTATAATATATATATATTTATAACTAATTTATAATATAGTATTTATAATAAATACCTACAAACATCCTTTCAGAGGAACGTGATAGTGAAAGGCTCTGTAGTATGTACAGGGGCGAAGTGAGGCACTTGAGTAAAACCCAAGAAATGACAGGAACAGATGATTTTTATAGTCTTACCACATGGACAGGGCTACGTGGGAATTCGAGGTAGAAGGTAGAGTCAGAGTATGAATCGAGAGTTTGAGTTGAAAGGTTGGTGAAGAGAGTTTGGGTTAACCCATTACACGTAAATAGTTCGAGAGAAATTACGAGAAAAGAGTGAGAGTTGAAAACACACGTTTAAAAGTTGCACGCGAAGATTACGAGTAGAAAGCACAATTTGAAAATTGCAAGCTAGACAGTTCCCTGTCGATTCCGATTCCGAAGTCCAGTTATTTTTGTTACGCCAAATCTCGCAGAACTTAAGACAAAAACTGAAAAATTGCCCATTAAAAGTGTAGTGAAGTAGTTGTGAATTTAGTAAATAAATGTGTATATGTGTATCTTCTGCTTATTAATTCAAAAACCAAGATCCATTTCGCGAACCAGCGAATCCTGTGGAAATATTATTATATCTCTCAATGTGCGGACGAGGTTTCTAACAGAGGACTTCCCGCACAGCAAGGTCATGGCCTCTGTATTTTGGGATGCGCATGGGATATTGTTCATCGATTATCTCGAGAAAGATAACTTCAGCGAATATTACATATTGTTATTGGTGCGTTTGAAAAACGAGATGGGATCAAAAAGGATTCAAATGAATAAAAAAGTACTGTTACAACAAGACAATGCGCCGTGTCATAAATCGTTGGCTCCGTGGGCTAAATTGCATTAATTGCACTTCGAATTGCTTCCTCATCCATCGTGTTCTCCAGATCAGGCCACAACGATTATTACCCGTTCCCGTACAGGTAATTGCCGAAACTGAAGGATATTTTGAAGGTAAAGAGAAAGGCAAAGTTCTATTAAAAAAGGTGTAAAACTGTTAGAAAGGCGTTGGAATTATGGTATTACTCTGCAAGAAAAATATATTAATGAATATAGTTCAAATTTGCAAAAAAAATGTGTTTTATTTGTCAGGCCGTGGACCTACTGACATATGTGTTACTTGTATTTTAGTTATAATCTACAAAAGACTCGTTCAAAGTGTATTTTTTACTATGGTGAGTCCAATCTAATAATCGGCTTTACAAAAATAATTCAGATGCTGCATAATACCAGAGATATTTTCCCACAATTGTTTTGTTATAATGTTTTTGTTCTTAAAAAGATTTTGATTTTTTTTAATTTGACGAGAAACACGTTTTATTACTGTTTATAGCATATACAATTTATAGTATTTACAAGCAGTACACAATAATAAAATAAACAAATAATAAAAATATAATAAACAGTCTTTCAAGACCAACTCTAAAACATAAATATCAGAGTACTAAAACTGCAATGTAAGCCTTGTCACATAAGAATTTATATTGGCTCTGTTGCGCGATTGACGGATCTCGTCTTTGTTAATAATCAGACACCTGTTTACAAATGATGTTGGCGCCACCTATAATGATATACTGAAACCTCAATAGTATAAAAGATTTAAAAAATGTGAAATTTGGGCTCTAACAAAAAATTCGTCAGAATTCATTTCAGGATGCACTGATTCGAATAGTAACTATAACTATATACACGCGAAAAATGATGAAGAGTCCCATTTTGGATCTCTCCTTTAAAAAAGGATCTCAGCTTAAGCACGGTATTACAAAAATGGTATATATATATATATATATATATATATATATATATATATATATATATATATATATATATATATATATATATATATATATATATATATATATATATATATATATATATATATATATATACGGTGCCCCATTGAACGACTTCGAAACGGCATTGTCCAACGCTCCTTTAAAACCTAAACTTTGGAAACGCCACGTTGATTATATCTTTATAATATGGCCTCACGCAAACAAACTTTTTAAATAACTTCCTAACCCATTTAAACGAAATCCACCCCAGAATACAGTTCGCTCTGGAAGTCGAACAAGATAGAAAACTGCTTTTTTTCTGTTCTCCTCATCATAAGAAAACTTTCTGGAACCCTGGAATACAAAATGTATAGAAAACCAACTCACAGTGATCGATACCTCACGGCAAAATACCATCATCATCTTTCTCAAATCCAAGCAGTAGCGAACACCTTGATTTGCAGATTCTTCCGACTGACACGACCAGATACACGAAGCGAAGAACTACCAAAAATTTCCACAGCCCTTAGACAAAATGGATATTCAGACAATTGTAACAGGAAGGCCATTCGCCATCAGGAAACCCAAATACGAAGAACAATAGAGGATTATGTACCAAATACACTAAAGGTCTTGCTATCATACGTAAATGGAATCACAGATATGATAGGCAGACTACTAAAGAAACATAAAAGCAGAACAGCCTACAAGACGCACAAAACTGACGCAAACATCCTAAAAAACCTCAAGGACAAAGTTAGACTGGAAAATCATGCCAAATGAGATTTTGGCGAAACGTCGTGACTTGATTCTGTGAAGATTCACGACGTTTCGGCAAGATCTTATTTGGTATTTTCAAGTGTTGTCCGCTTCGGCTGAAGAGGGTACTTGATGTGCACGGGTCGTTATGCTCGCATTTATAGCCAGCCGGCGACTGTGTATTATATCGGGGTAGTTCGGGACTATTTGCGGCACTCGGCAACTCTGTCGGGTGTCCGCTAATTGATTTTTCTATCTCGTCGCCTCGTTGCCGCGTTTCTTTCTTTTTCAGAAGGGATTTCCATCTTTTGGAATGTTGCGAGCGTCGTTTCCCATATTTAGCTCACCCCTTTCTTCTATTTCAAGGGCTTATTTGATTATTCAGCCCTTGTAGTTTTCAATATTCGCTATTTCTTTGCCTCCTTCAATATTGGTTTTATGTCCTGTTTGTAAATGGTGCTGGAACAGAGCGGAAGTGGTTTGTTTGTTTTATAAGTTGTTTTTATGTTCTTGTATTCTGGCCGATATTCGTCTGTTTGTTTGTCCTATGTATGTTCTGTTGCAGCCGGAACAAGATATCCTATACACCGCATGATTTTCCAGTCTAACTTTGTCCTTGGTTTTTTTAATGTTTGCGACATTTTTATGTGGCTTGTAGGCTTTTCTGGTCTTATATTTCCTTAGTATTCTGCCTATACTACCTGAGATTCCTTTTACGTATGGTAGCAGGACCTTTAGTGTAATTGGTTCCTGATTCTCTATTGTTCTTCGTGTTTGGATTTCCTCACGGTGAATGGCCTTCCTTATACAATTTTCAGAATGTCCATTTTGTTTAAGGGCTGTGGACTTTTTTGATAGTTCTTCGCGTCGTGTATCTGGTAGTGTCAGTCGGAAGGATCGGGAAATCAAGGTGTTCGCTACGGCTTGAATTTGAGAAGGATGATGATGGGATTTAGCGTTGAGGTATCGATCGGTATGGGTTTCCTTGTGATGAGGAGAATCAAAAATGGCAGTTTTCTATCCTGTTTGACCACCAGAGTGAACTGTATTCTGGGGTTTATTTCGTTTAACTGGGTTAGAAAGTTGTTTTTTTCATGAGGCCATATTGTAGAGATATAATCTACGTGGTGTTTCCATAGTTTAGGTTTTAAAGGAGCATTGGCCAATGCCTTTGTTTCGAAATCGGTCATACACCGGTTGGGGCTATAACGGGTGATAAAGATGATCCCATTGGGGCACCCCTATATATATATATATATATATATATATATATATATATATATATATATATATATATATATATATATATATAGGTGCCTCAAAGGCAAGAACGCTTCCCAAATAAAAAACAGGATTTGTGTCGTTTAAGAAGAGGGTTCTATTGGGGGATACCACGGTGCAAAAGTAGTTCAGGGTCGAAGATTTTGGCCTGGAAAATTGGCATCCCTCTGCCCTTAGTGCAGTCAAAGTTTCGGCAAACTGTTGGTTAATTCAAACCGCTTCTGAATCTATGGCCTGGTTTTCAGATGACAGCTGATAATAAACAATTCATCTTTCAATAAGTAAATTTTCATTATACCAATTCCTACAAGAAAAATCTTAAGCATGATATGTGTGAAAATAAAAAAACCAACTGTGAATTAGCCTGATTTATTTAGCAAAAAGAAAACACAAATTTAAACGCGAGAATTCTCGATTATCCACTTGTAATAAGTAGGCACCCTGGCAAACACGTTGGGAGAGAAAATGGGACTAGAGCCACAGACGGTATTGATGTAAGAAGCAATACCCACCTGGACACCGTTCACCACCAAAGAACTTCCAGAGTCACCCTGAAAGAGATCGGTTAGTCTCAAGATAATGAAAAGTTTGTTAATACATACGTTGCAAATTCCTCCGGCATTGGTCGTGATGCAGACGTGGTGCTCGATGTTAGAGGTCAATCCGCAAGTGTAGTCAATCAGGGTTATGACATTCAGCTTTTGTAGAGTGGTTGGGAAAGGCCCACGATCCTACAATTTGACCATCACTAGAAGTCGTATTCACTCTCAATCAATAAGATTACTCACCCATAACATTCCCCAACCTACCGCAGTGCCACTATGCTGAAAGTAACTGTTGAAAGACTGGCTAAGAACGACCGGTTCCCAAGAGTGGTCAGCAGGAAGAGGGGTAGCCAACTAAAACGTAGATATGTACACATCAAAATAAGCTTAAGGGCATCTATATATAGATCTTTCAAATGTTATTCAAATAGGAATTTGAATGGTATTGATCTGGAGAAGATATGATTCCAATAGGACGGCTATTGAGGGAACATTTTTAGAAGAAATTAGATTATTTTCTTTGGTCTATGCCGATAAACTACCAGCTATTGACGCATTGGAACATAAATCGAATAATTGCAGACATAAGAGACTTACATTGAGGTATAAGAGACATCGGATTGATAAAATGCGCTTTGTTACAAGTAGCCGCAGTGGACATTTGTCCGAAATTGTTTTCAATCATTAATGCCATTGAATTTTATTTCAATAAAATATATAATATATTGCATATAGAATTGAATTTAAGGTTCAGACGCACTTAAAAAGTCACCCTATGTATACAGATGATCTTACACTGCTATCCCACAGTAAAGATGGACAACAAAAAAAGCAAGTATGGACAAAACACTATCTGAATATGAAATGAGAATCAACTTTATTACGTCAGAAATCATGGTTGTTATAAGACAAGAAGCAGGCAAATAAATGAACATATATGGACGCAGAATGAATTCAAAAGAAATTCTGAAATATTTCGAGACAGGCTTAGAGAAAAGTGGCTGCGCTGAAAAACCAAAATCCAGACAATTAATGGTATAAGGGATATCCTACATAATGACGCTTATTTTCAAGTAACGTTTTTTCTCTTGTCTCTTAGATTTGGGGTGTACGACACACAGTTATAGAATTGATGTTCAACTACCCCAGCCTAGGCACTTCTGGGTTGATTCCAACCCAGTTGGGATCAGAATTGAGTAAAGTAAAGTTAGTACTAACTTGAGTACTACAGAAAAAGGAAGCCCCCACTAGTGGCTTGGTCGGAGCTCGATGCTCGGTGTAAAGGCAACACCTGAAGTCGCAAGTCAAACGGGTAAGCCTGGCCATTATCAATATATCTTAGATTATTTTGAAGTGTTTATGAATGTAGGATATAAACTAAATAATTTTTACGGCACAAGGACGAAAAATGGCTACAGCGCGATGTTCGTCTTCTACTCACCTTTAAAACAGCTACGTCGTAGCTAAGATCCGACATATCAAATGGTGCGCATTTAATACTTTGTACCTGGATACTGCGATTGTGGTCTCTACTAATATGGACAGATCCGTACTGAATTGAATAAAAACTCGGCCTAAATAAGTAACGACATGATGTCATAAATTAAATATGAATTTAGGTAGGAAAATGTAAATATTGAGTTGATGCAAAAGTTCCTTCCATTTCAGGCAACAACATTTCCCCCGTGTGAATTATATAACATTTCGGTTTTGCAAACACCATTTAGAGTGACAAACTGGACGAATTTTTGCATTAATCCAATAAAAAAAGCATCCGTTCAAATCCAACCATCTTTGCTTTGATGTGTATTTTCAAAATCTTTATTATTTGGATGAATTAATTCTAAACTATTATTAAATGCTAAAGGAATGGTCATCATAAAAACACCACAAAAGGTTTGTTACATTAATAAAAACTACATATATCGCTTTCCTTTTCCTTCGCTCGCACTGATAAAAAAACAAACTTTTTGGTAAATAAAGTCTGGAGAAAAACAATGTGTTGAAGCACCATTCTAGTTTCAACAGTGTTTCTGTCACGGGTTTTGTAACAATGACCGCGTATTGTCATATACAGGTTTGGAAAAAGTCATACGCAGTATGTCGGAAAAATAACGAAACTTTTTAAATTTAAAGAAAACTACAAGCGGATCTGTTGAAGCAATATATAACTGAAATCTGTACATCTCCTCTATAAAACGAGAGCGCCATCATTAGAATCGATTAACGAATTATTAAATTATAACGCCAATACCTTTTTATAATTTACACGACATAAACGAGGCACCAAATGTTACTTTAATTATTGATTGATTTGTCCGTTACTTTGTGATAGTTCATTTTTTCAAAAAGGAATAAAACAATATTTTACTTTGTTATCTATCACTTTTATTTTTAAACAAAATTTGTGTGACTATAGTTTCGTAAACGATTTTACATTCTCAAACACTATAAAACTAAGGTTTTACAGCTGTTTATCTATTCTATGCACCTAATTGTATACTTTTATTGGAGTTAATTTTTTAAAATATTTTAAATAGTGGGGAATTTCAGAGATTCATCTGACCGTTTAATAGCTGTCTAGACGGATCATTATTATATTTATAAATTTCAATGGCTTCTAAAATATTTAATTTTTTGCTTATGGGCGCTGTATGAAAAATTTTCAAATCCCGGGAAATATATGTCCGGTATCTATGAAATGGTTCACAAAATTAGAGTGTTGTTTCTTTAATATGTATGCAGATATATGTTCTTTATATCTGGTCTGAAAATTTCTGCCGGTTTGTCCAACATAGCAGCTACCGCACTCGTTCCAACTTAACATATAAACTGCAGTTTTTGTATTTGCTGATGTTTTAGCTTTGGCATTAAAAATTAATTTACTGGTTGCCTGGGTGGTTTTAAATGCTATTTGCAAATTATGTTTCCTCAAAGAGCGAGCTATTTGTTCTGAAATTGGACCGAAATATTTAGTACTTTTTTTTATTTATTTTATTAGAAAATTTATTTATTTATTTTATTTTATTTAGAAATTTTACAGTACTTTTTTCGTTTGTTTGTTTACTTTTAGGAATTAGTAATTGTTTCCGTTTTTTTTAATTAAGTAACTAAATTTCTTTTTCTTTGAAGCCGTTATTTTGTGCTATTAGTTTTATTTTTTGCAGTTCTATTTTTCTATTATTTTGAGATAGTGGAATTGTGAAATCTCGGTGGATCATAGACTTATATGCAGCATATTTATGTGTAATGGGGTGAATTGATTGTTTTATAATTGTTATATCAGTGTATGTGAATTTTCTGTAGATATTACATTCTAGTTTATTATTTTGTTTGGATATTGAAAGGTCCAGAAAATTTATGGTTTGATTTTGTTCCTTTTCCAGTGTAAATTTTATTTTTGGATGGATACTATTTAAATGCTTTAATGTTCCTTTTATTTGTCTGTCATTTCCAGTATAATAAACCAAAATATCGTCTACATATCTAAACCAAAACAATATATTTTTTGCTTTATCCGTTTTTAAAAAATTATGTTCCAAGTTTGACATAAACAGTTCTGATAATAAAGGGCTTAGTGGGGAATCCATTGCTAGACCATCCTTTTGTTTGTAAAAAACGTTTTTAAATTGAAAATAATTTTCATTATTGCATAAGTTAAAGAGTTCTAAGGATGCTAGAAAACCATTTTTTGATATAGATAGTTTGCTAAGCTTTAAAAAAAACTAGGTTTCTTAAAGAGCTATTTGTGTATGAGACTAACGGTCATATTGGAAAGTTTTCTTTATGAATTTTAATTAAACCGTACAGTTTTGGAGGAGTAGGATTCATATTGACTGTTTTATATTTATCTTCGTTTGACAAAATGGCGTTTATATTTTTTATTGTTGATTTTAACAAATTTTGAATTGTTGTGGTAGGGTCATTTTTTATTTTGACGAGGTTTTCATTATTTAGAAAGTTTTTAATTTTTGTTCCGTAAGTTTCTTTTTCTAGAATAACAATTAAATCCCCTTTATCTGCTTTAGTCATAATTAAATTACTATTTTTGATTTTAGAATTAATGGATTTGATAATATGGTCTTCATTTTTGTTATGGTATTCTCGATTTATTTCTAGAGTCCTTTTAATTTTTGCTTTTGTTTGTAAATTATAATTAGGGATATTTTCAATGGATAGTTCTACTTCAGATATTATATTTTCCAAAACTTTACTTTGTTTAATATTTGGGTTATGTTTCGGGCCATTTTCAATCAAATTAATCTCTTTTTTCGCGAAAACCGTATTTGATAAGTTAATGGATCTTTTATAGAACTTATATTTGGATGAAGATTCTGGTTGTTTGTCATTTAACTGTAATGTAGATAGATTTAATAGCTTTGTAATTGTCTAAAATATTTTTTTATGAATAATTTGTGAAATTGTTTGTCTGGTTTTATCGTCTAGAATATCAAATTCAATTGGATGGAGTTTATATGATAATTCAGAGTACCGTACCTTAATATGTAGGAGTACGTTGTCTCTTATACTGAACCATTTTCTAGTTTCTTCTTTTAGCCAGGTGGTTTTGAAGAATACAGGGTTTTCTTCATAGAAACTGTGGTCGCGTTAATCTTGAATTGAACAAATTTAGGATACACTTTCTTCTTTAAATATTGTTGAGTGAACCATGCGTTTTGTACTGCTGTGCGTAGTTTTAACCTTAGTTTAAAGTATAACTTGGACTGTTCTGCTGTACTTGCTTCTTTCAAATTGTTGATTGATTTGTCCGTTACTTTTAAACTCAGTTTTAAAGTAGTGTTTGAGAATGTAAAGTTGTTTTACGAAACTATAGTCACACAAATTTTGTTTAAAAATAAAAGTGATAGATAACAAAGTAAAAAATTGTTTTATTCCTTTTAAAATATTGTCTGACAGTTACACTCGTATTTCTACACAGCAAAGTGTGTGTATGATACTAAGAAATGTAACATTTTTGGTTGTGATGAATTTTCCTATCCCCATTCCAAAATTTGGTTATACGTGCCCCACCTGTTCGTGGTTTTCCACCACGAACCGCCGCTGGTAAAAGATCAGTTTATACATTGTAACTCCAATATGCTTCAATGTAATTCAATTTGAATCATCTCCTGATGATACACATGGTAGCGAAACGCAAGGCTAGTAGTTAAATAAGGTGATTTGGTGACTGTTAGAACCTATGATGGAAAAATTCAACCCAAAAGACTTTCCATAAAATACAAAAAACCTTTCTCTCATGACGAGATAATCTCCTACAAATTTCTGCCCGGCTTAATCTGACCAGCGTGCGAAATATAATATTTTCTAGATCACTTTCAGTTAAGCTGTAGCAAAAGATGTTTGGCTTTGAACTTATATAGAGTGATTTTTTTAGTGTTTCCGAACCTCAAGGTCAAGTAAAACAACAACGAAATTAGATGCCTTGAAACTAATTATTTCATGTGAAATAACATTCAATGGCATTAATGTTTGAAAAACAATTTCGGACACATGTCCCTCGTGGCTGTATCTGAGAAAGCACGTTCTGTTAATTATTTTCCGACCACATTTTCAAGCAACTGGGGTCTTATGTCCATAAATGTCCGGGTTATGGTGGCTTTCAAAGCGTCAATAGTTACTGGTTGGTTTATCGACAAATTATCGGCGTTAAATCTAAATCATAAATTACTTGGTGGCCAATTAACAAGTCCGTTCATCGAAATAATTTTCTCACCGAATTGTTCCTTCAATAAATCGATTATTGCGTTGGCTGTATGACATGTGAAGCCGTCCTGTTGGAACCATATCTCCTCGAGATCAATACTATTTAAATTCGGAATTAAATAATCATTGATTATCACCCAACTTCCTGCGAACGGCGATGTATTATTTAATCTGGATCTTTATCAACACTACCAGCAAGACTACCAGCAAGAGTGGCGATATGTTCTTCGGAACGCACAGTTTTTTGTCTTGTATTTATTTTAATACCGAGCAGCGTGAAATGTGGTCGGAATATATCGATAATTCGATGAACAAAGGGTTGTATCATAACTCCTTTAAATTATTTTCTTTGGGGACGTGTGAAAATACAGGTTTATAGCAATAAACTCGAGATTATTAGCGACTTGGAAACTAACATTCCTTAAGCCATAGTCGCCGCACAGCCCGAAATGAGCGCCAGGGTCATCGAAAATTGTCGCGAGCGGATCCGTGCCTGTAAAAATAGTCGTGGTAACCATTTGGCTGAAATCTTGTTCAAATCATAAATTGCATGTCTGAATATCTTAAATAAAGCAATCGGAACCGATTTTGAGCAAAAAATGTGTTTTATTTAATTTTGAAGTTCCATCATTCTTATTGGTAGACCCATTACATCGCTCGGTAAAATACATTTTGACAATTTCCGAGCGTTGCTCTGATGTTAAACGTTCCATGATTATTTGTCAGAATATCCTGAATAATTTTGACACTAAAGACGTGCAAACTCACAGCTCATTTGACAGCGATCCATATCGGATATTCGGACATACTAAAAAAATCACCCATTATAAGCAATTATAATTGTTTGAGTATCGTTATACTGTACTCAGTTTCGTAGCATACGCAGTGATAGGCAGTCAAGACGTATCTTGCATTTATTATGGAACCGCCACACCAGTGCATAAACTGCATTGGGTTATATCGTATCGACACCTTGAAATAAAAAAATTGAAAATGTAGAACGTTTTTAAATCATCATCATATCCTTATCTCACCATATATTTAAATTCTCCCTCTCTTGCGTTAGTGCCATTGACGATTCTTAGTGGAACAGCTATGATAACGATTATTATTTAGATAATGATTTTTATTCTTCGTCTTCAAAAGATTCTCAAAAGTTCATTGAAATTGCGTTAATCTTTTATGTATAAAATAGAATCACTTGAAAACACTTATTGTAGCGAACAAATAACAAAAAGTTTAAATGAACTTGAAAAATTACCTGAGCAAACTCCAAGGAAAATTGCGAAAATTACCAAGTGTTTCATTTTTTTACTGTTGAAAACACACACTTCCAAAATCAACTTTCGAATGATGAACTGGCGAATCGACCGGATATTTATTCCCTGTTTTATCTTATGAATGACGACACGATTTGTTTTAATTAACTTGCAAGTCAGGATAACTGATCTGTTTGTAATCATTCAGGAATTAAAAAATATCTAGGTATTTTCATTCTAGTCCTTATTTATACACATTTCGATCAAAGTCAAAGTGTCATTTTCCGCTGGATGTCTCTCATCAGCGTGTATCTCTACCGATAAATCAATTTTAAGCCCCACTCGTTATCATTTTAAGGAACACTTGTGTTATTCAACAAATAGAAATAATAACGCAGATTGATTTTCGAACAAGAATTATTTCAAATTGGTGTTCATGTAGTTATAATAATAAACAGAATATGAATATTTTTGTTATTATACAGAGCGTAAGAGCGATTCTTCACATCATTTGAAAGAAAATAGTTCCTTACAATCAGAATCAAAAATCTAAGGGTTTTCTCAAAAAAATGCAAAATTATTAGTCACTAATCGAAAAGCTATAGGGCGATTTTTAGTGCGTGCAATAAAACAACAACCAAATTAGATGCCTTGAAACTATTTATTTTATGTGAAATAAAATTCAATGACATTAATGTTTAAATACAATTTCGAACAATTGTTCGCCACAGTTACTGCTGACAAAGTGCAATTCCCGAGTACTTTCTCACACAATTGTGTCCTTAATTGTCCGAGTTATGTTGGCTTCCCAGCGTCAATAATTTTTATCGGCCTAGACTAAAGAAAAAACCCCAAAGATAATAATTTAAAAGCACTAAATCTCATGACCTTGGTGGCCAATTAACAGTCGAAATAATTTTCTCATCAAATCGATTGTTGCGTCGGCTGGCTGGCATGTGGAGCCGTCCTGTTGGAACCATATCTCCTCCAGATAAATACCATTCAAAGTAGGAATTAAATTATCATTTATCATCGCTCTGTCCTGTGAACGGCCACGAATTGATAAATTTGGATAATTCGGCGAATACATCACGTTCAAACTCACGCACGGCTTCATAGGTTTGGCGCACAGAACACTGATTTTGATAATAAATTTTTAATATTTGCAAGCGTTGTTCTAACATTACGTCCCATGATGATTTACCAGTTTATTGCTACATAGATTTACAGACTTGAGCTCAAATTCACAGTTCGTTTGACAGTGGCTCCTATCGGAAGTTCAGACACACTAAAAATTCACCCGTTAAAACTACAAAAGTAGTTTTTTTAATAAGAATCATTAATAAGAATCATTCAATGAAATATTTTTATTTTAAGCAAATTTTGTGTAAAATTATATTTAACAAATATTAATTATTTTTAATCTAACGAATAAACTATAAGTTAAACAGATTTAACATTGGTAAAACATTTTTTTTTAATTAAGAATATTATCCTACATCAGCCAAGAACGAAGTGACAACGTTGAAGCACCCTCAAGACAAAGAATGTTATTTCACAATGCCGATAAAAATTATTTCAGTGTGTCAGTGCGTGTATTTAAGTGTCATTCATAAGTTTAATATATTTTTATTGTTTTTATAGTTGCTAGGTTTAGTGTGATACGAGATTGGCGGTTTCAGGATTTCATCCACGGCCGACATCGTTTAAAATAATTCGCCTTGGGTTAAAAATGCATGACCTGTCAATTTTAGTGACTGGACCTCAAACTACGTAAAAAATTCAATTTTTCTGGCCCATGACAATATTTGTATAGCCGTAAGATTTAGACTGATACGAGATGCGCTTTTTTAAGATTTTACCCACAGTTGACATGGTTTAAAAATAATTCCCCTTGGACTAAAACATTATGTTTTATCAATTTTAGTAACTGGAGCTCAAACTACGTGAAAAATATTATTATTCTGGCCCCTGACAATATTTTTAAAGTTGGTAGGTTTAGTCTGAGACGAGATGCTAAATTTCACGATTTTTCCCAAAGTCAATATCGTTTAAAAATAATTCGTTCTGAGCTAAAAAATGACGATTGATTAATATTAGCAAATAGACCAGAAACTACGTGAAAAGTGCTATTTTTCTGGCCCATGACAATGTTTTATTAGTTGCTAGGTTTAGTCTGACATGCGATGCGCAATTTAAATATTTTACCCATAGTCGACATCGTTTAAAAATAATTCGTCCGTCGTTTAAAAATAATTCGTCCAGGGATAAAAAGCGCCAGATTTAAATTTCCTTTTTTTTTTATTAAAATTATTTATTACTATTTTTTTTAATTTTTGTGTTTTATTTGTTATTTATTATTCATTATTTTGAGTCGACTCGAAGTTACGGTTTCGGGAGGTCACACTCGGTTTCAGTGCTCGCAAAAAGATTGTTTTTTCCGTTTTCTGGGGCATCGAAAAATCTCATTGAAATGTGTGTGGATACAAATACTGCGGTGACATTTGCCTAATCAAATATATTCAATACATTATATTTCTGTTTCTAGACATACAGTGAAGGATCGGAATTTGTGTTATTTTGTTTTGTGGCCAAACTTCCCGCCTAATTGGAATTAGGCGGGGAGTTTTCGACCTATCAACGTTAATTGATTCCCTTAATTATTTGAATAAAACTATTATCAACATAACGTACAAAATTGGCTGTTCGGGTTGCTGCGGTAGTTGGTTCCACTCAAGCTGTGCCTAATTAACAGCGGCATAAATCAAAGACTGCCTACGAAAAGAGAATATCTGGTATTGCGTTACGCGTTACGTGTAAAGAGAAGCCGAGCGCAGTACCTTCCTGTTCCAAAAGCCCTATAAATTCTCTCACGAACCGGCGTAGCTTCACTCCTGACGGGGTAAATGCCCCTGATCCTGATTTTGGTGAAAATTCATTTTCTTCTATCCTGTCTAAAGCTGATCCTAATATTAAATACATTATCAAGTTGGTCTCCGAATTGTACAGTACGATTCAGCAACAGAATAACAATCCACAATCTGCGAGAGTTAACTGATCTAAAAAATAACTCTAACAAAATCGATGTCCTTGGGAATCAAATCGAACTGTTCAATAACAATTTAGCTGTTTTAAAGTCTAATAATGCTCAAACTCAAATGCTCAAACCATATCCGAGGGCAATAGATCACTTCAAACCACATGCGATCTTATGATTGAACCCAGCAAAATTGGTACATTTACAGATGGGAAAATGCGTTCATTCAAGATAATGTGTAATTCTGTCGATGTTGCCACACATGTTCCTAAGAAAGTTAGAAACCTAACCAACGGTGCCATAATTCGGAGCATAACTGTTCAGTTTCATAAAACTAATGTTCAAATCCGTCACTACAAATTAGTTAAAGACGAACTGGATCGTCGTTTAAAAGGTGGCGAGAGTAATATTAAAATTGTTTATTATAATGGCTAACAAGTTATTTAAACTAAATAGTGTGTCTTACATGCGTAATCCAGCATCAATTCATAGCATTACTCTTATTTATCAGAACGTGCAAGAACAAAAACTGCGGATCTCTAACAGTTCGTTCAATCCAACAATTATCACATTATTGCTCTGTCGGGGACCTAGCTGCAACCATCTGTTTTTGTTGCTGAGTAGTTCGACCCCAGGTACATGGTTTTCAGAAAAGAACGGGATCTGGATGCCCTCGGAGTCAGAACAGGCGGCGGAGTTCTCCTTGCCGTTCATTCATCTTTACAAGCGTCGAAGCTTGACCTGTCCATCTTTGGGAAGTTGCTCCCAAGTATCGACATTGTTGGTTGCAAAATACTCATAAGTCAGAACATAATTTATATTTTTTCTGCTTATATTCGTTAGCAAAGCCTTGTTAACTATGAATTATCTAACCAATTTCTGTCAGCACTGCAGGAAGATATTCCTACAAATCAGTTTCAAAAATATTCAGGGTGTCCCGTGACTTATCTGCCATAGAGTTAAATGCTGATAGTAGAGATCAAAATAAGAGGATTTAGTCCATAAATAAGTTGGCAAATATTAGTCATTCAAAAGATACAGAGTGTCGAAAGTGAAACTAAATTTTCGAAAAATTGAGATAATTTAAAAACGGTTGCAGATATCAACGGTTCAAAATCGAGGTGGATGGGTTTTCAAAAATGACGAATCTGAATTTGGTACTAGCTTTAGCCTAGTTCCTAGAGGGCGCTTGCTACCTACTTTGTGAGGAATTAACTCGCTCATATTTTTTACCCTATAAAGCTGGGAATATTTTGACTTCAAATAGAGAAGAGTAATAATTTCCACGTAAAAAAGGTACCCTTGGTCAATATCGATATCTCGCGTCGTTTGAGAGATATTCGTGTTCGAATATTCCATTACACATCTTGTCGATGGCTGAAAAATATGCAAATCACAAAGTGTGCCTTGAATATTGTGTACAAATCTTCAAACCGTTTTTAAATTATCTCAATTTTTCAAAAATTTAGTTTCTTTTTTAACACACTGTATATGTTTAATAACTAACATTTGTCACTAAATTCTCTTATTTTGATCTCTACTGTTACCAGTTGCTCTATGGTGGATAAGTTATGGGACACCCTGTATATGATAGTCAGCGGTTGAAATATTAGGTTAATTCGTGCCAGGAAAACGTTAACGGGTCGTATGCGTGAAAATAAAAAACACCGATCATTGAATAGTCTGATTTATTTAGCAAAAGCTGCCATTTTATAGAGGAGAGTTCTCGATTATCCAGTTGTAGATTATTATATATCCAATAAGATTATTCAATAAGTAGGCACTCCGGCATACTCGTTCGGAGCCGAAAGGAGACTAGAACCACAGCCCCTGTTGGCGAATGAGGCAATGGACACCGAAGCACTTTCAGAATCACACTGTGTGCATTGCTACACACGCTGCAAATTCCTCCGACAGATGTGGTGATGCACACGTAGTGGTTGTTGTTAAAGCGTATCACATAAGTAGCATTGTTCATGGTTGTGAGACTAAACTTACTCGCCGACAACATACCCCAACCTACCGCAGTGCCACTATGTTCAACAAAACTATCGAAACACTAGCTTAGAACGACCGGGAGACAGCCACGTCGCAAATAAAGTCACTCCAATTAAATTGTCCACATTTAATGGATTCTACATTAATGCTGCACTCGTCATCTTTATTGATATTAAGAGATCCATATTGAATTGTATAGAAACTTGGTCTAAAGAAATAAGAACAGTCATGGCAGAAACAGTTATAAGTTCGATAGAAAAAAGTGAATAATAACATATCCCTTGAAATTCAATCATCTTTAAACCGACGTGTATTTTCGAAATCTCTGGAATTTGGATCAATTAATTCTAAAATAATTTTAAGAGCTAAACTAATGTCCATTGGCAAAA
The DNA here is from genome assembly GCA_031761425.1 of Cosmopolites sordidus. Lineage (NCBI taxonomy): Eukaryota > Metazoa > Arthropoda > Insecta > Coleoptera > Curculionidae > Cosmopolites > Cosmopolites sordidus. The sequence goes on from JARFXV010001408.1 coordinate 433,929, forward strand.
AACGATTCATCATCTTAAGTAAAATAACTTATGTCGTATTCTTTTTCCTTTTACAGTATTCTGACAAAAAAACCTCCTTTCTGGTAAAAATTCCGATAGAGCCAAGTTTGGAGAATAGAAAAATGGGGAAGTATCATTTTATTTCCAACAGTATTTATTTGTATTTTTTTCTTTATTTGGGTTTTTCGTCACGATCTAAAACTCAAAAAATATCAAAAATATCTGTCCTTATGTAAATAAAGAATCACTGGGTAAAAACAAAAAAAAACAAGCAGAGACAAATTTTTCAGTGATATTTAATTGATTATATTTGTCAAATATTTAGAATATAAATATATTAAACTACAACATTCTGAAAACAGCTTAACATTTCTTTATAAATGTAAAGATTATGACATAATGCTAAAAGGTTTTTGTTTAAATATACTATATAACAGAAGCATATATATTTTACATAGGGCTAGTATAGCACTTTTAAGAGATTGCATACAACATCACATATACACTAAACAACAATTAAAGACCGACATTGATAATACATTACAACAAATATACGAAAAAGTAACTGAAGTAGATTTTAATCGCATTTATAATAGCGTCTATTCCAGTTACATATATCACTTCAATATCCAAAAAAATAATCACATTAAGAAATTTAAAAATTTTATTATTGAAAAATATGGAACAAATGCAAAACACATTAATACAGATACAGATACAAATTTCATTAATAAAACTGTAGTTATTTCAAGTAAAATATTATCTGATTCTGAAAAGTATGTTCTTTCTAAAGGACTAAATTTTACTGTTACATCGAAAGATGTTCCTAAATTAGACCTTATTTCGGCAGTAGAGTCTGCTGCTCAAAAATTATCTTTGGAAAGTGCTAATAAATACAGAATCAGATTAAAACTTATCTTAAAAAAAATATTTCAAATTAAATCAAATGTATGCCTTGAGGAAAGGTTAGCTATAGATAAATTAAAAAAAGACAAATTAAAAAAGACACATCTATTAAAATATTGCCATCAGACAAAGGTAACACCACAGTTATTCTGGACACTACAGAATATAATAACAAAATTAAAACTTTAATTGAAGAGGGAAATTACACTAAAATACCTACAGATCCAACATTAAAAATAGAGAGATAAATTTACAATACATTATATAAACACAAACGTAAATTCTAGAAAGATCATTAAAATCTAGAAAGATCATAACTTACACCATATTATAGTAAACCACCTCATTTCTATGGTGTACCAAAAATACACAAAACTAATATACCACTTCGCCCGATAGTTAGTAGTATGGATTCCCCATGTTATAAACCAGCAAAATTTATATTAAATCTTTTAAATTCACTTTCGGGTAGAACAAATTCATATATTAAAAATACTTCAGATGTGTTAGATAAAATTTCGAACATTAAAATTACAAACCAAAATATAATGGTTAGTTTTGACGTGGTGAGTTTATTTACTAATGTACCAGTTGATAAATCACTTTTTATAATTAGAAAAAGATTAGAACATGACACAACATTAACAGACCGCACTAAACTAAACATATTTTGGAATTATTAACTCTGTGCTTAAAAACCACATATTTTCAATTAGAAAATGATTATTATCAACAAAATTTTGTAATGGCAATGGGTTCTTCTCCATCTCCTTTGATGAGTAATATCTTTATGGAGGAACTCGAGAATGGCATATTAAATAAATCTCTTAAAAAAACAATAATATGAGCATAGCATTGACGATCTAAATATTTTTTTACAACATCTAAATTCTCGAGAGCCTACAATTAAGTTTACTTTAGAGATGGAGAAGTAGAAAACATTGCCATTCCTCTACACTTTAATATTAAAACAAAACAACACATTAAAAACTACAGTTTACAGAAAACCGACAAACACATATAGGTATCTTTTCCAATCACTCAAAATCGTTCAAAATAGGAGTAATTAAAAGTTTATATGACAGAGCAAAACTTGTTTGTACCGACAGTGATACACTATAAAAACAAACAAATCACATAAAAGACATTTTAATTCAAAATAATAACCCAAAAAATTATAGATAAATCGTTTAAAACTTTTGATACCCGACAAAACAGACAAGTTATTAATAACAATAATAATAACTCCCAAACAATTAACCTAACAATTCCTTATATCATATCCTTATATCTTTCTAAAATTCCCTGCGAATGTGGCAAATTTTATATAGGTGAGACATATAGACCGTTAGATGACTAGTTAAATGTTAGAATAAAAGAACATAAAAACCTTCTTAGAAACGACGATTTTAATAAACCTAGAATTTGTCAACACGCATGGGAATCGGGTCATAAAATCAATTGGGGTAATTCCAAAACGGTATTATAACAATCGGTAACCAAATACAGAAAATTAAAAGAAACCGCTATAATTAATTTAAATAAAAACAAATGTATAGCAATGCCTTGGGTAGATTTAAATTCAATATGGTTCCCGATTCTAAAGAATACAATTATAAACATTGAAGAATTTCATTAAACCATCACAATCACACGGTAAACCTCACCTATATATTTTTTTTTGGGTAGTATGTCACTGTCATTAAAAACTAATTGTCAATGTAAGTACCATTGATATACACAAAAAATATATTTTCTTTCTATTTTTTCATAATTTATAGAAATGAATATACTTTATTTTTATATTCGTTTTGACGGGAGGAGAATACGGGAGGAGAATACCGGGAGAATAACGGGAGGAGAATACTTCCCGAAACGTTAACGTTAAACGTTTGTATATTTTTTTAGAACATTTTCATATTTTTTAAAAACATTTGTTCGTTAGGTAAATTTATTACAAAAAAAGAATCATTGAGAAATTTGTCTCCGTTTGGTTTTTTGTTCTTACCCAGTGATTCTTTATTTATATAAGAACAGATATTTTTGATATTTTTTGAATTTTTTGGATCGTGGCGAAAAACCCAAATAAAGAAAAAAACATATGAACACACCACAAGACATTACTTAGTATTTCTTTGGCAACGTTTTTTCATTCGAATGTTTGAAACAGCCATATAAGTAATATTTTACGCATTTAAGAATGCTTCAACTGTTTGGGCTTAGCCTTCATTGACTAATGGTTACAATTACTAGCTAAAAATTACTAGCTAGGTGAAAAAAAACTCTTTTTTTTAGGAAGCTGAAGTGTTGTCTAATGAGAGTATCAGAACTTTCAAATGAGGCACACTGATAACTACAGGTGATAATCCGATAATTTTTATTTTTTCTGGCAAAACAAATAAAAGCATTATAAGTAATGTCTGAATGATTGTGGCGTGTTCATATATTTTTTCTCCTTTATTTGGGTTTTTCGCCAATGTTTAAAACTCAGAAAATATCAAAAATTCCTGTTCTTATTTAAAGAAAGAATCACTGGGTAAAAACAAAAAACCAAACGGAGACAAATTTCTCAGTGATTCTTTTTTGTAATAAATTTGCCTAACGAACAATATTTTTAAAGATATAAAAATGTTGTTTTACAGTGACAGTGATACACTACAAAAAGAAACAAATCACATAAAAGACATTTTAATAAAAAACAATTACTCAAAAAATTTTATAGATAAATCGCTTAAAAATTTTGATACTAGACAAAACAGACAAGTTATTAATAACAATAATAATAACTCTCAAACAATCAACCTCACAATCCCTTATATCCGCGGTATTTCTGACACAATTAAAAGAGTAGGAAATAAATACAACATAAGAACGACATTTAAAACAAAAAATACTCTTAGATCTCTATTAACAAAGACTAAACCAAACAATATACAACAAAATACCAAAAATGTGGTTTATAAAATTCCCTGCGAATGTGGCAAATTCTATATAGGTGAGACATCTAGACCGTTAGATGTTAGATTAAAAGAGCATAAAAACCTTCTTAGAAAGGGCGATTTTAATAAATCTAGAATTTGTCAACACGCATGGGAATCGGGTCATAAAATCAATTGGAATAATTCCAAAACGGTATTAAAAGAATCGGTAACAAAATACAGAAGATTAAAAGAAACCGCTGTAATTAATTTAAATAAAAATAACTGTATTGCTATGCCTTCCGTAGATTTAAATTCAATATGGTTCCCGATTCTAAAGAATACAATTAAAAACATTTAAATATTTGAATACACAATCAGTACAATAAACAATCACACAGTAAACATTACCTATATATATATTTTTTGGTAGTATGTCACTGTCATGAAAATCCATTGTTGTCAATGTAAGTATCGTTGCCAAACAAAAAATATATTTACTTTCACTCGTTACTTTATATATTACAAATTAATATAATTTATTTTTTAGTTCAGTTTTGAAAACGGGGGGAGATTACCCTCCGAAACGTTAACGTTAAAAGTTTGTACATTTTTTATAACATTTTTATATCTTTAAAAATATTGTTCGTTAGGCAAATTTATTACAAAAAAGAATCACTGAGAAATTTGTCTCCGTTTGGTTTTTTGTTTTTACCCAGTGATTCTTTTTTTAAATAAGAACAGGTATTTTTGATATTTTTTGAGTTTTAGACAGTGGCGAAAAACCCCAATAAAGGAGAAAAAATATAAAAGCATTATGTTGATACAACCAAATACGCTCAGACAATTGGTGGAATCATCTCATCCAAAACTGCAAGGTCAAAGAGACAGGGAATGACCACAAATAAGATGGGTGGACGACAAAAAGAGACACCGAGGATTGGAATAGAAAAAAAAACAGCACAGGACAGACAAAGATGGAAATAATTAGAAGAGACCTACATCCAAAGACTCCTGGATGAATAAATAGGATTATGATGATGATGATGGACTAGTCATTTGTTTTTCACTCAAATCACTTTGAATTAAACTATACTTATTTTACACTTTATTAACTTATACAGTGTGCGGTAAAAATACAGCGCGGTAAATAAGATACAGAAAAAATCTTTATCTTTTTAAAAAGAATAATTTACGCCTTTTTAAAATGTTATATTTTAAAAATCATCTCCGCTTAAACGGAGGCTGTAATTGTCGATGCAATCTTGAAAATTCGTCATTGTCCTGCAGGCCAAGGCCTGAGACCTTTCAAATCTCGTGTCTGATACCTATGCACTTTTAGGTAAGCCCGCCCAATCAAAAAAAAAAACCACAGGGGTTCAAATCAGGTGAACGTGGAGGCAACCCAATGTCACCCTGTAAAGATACGAAAACATTTGTTGAAGAATTCCAAGCGAACGTCGAGAGGTATGCGATGTGACACTATCTTGCTTTAACCATACGTTTTCTAGATCGTGATCCTTAAGTAATTCGTTTACTTTTAGTACCTTCGAAGAAATACGAACTCCACAGATTGCAATTACCTATCGTAACCCAGACCGTAACCTTTAGGCTGTGAAATAGTCGTTGATCGTTAGTTTCAGTCAGTTAGCGAAAATTCCGTTTGCTAATAGTATCTGTTCACACCACTATCCAAAACCAGAGCGGGAGAAACATCACCAGTGAAAGTAAAGGGGAAAAGCCGACAGACACCAAACAACAATAAATAATACAGGTCGGCATAATTTTTGTAACTTTGTAAGATAATGTACTGATTTTTGTATGATATTGCTCTTTTTGCGTTTCATTTGGGTAGATATTAAAACACCTTTTCACAGAAATGGCTTAGTACGTCCCATTTTCAAGTAGCTTCTTCTCCTTTATATCATGGGGTATTTGAACATTGGCTGATTGGACAACATAGGAATTACTACAAGAGGGGGAACGTAGGAATTACTACATATTTCCACAGTGTTGTACGTACCTTTAAGGGCAGTTTTATTGTTTTCTATAGTTTAGTCTGTTTCAGTCTCGTTTACAGCACAGTCAGTGTTTAAGTTGATTTTATATAAAATGGCATGTCCTAGTCGCCGATTTTGCAAAAATCCAGCGGTTAAATTTTGTTATATATGCGGACGATTTACTTTAAAGCCACAAGTCACAAATTGGAGATCCAGATAAAAGTTGAGCTCCTCAGTGTTGTGAGAGTTGTCAAGTAAATTTAGTGCAGCAGATGCATCGCAAGAAAAATTCTATGTCGTTTGCTGTCCCTATGATGTAGAGAGGACCTACTGACACATTTTTTACACTCCCATTTGGATTTTTCCGGAATATTTGGGTACAGTAAGCGGCGAACAAGAATAGAAGATTCAGCAGGACATCAGGATGATGGCAGCAAGATACCAGGGATGCTGGAAACCATCTATGTTGGACGACTATTGCTGGTTTTAAAAAAGAGATGAGGCTACAGAACACAAGAGGAAAAATTAACCTTTTTTCCTGCCTCTAGAACCGAGGCCCCCGGTTCGAGAGGCAGGAAACTCAGAAGTAACCTAACATTTTTAACAAAATGTAGTAAAAATTATAAATTTTATATAAGTACTTAAAATCAATTAAAGTTAGACACAACTAAAGACCATATACAAATTCAAATAAATTATTAAGGTCTAAACGTATTCATAAGAAAAGGATGTCGATCAATTTTACAACGCATCCATTGGTTGTGTCATTTTTTGTCACAGTACTGTAGTGGCGCGGGCGAGCTAGTGATGCTGGGGCAATTCCCGCATTTTGTTAAGCAAGAAAGTACTTTTTTCGTGGCGCTGGCGGGCCAGCGACGCACGATATTAAGGGAATCCTGTATTTCTATTTTTAAAGTATAGATTCCTTTACTACGCATTCTTTGTTTGATTGTTATAACAATTGGTCATTTGAATCTTTGATTTTTCGTAGTTTTTGCTTTATTGAATTGAATCTGCAAATAGAGGCAAAGTAAAGTTAATTGTGAAAGTTAGATATCAACATATCTAGTTCTAGAAAATATCTAAGTGGGAGCGAAAAACGAAAGAGAAAGAGGGAGCCTGAAGAAAAAAATAAAAAGTTACCGAAAATTAGTCAGTATTTTAAGAACGATGACTTTATTCGATGAAAAAGCGAGTGAACAGTGCTCCGAAAGTGAAGAATTGGACGTAACTAAAAGTAACAGTAAAGCAGATGCAGCACCCGACACCAGTGTATATCCAGATCCAGAACAACCACAACAAGGTACAAGCAAAAATTAAAGTGGATTATATTTTAATGTAAACAACATTGCGTCTTCGCCATATATTACTGATAAGGGTAAACTAAATAATTAAGCGAAACGGTTCATGCTCGAAAACGGACATTGTAAATCTAAGTGTCCTTTCTTAAAAGGCACTGACAATCGATCATTCGTAGAAAAACATTACTATATTGTTTTCAAGTCTGGAGTGAAACTTGAACGTACATAGCTATCCTACTCCTTAATACTTCAGAAGGCGTATAGTTAACCATGTTGGTTATGCGCAAATCGGGAATCTAAAAAAATACAAAATGTTTGGATGGAAGGCTATGACGACTGAAAACATATTGTAGACGCCATAGAAAGACACGAGACATCGAAAATTCACCTAGATTCTTGTCTTACGTATCAACAATGGCAGCTACATGGAACACTAGATGAAGAGCAAAAGTCCATGATCAAGAATGAAAAATCTTTGGGGCCAAGTACTCTCTAGACTTCTTGATGTTACTCTGGCACTTTCAACGTGTAATTTAGCCTTTCGTGGTCACAGAGAAAAGGCAGATAGCAATAATCCAAGTTCCTGAGGAAACTTTTTTAGTATTGTTGAATTATTAGCAAAATACGATCCGATTTTACAAGAATTGTTAACTAAACCAAAGAGCCAGATAAAATACTTAATCTCTATCATATTCGATACGACTCGAGATATTTTAAAAACAAATCAAATGTGTAAATTTTACGGTTATTGTATGATCAAGAAAGACGAAAATGGAATCTCAAAGGCGCTCGTCATTAAAGAGTAATTTTTAAGATTTCATGAAGTTAAGGACCAAAGTGTCGTAGCACTGTCCAACCAAATTATTAATTCCATAAATGACAAAAATATACCTCTAAATAAGTGTCGAGGACAAGGATACGATGGTGCTAATACAATGAAAGGCACTTATGGTGGAGTTCAAAAACTCATAAAAGATATCGAGCCAAATCCGGTATATGTTCACTGTGCTGCTTATAAGTTAAATCTGGTACTTAATGATGCAGTAAGAGAGGTTATTGATATGCCACATTTCTTTTGAAACAGTTCAACAAATTTAAAATTTTTTTTGGCCAGAGTATCAAAAGATGGAATATCTTATCAAGTTTTATATCTGATAAAGAAAGGGATTCTTCAACTTCGATAACATTAAATACATTGAATCCTACTAGATGGGCCGGACGTTGTGATGATATTTTTGCTTTAAAAGTTCGATTTGTTGAAGTCCAAAAAGCGCCAACGAAAACAATTCTGTTAAATTGCAAATTAGATGAATTAAATGAAGCTATTTCATTCAAGAAGAAGATCGAGTACTACAATTTTATTATGTTATTCTACATAAATTCTACAAACTATCGATGCACGCAGTCTAACGCCACCGATCTTTCAAATGTCTTAAAACGTTGAAAAAATGTTATCTGGAAAAATTGGAAAGGTACAGACATGAATTTGAAAATTTAATAAATGAAGCAAATAGTGTAGCGGAAAAATGGTCCATCAACCCATAATTTTCTAAAACTCGCCAGAGAAAGGTGAAACGACATTTTGACGAATTTTGCGAATAAAAGGGTCTCCAAGATCCGAAAACTTTGTTCAAAGTGAACATATTTTATCGAGTTTTGTACATTATTATTAATCAACTGAAGTCGTGTTTCCTTCCAATGAATGAAATGGTTTCCAATTTCAGTGTTTTACAACCTGCCACTTTGCAAAATTTCTATCTGAAAAATTCATATCTGAATCATTTGCCAGGGAAATTCTCAGTTTTTGGTCCACCTTCAGAGACGAAATAAAAAAGTCTTCGTGCATTAGAGAACTTGCTTGTCTATTAATAATAAAGAATCTGAAGTATGTACTGCATTAATGTTGTTTATTGCAATTCCTATGACTACAGCTAGTGCTGAAAGATCATTTTCGAAACTAAAATTAATACCAACCTATTTAAGAAACTCTATGGGACAATACAGGCTACGTAACTTCGCTATTATGTGTATTGAAAATTCTTTGGAATTTTTACGGAACAGAAAGCTCGGAGAAAGAAACTTTATTAATAAAAATCTTGTTAATATTAAATTATTATTTCATTAAAATTATGTAATACCTATGCTTTTGAAAATAAAATTTATTAGATATTTAACTAAAATGTACACAATATTAGTAATGATGCTGGGTAAATACTTAAGTGGTTTATTAAAATTAAATAACAAGGTGACGATTTTTATTGAGAGGGCCCCATCCAATGAATTTGCCACGGGCCTCGGATGGTATAATTACGCCACTGGTTCAAATTATAATATCTTATCGACACCTCAAAACAAAAATTATTGTAAATGGAAAACGTTTTTAAATCAGCCTAATCCTTAGCTCACCATATATTTAAATTATCCCTTTTTTGTGTCTGTGCCATTGGCTATTTTTCATGGACCAGCTATAATATCAATTCTTGTAAATATTTTAATGATAATGATAAATTTTATCGAGTTGTTCGGAAAATTCGCAGATATTTTACACCAGTTACTCTTTTAACATTTTAACAAAAATACATGTGAGATTCGTAACGTTTATTTATATATTGTCAATTCCTGTGATATCCGCAGTGTTTACGTTCAGATTCGTTTTGATTTGAATTCAAGTCAATTTAAGTTCATTCACATTAAGTTTTCTATTTAAAAAAAAAGCAAAATACTGTGTCAACAAAAAAACGTTTATTAAGGAGTTTAGTGGTATTCAGGGGCTGAGATTTTTACCTGGAAGACTTGCATCATTTTGGCCATCCTTCAAGCCCTGATATCGAGGAAATAAAGGCCAAGATCCACCCATCACCGTCCGTGAGTTAGCAGATAACTTAAATATTGAGAAGTTGATCGTTTTGGACCATCTGAAAAGAATGGGTATTTTTTTTATTTGGGGTTTTCGCTACTATCTAAAACTCAAAAAAGATCAAAAATGCCTGTTCTTATGTAAAGAAAGAATCACTGGGTAAAAACAAAAAACCAAACGGAGACAAATTTCTCAGTGATTCTTTTTTATAATAAATTTGCCTGAAATGATATAAAAAATTTTACAAACTTTTAACGTTAACGTTTCGGAGGGTCCTCTACCCCCGTTTTCAAAACTGAACTAAAAAATAAATTATATTAATTTGTAATGTATAAAGTAACGAGTGAAAGTAAATATATTTTTTTGTGTATGTCAACGAATAGATTTTCATGACAGTGACATACTACCAAAAAATATATATAGGTAATGTTTATTGTGTGATTATTTATTGTACTGATTGCGTATTCAAATATTTAAATGTGTTTAATTGTATTCTTTAGATTCGGGAACCATATTGAATTTAAATCTACCGAAGGCATAGCAATACAATAATTTTTATTTAAATTCGCGGTTATATATAATTATAGCAGTTTCTTTTAATCTTCTGTATTTTGTTACCGATTCTTTTAATACCATTTTGAATTATTCCAATTGATTTTATGACCCGATTCCCATGCTCTGATAAATAACCCTGATATTTATATCCTGTTTTGTCTTAAAATTAAAGACGAAATTTATTTTAATTAACTTGAAAGTCACGATGATTAATTTCCTTTAAAATCTACTAGGAAGTCCTTTAAAATCTACTAGGAATTAAAAGATGTGCAACTATTTTTGTTCTAACCTATATCTACATACTTCAGTTAACGTTGGAGTATTTTATTTTCGCTAGATGTCTTACACAAACATTTATCTCTGCCAATATATCAATTTTAAGCCCCACACAACCCAATTAAGGATATGACGTTTTCATTACGTAGAAAAGGCAGCACATAATGAATTTCGAGAATGTTTAATTCCAAATTGGTACTCAAGTAATAAACTAAATGTTTTTGTTTTGATGGATTTCATGTGAATATTATGCTGATCATCATTTTTTGACCCGGACGTGTGAGTGGTGACAGCATCCAATTTTTACAGTACCGAAGATATGGTATCATCTCACTTAGTTATAGTCCGGTTCAAGATATTTCGTTGCCTTTTGGTAAAATGTTAATTGCCACCATAAATTTTAATAAAAACATTCGCAGTTTCTTCAAAGGCGCTAGAGTCGGAATGGTTTAATTTCTGAATAATTTCGAAAAAAATAAAATACTGTTAAATTATTATTATTGTTCTGCTCATCCTTACATTCCAATGCTAAGATGAAAAAGCAATTCAGCATAATATTCTACCATCAACATGACACGTCTGCAAGAGCACGGCACGCTGTCCCACTATGGCAATCGATCTCGAGATACCGAGGCTCTCGAGATTCTTTGAAAATCTCTTAGTTATCAGGCCTTCGGCGGATATAATGAAGGGCACCACATCTACCTTACTCAGTTTCCGCTGGTCCTTCAAGTCATATGCCAGATTTTCATACTTTGTGGGTTTTTTTATCTCAGTTTTTCTAATGTTGTGAGATAGCGGCACTGCGATGTCAATTATAAAAGCCCTCTTGTCCTTTTTGTTGATTAGAACAATATCCGGCCTGTTATAATCAACCGTTCGATCAGTAGTGATTGGTCTGTCCCAATAAAGAATGGTATCGGATGATTCAAGTACAGGAGAAGGCCAGTACTTATAATATGGAGGAGGTGCGCTTTCTAATAGCGAGTATTTTTTTGCAATTTGTTGATGTGTAATTTTTGCCAGCTGATTATGCCGTCCTAAATAAGCATTAGGAGGAAGGGCCGGGCAACCGCCAATAAGGTGCTCAATTGTTTCCCCCAAAGTACCGCATTTCCTGCACTTATCGACTACGTCCAAATGCAGTATGTGCTTTTCATAGTTTTTTGTTCTTGTTACCCTATCTTGAATAGATATCGCGAAACCTTTTTTTGTTTCTGGGTACAAGAGTCCATAGGTCAGCCACTTCAAAGACAATTATTCGTCAATGGTGTCATCTTCGAGTGACTTAGGAAACCTTCCGTGCAATGTTTGTCCTTTTATTCTCGAACGCAGTCCGTGAGTGTTGTTCTGCTAGCAATACGATTTTGTTTATTTAGGTTCAGTGGGGTGAAACCCCGATCCTCATTTGCAACCAATTTCATTAACGTATAGTTTGAATTATTATGATTATCACAAACATGATTCATCGATCTTCTCAGCCTAGGCTGGTCGGGTTTACAATGCCAGAATGAGAAAGCAGTTCAGCTCGTCCCATTCAGCTTAGTACCTTACGAACAATGTGGCAAGTTTGTAAGAGAACTGCTCGTTGTCCTACTGTGGTAATCGAATTTGAAACACCAAGAATTTACAGATTTTTGGAAAAGGTTTTGCTTACTAGGCCTTCGGCGGATATAACAAAAGGTAACACCTCCACTATCTGGAGTTTCCAGTGATGTTTCAGATCAATTGCAAGATTTTCGTACTTCGCAACCTTTTCCATTTCAGTTTTTCTGATGTTATGAGAGAGTGGTATCGCAATGTCAATTATGAAAACTCTCCTCTGCTTTTTGTTAATTAGAACAATATCCGGCCTATTATAGTCAATCGCCCGATCTGTTGTAATTGGTCTATCCCAGTAAAGAATTGTATCCGCTGACTCAAGTACGGGGGAAGGCGTGTACTTGTAATATGGTGGGGGCATCTTATCAAATAGCGAGTGCTTTAAAGCGATTTGCTGGTGTATAATTTTCGCCAGCTGATTATGCCTGCCTAGGTAAGCATTAGGGGTAAGGACTGAACACCCTCCAACAAGGTGTTCAATTGTTTCTCCTACACCACCGCACTTCCTGCACTTGTCGACAACATCTATGTGTAGAATATGTCTTTCATAATTTTTTGTCCTTACTACCTTATCTTGAATAGCTGTCGCGAAGTCTTCTGTTTCTGGATTAATAGTCCATCGGTAAGCCAGTTTAGAGACAAATATTTGTCAATGGAGTCATCCTGAAGTGATTTAGGAAATCTCCCATGTAATGTCTGTCGTTTCCATTCTTGAACGATATCCTTCAGTGCTGTTCTACTATCAACACGATTTTGTTTATTTAGATTTAGTGGGGTGAAACCCTGGTCCTTCTTAACAACCAGTTTCATTAGTGTGCTATTTGAACTAATGAAGCGCTCTCTCATCCTATTCTCCTGATTGAGACAAAGATTCTTGACATTCACAAGCCCTCTGCCTCCCAACTTTCTTGGAATATATAGCCTTTTTGTGGACGAATTGGGATGTAAATATCGGAACTTTGTCAATGTTTTTCGTGTCAATCTATCCAGTCCACCAAGATCTGCTTCAGACCATTTAACAATGCCAAAAGTATTCTTGATGACATATTGTCAGAGTTGGCACCGCCCAGCTATTGATCGCTTTAATGAGGTTACCACCGTTCAGTTTGGCGTTTAAGAGTTTTGTCAGTCGTTTTTGGTACAAAGTGGAAAAATTCTTCTTTAATAGGCTATGATCAAATTTATGATTTTGAAGCATTCCTAAATATTTGTATGAGTCTTCTGATGCTAGTTCTTGTATGCCGCAGACTGTTGAATGTTGTTCTTTTATTATTCCCTTTTGTATGCTGATAGTAGAGCATTTCTCGAGTCCGAATGACATTTTGATATCCTTACTAAATATTTCGACTATTTTTATTAATTAATTTAGTTTCTCTCTTGTTTCTCCATAGAGTTTTAAGTCGTCCATGTATAGCAAATGAGATAGTTTCCTGGAATTTCTCATGTCAAGTTTGTAGCCAATATTGCTATTGTTAAGTAATGTGGACATCGGATTCAACGCTAGACAAAACGAAACAGGGGAAAATGAATCTCCCTGAAATATTCCTCTCTCGATATTTGTTGTTCCAATGTACTGTTGGTGGACAAATAAATTCGTCTTCCATTTACTCATGAGATACCTTAAAGAGTTTGTAATCTGCGGACAAATTTTGTAGATGTTCAAAACTTCTAATAACCAGTCATGTGGGACACTATCGAAAGCCTTCTTGTAATCTATATAGCACATATTCAAATTGCGCTTTTTTGTCCGGGCTTGCGCAAGAACTACGGCATCAATCGTCAGTTGCTCCTTGCATCCCATACTTGCCCTAATGCACCCTTTCTGCTCATCTTCTAATATGTTATTATAGTCACAATGTTGGTAAATTTTTTCATTGAGCAGGGCTGTGAATAATTTATACAACAGGGATAAACATGTTATCGGTCTATAGTTACTGGGTTGGTTACCATCACCCTTTTTATATAACAAATATGTATTTCCCTCCATCAGAAAGTCGGGGAAAGTATCAGGATTCACCATTATTTCTTTAAATGCATCAGCAAATACCTGGTAAACATCTGTGAAGTTTTTGATCCAGAAGTTGTGTAATCCATCTGGCCCAGGTGTCTTCCAGTTTTAAGTTTTCTTGATGGCAGTGCAGATGTCAATCGCTTCAAGACCGTTGAATTCCATTTGTGGAAGTGCATCAGTCTGTTTTCGAATTGTTGCAACCCACGGGGCCATTTTTTCATAACCATCAGATCTTTTCCTGACAGATTTCCAGTATTTCTCAAAGGTAGATACATTCACATTTTCATGTTTTGACTGGTTACCCTGAGCTTCTAGTTCTCTATAAAACTTCTTCTGGCTATTTTGAAACATTGCATTTTGGTGTTTTCGTTTTTCTGTCTCATTGTATCTGGCTAGTCTGGCTCCCCTCGTTTTAGCCTTCTGTCTAAATCGATCTTTCAGGTCTACTAATTTCTCGCGAAAATTTGACTCTTCAAATCCAATGCCAGATTTTTTAGCAATTATTTTCGTTTTTATTCGTCTGCTAGATGTATTTCCAGCAAGATACTCAGAAATAATGTCTACCTTCGCTCGAAAATCATTGATATCAGTCTCCAGGCGCTTTTTCCAGGCAGGTGTATCTTTTTGGATATTACGCCTTGTCGCATTGAGGGTGTAAGTTTTTTGACCTGAAACCTCGATTACAGTTACTGCTGCACAGTACAACGCAAGATGTATGTCACTAAGGTTCATTATCCCCGATAAATGCGATTCCAAAACTTTATTGACCTGCATTATAGTAAAGCGGGATTTTGCAATGTTGCGCAGAATCGGTATTTTTGGTCTATTTAGTGGATTTGAGCCAGTAAAATGAGCCAATAGACTGTAAAATCTTTCTCGTATGTTAAAAAAGTTTCCATTCATGACTGTTTCTTCACTTTGAGTTGATGATACTTCTGTTGTTAGGATTGGAGTTTGTACTACCGGTTGGTTCTCTGAGTTCAAGTTAAGGATATCCATGTTATTTCCTTGAGGTGGGTCATATGTAATGCTTTGGTGTAATTTATTACAGACTTCTCTCTTGATGTTCATTAATTCTGTTTCGGTAAGATATTTTTTTCTTAATATAACATTTTTACGGTCTGCTAACTTTTGTTCCGATAACTGTGTTTCAGTAAACCTCTTCTTATATTCTTGGTGAAGTGCACTTCTCCATCCAGATAACGGTATATCTGCACACTGGTTCACGTAATAATAGGCACTCATTACTTCAATATTCATTTCACGTGTCCATCTAATACGTGGAGTGCGCTCGGTCCTGCTGACAGCCCTCCTTATGAGGGGCGAGCCAGCCGGTACCTGATTATTAGCTCCTGCTTTTTGTTGGGTTTGTATTGAAGTCTCTGGTATTGTTTGACTATTATATTCTAATTGTGGATGGATTTTTTCAGTTGCCTTGTTCATTGCCATTCTTGTGGTGCCATAGAGTTGGGAGTTGCCACTCGTTCCAGACTCACCAACCCCGGACAAATCCTCCCGACGGTTCCGAAGGGTTCTTGTCCGCAAAACCCTACCGCCTTGTATAATATCATTATATGTTTCAATCTCCATAAAAAAAATTTTTGGGTTCAAGGGAAAAAACGGTCATCCAGACAGAGCCCCGATTTACCATGGGAAAGCTATTTACTACCGGAGGGCGCTGGGTATCCGGAGACATCGTTAGAGACACTTTAACCCTGTGCCATTCAGCTCCTCGGCACGATGGATTTCCACCTTGAGCTTAGGGTTTTTTTCCAGAGGTGTACTCCTCTCAGCTCGGGAAGGTGGTGGCGCCACTCACCAAGCGGTCTATCCGCCCCCTGCCTTTTTATTATTATTATTATTCTGCTCATCCTTACTGTAGAATCTCAGCTCATGCTGGCCGATATTCCAATGCCAAGATGAAAAAGCAATTCAGCTCCTCTCACCCTAGCATAATATCTTACGAACAATGTGACACGTCTGCAAGAGCACGGCACGCTGTCCCACTATGGCAATCGATCTCGAGATACCGAGGCTCTCGAGGCTCTTTGAAAATCTCTTACTTATCAAGCCCTCGGCGGATATAACGAAGGGCACTACATCTACCTTACTCAGTTTCCACTGTTTCTTCAAGTCGTATGCCAGATTTTCATACTTTGTGGATTTTTCTATCTCAGTTTTTCTAATGTTGTGAGATAGTGGCACTGCGATGTCAATTATAAAAGCCCTCTTGTCCTTTTTGTTGATTAGAACAATATCCGGCCTGTTATAATCAACCGTTCGATCAGTAGTGATTGGTCTGTCCCAGTAAAGCATGGTATCGGATGATTCAAGTACAGGAGAAGGCGAGTACTTATAATATGGAGGAGGTGCATTTTCTAATAGCGAGTATTTTTTTGTAATTTGTTGATGTATAATTTTTGCCAGCTGATTATGCCGTCCTAAATAAGCATTAGGAGCAAGGGCCGGGCAACCGCCAATAAGGTGCTCAATTGTTTCCCCCAAAGCACCGCACTTCCTGCACTTATCGACCACGTCCAAATGCAGTATGTGCTTTTCATAGTTTTTTGTTCTTGTTACCCTATCTTGAATAGATATCGCGAAACCTTCTGTTTCTGGGTACAAGAGTCCGTCGGTCAGCCACTTCAGAGACAATTGTTCGTCAATGGTGTCATCTTCGAGTGACTTAGGAAACGTTCCGTGCAATGTTTGTCCTTTCCATTCTCGAACGCAGTCCGTGAGTGTTGTTCTGCTGTCAATACGATTTTGTTTATTTAGGTTCAGTGGGGTGAAACCCCGATCCTCATTTACAACCAATTTCATTAACGTACTGTTTGAATCAATGAAGTGTTTTCTCATTCTATTTTCTTGATTGAGACAGAGATTTTTTACGTTTACAAGGCCTCTACCCCCCAACTTTCTTGGGATGTATAGTCTTTTCGTAGATGAGTTTTAGTTATTATTATTATTATTATTATTATTATTATTCTCATCGACTTGGTATCACTCTCTCAGCTCAAAAAGCTGAAAACCATAAACCAATTACTCCCTCGCGATGTTGGAGTTAGGCTCGGAGCCTGGGGATAAGTTCCATTATAGTCCAGTATGGCATTAAGACAAAAATTATGTGGCAGGTTTGCGACAATATAGCCCGTTGTCCCACTTTTATGATATTTCTATTTAGTCCGCAATTTGTTAAACTTTTGGAGATCCTGTGGCCTACTAATCCTTCTGCAGAAATTACAAAAAGTTCGATGTTCACTTTTTCAAGTTGCCAGATGTTCTTCAATTCATAAGAAAGATTCTCACACTTTTCCTTTCACAAACCTTTTCCACCTCCGTTTTATGAATATTATGAGACAGTGGTATGGCTATATCAATAATTGTTTCCCACTTTTCTTTTTTATTTATTAAGACTATGTCTGGTCTATTGTAGTCGACAGCCCTGTTATTATCGGTCTATCCCAGTAGAGCAGCACATCGTCAGACTCCAGAACAGCTTGAGGACTGTATTTATAATACGGCGGAGTAGATGTTGGTAAAAGACCATAATTAAGTGCCAGTTTTTGGTGGATTATTTTAGTAAGCTGATTAAGCCTTCCTAAATATGCGTTTTCTGTTAAAGTAGGACATCCACCAATTATGTGCTCAACAGTCTCCCCTATTTTACCACACTTTCGACATACATCTTCAGTATTTTCTTTAAGGATTTATTTCTTGTAATTATTAGTTTTGATGACTTTATCCTGGATAGCAATAACAAAACCCTCAGTTTCCGGATATAGTTGATTCTCATCTAACCAGAGTAGAGAAGCTTTCTTATCAATAGTATTGCCATTTAATAATTCTACATATCTACCATGGATTGATTTATGTTCCCAGAGATGTATGTTGTTTTGTATTGTCCCTATTTCGATAGTGTAGTTTGCATGGCTCAGTTTTAGTGGTGTATAATTGTAATCAAACTAAGTTGCGAGTCTCATAAGTTGATCTTTCGAACTTAGAAAATGTTGCCGAAGTTTCTTTTCCTGACCAAGACATAATTCTTTGATATTAATAAGCCCTCTACCTCCATATTTTCGAGGAATGTATAATCTCAACACAGAAGAATTGGGATGCAAACAACGGAATTTTGTTAAAAGTCGTCTAGTCATGCGATCTAGCTCTTCCAGTTCTGTGTTGTTTTTTGTTGTTTGACTACTTGACCATTCCAAATGAATATGTTAACACCGGTACTGCCCATGTGTTGATTGCCTTACATATATTCCCCCCTGAGAGTTTTGTATTAAGAAGCTTCGTTATTCTTTTCTTATACTTATCTTGGAACTCATGTTTGAGTGTCGTATGATTTAGCATTTGATTTGGTGCTATTCCCAGATACCGATAGGTATCATTCGGTTTCAATGAGTGAATCTGACAGAATGATTCCTGATTTTGTTTAACTTGTCCTTTTTGTCTATTAACGATAGAACATTTATCTACACCAAAGGACATCTTAACATCATCGTTTTAATAAGCGATTGGAGTTTGCGCTGGGACTCTGCGTACAGTTTTAGGTCATCCATATATAACAGATGTGATAATCTTCTGCTATTTATTAACTGGAACCTAAACACGCTTGCAGACTGATTGAGAATCGTGGACTTAGGATTTAGGGTCAGACAAAACTACTTTGTCTACAAAGAGTCTCCCTCGAAAATTCCTTTCTCAACGTTGACTCTTCCAGCATTTTCTCCCGATATCCATATATTTGTCTTCCAAGACTTCATTAATGAGTTGCTCTGATTTTAGGCCAGATTTTGTAAATTTCCAAAACTTTAACTAGACAATCATGAAGGACAGAGTCGAAGGCCTTAATGTAGTCAATGTAACATAAGTTAAGGTTACGCTTTTTTCTCTGGACGTGCTTCAGGGCAATTGCATCTATAGTAAGTTTGTGTTTACATCCGGCATATTGTCTTACACATCCTTTTTGTTCTTCTTCTAGGATATTATTATCTAAACAGTGATGATATTTTTTCGTTTACTAATGATGCAAGTAACTTATAAAGTGCCGAAAGACAAGTTATAGGTCGATAGTTATTTAACTGCATCTTGTCATTTTACTTATATAGTAAATAGGTATTACCCTCAGATAAAAATTGCGGAATAGATTCGGGGTTAGTTAGTGCTTTACTGAAGCAACGTGATAAATTGTCATGTATGGCATCTAAATATTTCATCCAGAAATTCTGGATTCTATCTGGCAGTGGTGTTTTCCAGTTTTGAGTTTTTCTTATGGCGTTGCGGACCTCTTCTGTTGTAAATTCAGCCACATTAATTTCCCATAAGCCTTCTTGCAGGCTTTCGATATCTCAAATCAAGGTTGCTGATGTGTTGTACCCCTCCGATACTTTCCAAGTTGTTTTCCAAAATTCGTAACATGTTGTTGGGTCAATATTTTGGGTATTAGATTTACTAGGTTCATTCGTTTCAAGATCTCGAAGTGTGCGTTTTGATCCTTCCTTTTTTTATTCTCATTATCTATGCAACCTTGCTCCTTTGGCTTTTGCTTTTTGTCTACATTGGTCTATATATGAAATTACTCGTTCCTTAATACGTATATATGTCCTTGCCTTTTTGGCTATGGCTTTGGCTTTGGTTTTTCCGATCACTTTTCTAGATGGCTGGCCTTTCAAGTATTCTTTCATTATATCTGGATTGCCACGTCAATCTTCTATGTTTTTTTCCAATCTTCTCTTCCACTGAGGGGTTTGCTTTAGATGATCTTATCTTACTGTGCTAGGATAATATGTATCTTGTCCGTTAAGTTCTATTATTGTAACAGCTGAACAATACAATGCCAACTGCGTATCATTTATATCAGAATTTGTTTTATGAAATTCCCTCAATACTAGGGATCTATTAAGGGGATCAGTTCCTTCGTAAAATGTCACATTACTGAAGAATTGTTCTCTGATATCTTTTAATGCATCCAAATTGTGGTTTTGGTTTTTATCTTGCTGTATTGTTGGTGGAGTGTTTCTGAATGTTTCTGGTATTGTTGTTGTGCTTCTGATGTTTTCTGGAATAGTTTCAAGAACCTCAGTCGCTTCTGTGCCTAATGGCACTATTTGATGTATGGCTTTAGCCACTTCTCTGTTTATCTCATCACGTTCCGTGGTGGTTAGATAACCTTTCTTGATTATAATGGCTTTTCTGTCTGCTATGTTTTGTTCAGTGATATCTAGTTCTGGGTGTATTCGTATAAATTCTTTATAAAGGGATGATCTCCACCCTGGAAGTGGATCATCGCTGCAGCGATTAACGTAATTAAATGCGGAGATTACGTCCGTATTTAATTCTTCTGACCATTTTATAGGTCGGCCGCTAGCTCTCCTAGGAGCAGTCCGCCCGGACAGCGGACGAGCCCGAAGGGAGAGTAAAGTCTTGTTCCTCGACCTTCGACCTATTATTATTATTGTTATTATTATTATGTTGTATGACTAAAATATTGTTTATTGGTTTGTGTATTTTGAATTTATTGGTACAATAAAAATAAATAAATAAATAAATTTATCTATTAGTACAATAACAATTATAACTTAAATTTATTTATACATTTAATTCAGTTTCACTCTCACTATCACTTTGAGCTACATTAATAATAAGTGATTCTAGATTATTAGAAAATGATGATAAATGAACATAGGAATTTTCTATTTTAAAAACATGGTCAATCGAATTTAACCAACTTTCTTTGGGAATACTCTCTACAACATTCTTAATTAATGTTGCAGCATTTGCACTTCCAATTTAGTGTTATTTGCATTTGGAACTTTATTTTTTTGGCGTTTATGATAATTAGCATTGTCCATTACAATTTCCGCTTTGTAGTTAGAGAAAATCTTATATGTGCCGTCCAGTAAGGAAATACCTCTGTAGTTGTCTGGATTACTTCTATCACCTTTCTTATGAAGTGGGTTGATTATAGCTGTTGTCCATTGTTCCGGGAACTTTTCTGATATCCAAACCTTATTTAATATCATATGGAGGGAGGTCTGGGTTGTACTTCCGGCGTATTTCCACATCTCTGCAAAAACCTGGTCTTCACCACATGCTTTGTAGTTTTTCATTTCCTTAAGTGCTGTTTCAACTTCTTTTGCTGTAGGTGGGTTTATATTTTCCGGTTTAGTTTTTATAGGGGTCTGTGTATCAATAGATAAAAGTTCCTCAGGTTTATCACAGTTCAAGAGCTTGTTAAATGCTTCTGCCATGATCTCTGCATTTTCCTTATTATTATGTGCTGTTTTTCCATCCATATTTTTCAACAATAATGTAGGGGGGTTGTATTTTTGCAATTGTTTATCAAAGGCCTTGTAATAATCTCTCGAATTTGTTTTATAATAATTTTCCTCTATTGAGTTTATTAAATCTTTTTGATACTGTCGCTTAATTTTTTTAATGATTTTGGTGAATTCTTTTCTGACATTCTTGAGGTTAGTGGCGTTTTCTTCTGTTTTGTGAGTTGGAAATTTCAACCAAGCTTGATGTCTCTCCTCATGCATTTTGTCACAATCAGAGTTCCACCAGGCATGTCTCTTCCGCGGATTTAATGGGGCTAGATCTTTTGCATTCTGTTTAAGAATTGGTATTAGTTCTTCTAAATTGTCTGTTAGTCTTGTGGCTCCTGTTCTTTTCTGGTATTGGTCATTCTGGATTAACTGATGAGGGTCGTATGTCCTTTTCTCTCCCTCTGTGTTTGTCTCTTCCTTCTTAAAGGGGTAAATTTAATCTTGATTTTTATTAAGTAATGATCTGAGCCGGTGTCCGTTCCTCTTAGAACTTTGACATTGTGGATTTCCTTGTGAAAGAACTTGTCCATGCATACGTGGTCCAGCTGCCATTCCCCTTTTGTCCAGTCGGGATGTTTCCAAGTTTTGAGCTTATTTGGTTTTCTTTTAAAATATGTAGACTTGGAGATGAGTCCATGCGTTCTACAAATTTCGATGATTCTTTGGCCATTTCTATTAGTATATCTATGAGGAGCCCACTTTCCAACTACATCTCGATACTTCCTTTCTTTTCCCAATTGAGCGTTAAAGTCCCCTATAAGGATCTTGACATGATTCATATTTACTTTATTCATTGTCTGATCAAGGAGATCCCAGAAATTATCTACTTCTTGCATAGTTTTTGTTAGGAAGTTTTTTTCATTAGTGGGGGCATGGGCATTTATGATGGTGTAAAATTTGTTTGTGGTTTGTAAAGTTATAGTTGCAATTCTCGGTGAAATGGCTTTAAACTCAATTATGGAATCTATGATTTTCAAATTTACTATAAATCCTGTACCAAATTGGGGGCATTGCTTCATGACTCTTTGTCCTGGCCCCCCATTGTAAATTCTATATCCTTGTGATTCAAACGGATCTTCTGTTGAATTTCTCATTTCTTGGAGCCCTGCTAGTAAAATGTTTTGCCTGTCTAATTCATCTGTGAAGTTCTTGAGTTTTCCGGTTTTGAGTAGAGAATTTATGTTATGTGTTGCGATGTAGTTAACATGTTTATGTTTGAATACTTGAACCGTATTATATAACTAAAGGGTTTTTTTTGTGCGTCCGAACTTTAATTTCAAATAAAACAACAACCAAATTACATAAAGTCCGGTTCAAGATAAGTCTCTGCTTTTCGGTAAAATGTTAATTGCCCCAGTAAATTTCAATAAAAATATTCCCAGTTTCTTCAAAGGCGGCAGAGCCGGGATGGCTTAATTTCTGAATAATTTTGGAAAAAATGAAATATTAGTAAAATTATTATTATTATTATTTTGTATGACTAAAACATTGTTTATTGGTTTGTGTATTTTGAATTTATTAGTACAATTAAAATAAATAAATAAATAAATTTATCTATTAGTATAATAAAAATTATAACTTAAATTTAATTAAACATTTAATTCAGTTTCACTTTCACTATTACTTTGATCTACATTAATAATAAATGGTTCTATATTATTAGTAAATGATACATAGATCTTATTAATAATAAGAATAATAGGAATCTATTTTAATAACATGGTTAATCGAATTTATCCAATTTTCTTTGGAAATACTATTTACAACCTTCCTAATTAATGTTGCAGCACTTGCACTTAGAGTCGGAAAAATGTTTTCTGCTCTAACATTGAATTTTACCTGATGCCACATATGCCCAATTGAATTATAAATACAGTAATACGGGGGTAGGTGTAAAAACGAAGGTGGACAACCGAAAACAATTTGGAACCCATCCATCCTGGGAACCAACATGTGAAATTGTAATTATTTCTTCCTTGTTTGCTGGAGCTTTGGTTTGGCATTTTCTTGATGAATCTACCCATTCTTTGCTGGCATCTCATGTGTATCAAACCATGTTTCATCAAAGTAGATAATGGGACGATTTTCTAATCTGTATTTTTTTATAGAGTTTAAGTAGTCAAACCGCCATCGTCGCAATCGTTGTGATTCCATTAATGTTTGTCTTTTATTAATGGTCCTATATGCAAAACCCATTAGAGATAATATTCTCCGGAGGATAGTTCTGCTGCGCAATGAAGGCACAGTTTGCTTTTCATACATAGCATAAATTTTGCTTCGAATAAAGTTTTTGTCGCTTTCGACAACACATTTGCTTTTACCAGAATCATTACAAACTTTTTTGGCTTTAATTGGCTTCGTCACAATATCTTTAACTGTAGACAACGGCATTTTCGTTAATGAAGACGTTTCTGCTGAGCGACAAATGTTTTCTTTTAAAATTAGTAGTTTCGAAATATCGAACAAACTCGAACAAACTCGATTCATTTTATCTTTTTACCTGTTATTTTATTAGGCCCGGCCCTGTTTACTTTTTTGGGATTTTGCCAGGTTTCGTTACAATAGGGGTTGTTAACAGTTTATTGCAGCCATTCGGTCAACGGTATATCATTAACCGCACTATACTTTGAAACTATTTATTTTATGTGAAATAACATTCAAAGGTATTGATAAAGCAAGTTTTTTCAATCCAATTTTCGACCACTTTTTTGGATAGTTACATTCGCAATTGTCCGAGTTATGTTGGCTTCCAAGGTATGAATAGTTTTCTGGCAGTGGCGGTTCGTGAGTTTGAAATATGGAGGGTTTGCATAACAGTAGACGATTAATAAAATACATTTAACAAACCAAAATTGAAAATAAGAGATATAAAATTACTAGATTTAGTAAGCAAGTAATAAATCTGTACAGTTAAATGTCACAAATACTCTGCAGCTTTTATATACCAACCGTAACTGTGTATGTACTGTATGTGTTCTGTTGCGTTGGCTAGATATACGCTCATCTGTTTACTAAATAAATATTATATCAAAATTAAGGCAATTTTAATATGAACACGATCATAGTGTGATAGTATGTTCTCTGATATAGTATAAACAACATCTTAAATTAGGTACAAAATACTTTTCACCTATTAAACGGGTGGATAGAGGTCGTTTTTAATACGGATCCCCTAGTCTAAGATCCGACTTCAAAATCTGGTTGTTTGGTGGTATACATCGTCGAGGTGGACTGTCGCTGTAGCTTTATCAAATATCGATCCTAGTAGATTTACATAGGCTTTCTCTACACCTTGATTAAGCAATGCATCCATTATGGCCCGCTTTGAGATTGAATCAAATGCGTTTTCATAATCGATAAAAGCCAAGCACAGTGGCATAGTGTATTCGTTGTGTCTTTCTATGACCTGCTGTTTGATCTGGATTTGATCCATTGTACTGAATCTACTTCGGAATCCTGCTTGCTCCCTTGGTTGTGCGTCATTAATTTTTTTTAGAATTCTTTTGGATATTATCTTGGTGAAAACTTTGTACACCACTGACAGGAGGCGTATTAGACGGTAGTTCTTTAAATCTTCCCGTGTTCCTTTCTTATGTAAAAGAATCACTTCTGCATTTTTCCATAAGCTGGGTACTTCTTGTTGTTTGAGACATTTTGAATATAATCTTGCTAGTGTTTTATGTAAAGTCTGACTACCAGCTTTTAACATCTCCACGGTTATACTATCCTTTCCTGAAGCCTTGCCATTTTTCATCGAGTCTAAAGCCTTTGTCACTTCCTCCACCAAGATATCCGGCACTTGTTCTTCAGTGGGCATTGCTGAATATTGCATATTATAAATTGCAATAATATTATAAATCTGTGACCATAAAAATATCCACAGCAGGAATATTATCAGAATTAGCCTTTAAGAACCCTTTGTCGCACATTACTGAATTAAATTAGTACCAACAATGTGTTATTTTGCACTTAACCTACAATAATTTTGACAGTATATGTACAGGTAGAAGCCCCTGACAGTGCTGACGTGAAAACACTTTACCATAATGATGTCACAAACATGGCAGCCAATGGCGGTCCGTTCGTAGGCACGTGAATTTTTTTAATTTTATAAATTTAATAATCAATTGTAAAATTTTTGTTTAAGTTTTTCGTATTGATTATCAATACTATTTAAGATAAAGTTTTAAAAGAAACTAAAGAAATCGATTATGATTTTTTATTCAAGTACCCTGTTGGCCAATGAACCAAACTGAAAGTTTCTACGAGCAAGGAATTCACAAGTTTCCAAACCGCTGGTAGGAATGTGTAGAGCGTAGAGTTTTTCGCATGTCGAAAAATTATCAATAGTTTTTTATTGTATTATTTTATTAATAATAAATATGTATAAAATAATTCCGGTTTATATTTGATTCACCCTCGTATGAAGTTCATTCCTTTCGTAGTTGGGTACTTATCAAGTCAGTCATTTCTGCATTCGCAATAGATAAAAAAAACTCCCGTCGACAACATTCGAATAAAAATCATCGGCATCACCGTTCAAAACTCAAGTGGCAATTTACAATGCAAACGCGGATTGTCTGCACAATAGTCAAAACTCGGGCGACGGAACCAGGAATGCGCGGCAACCAGCAGTGATTCCGCTGGTTGCATGTACGCGGTCGAAAATGCTGATGCAATTGTCGAGATATCTTTACAGGAATTAACTAACGAATTCCGAAAATTGTATCTATCGGTATTCTTAGTTGGTACGCTTAGTTGATGGGTTTGAAACTGAAAGAAACCGCCCGAAACCGGATTTAGCGTTGGGCGGATTACGAGTTTAATAATTTGGGTCACCAAAACTTTAATATAGATTGAAGAAATGGTATTTTTTTAGAGCAAAGCGAACAAACAGGATACTCCTTTATACCGTGTCGTTTTAAGAGGGAACAATGTCTGCCACGCTCTGTCTGTGACCGGGTCGCGCTGACGAAACCGACACCAAAAATGGAAGCACGCGTGACCGCGAGGCCTTCAGTCGCCCACAGGCCGAGCACCGCGCCACAAGTGTCTGTCGCTAAACAGTCGCGCAATCACACAAAGAATAATTGAATTCGTATCCGGTAGTGACGTCACAAGTTATTAGTCATCGCATACAAATGACTTTTTAGAAAAAAAATCGTTGTAAACAAAATTGCAAACGCGGCTAACTTTGATAATTGTCGTGCTACAGTTATAAATGAGGTTAATCTATTGATATAATAAATTTAAAAAGCGTCTTGTGAATTTTGGAAACTATGAGCCGTTGAAATTTTGAAAATTGCCATTGGCGCACCCAAAATCGAAGAATACTAAGAGGGATGCATCAAAAATGAAAGGAAATAAAGCTGAAAACAGAGAACAAGTTAAGAGGCATCGATTAAGTCAAAAATCATTGCAATCGGCCTACGACAACCCAGCCAACAAGGCCTCCGAAGTTTCTTTCTGCGACTTTCTGCGAAAATTTAGAACCGCAAACCCGTACAAGTGGGGTGACGTCATCCTCGCCTCGACTAACAAATGGGGGTACTAAACAAGGCAAGAAGAATCGATTGTGTCAAAATTCATCGCAATCGGGCCACTAGAACTCAGTCAAAAAGACTCCGAAATTTGCGTCCCGCGAGGAAATTTTTTACAAAATATTTCCGTTCCGTCAACCAAAATTTTCATAAGAAATCCTATAAAAAAACAGAAGGGTTTCCTGTTTAAAAGTGAGGCACGAACCGATCGTGCTTCCGTCCGTTTTTTGTCTTGCATTTATCTCCTTTGGTTATATTTCACCAGTTAATAAGGTTATTTAGTCGGATTTATAGAAAGCAAGGGCACACGTTAGGAGTGCGTAATTCGCACATTGCGACCGAATAACATTGCCGACTCGTTATGGCTAAATTATTTCCTTCAGAAATTGTCCTTCAGATTTTTGGATAACATGGCGAATAAGAGGTTCGATTTGAGTAACGAAAATGATGTCGGGGAGTTAAAAAATCTTCTAGTAGGTGATGATGATAAGGATCCAGTGTAAGCAGATTTAGGTGAAGAAGACAGAGACTTTGCAACCATTTTTTTAGAAGCCTTTCTAATTTTGCAATGCCCTTTAGAAGATTTTATTTAAAATCAAACTTAACATATTTCACCGCATAGTAGAACTTCAAAAAAAGTAAATATTCTTTACACAGTTCCAAAAAATCTTACTATTAATGGCGATACTTCAGCAGCATGGACGCCAACGAGGTTTAAATGTGCGCTGCACATGGAACGTACCTTAAAAATTCGTTCATATTTTTAATATGTGCTTGAACACCTTGGTATTTCCCTGTCATGTTAGCACCGTTGTCGTATCCCCGACCTCTGCAATTTTTAATATCTAATCCATCCGACGTTATCTTGTAAATAATATCATTGTTCAATCCAATTCCAGATTTTTCTATAGTTTTAAGAAAATCTATAAATCTTTCTTCTATTGAACAATTTCCGTCCTTTATATTCACATATCGTATTATTTATGACATTTGTTCTTTCCGAGAAATATCAGGTGTACAGTCAAATAATATAGAATAATCTTTAGCATCCTTTATTGTTTTAACTATGACTTTCCGTGCCATATTTCCGATTACATTAATTATTTCGTTCTGTACTTGTGGCAAAAAATAAGAAATTGTGTTCTTTTCGTTTTGAGCATTTTTTATATGTTCTACAATAATGAGATTATAGTGGCTAATTAATTCAATTGTATCCAAAAAAATCCACAAGATGGACTTCCTATTTTTTCTGCTGAACCTCGAAGAGCGAGATTATTTTTTGCGCAAAATAAAATAGTATCAACAATAACTTTAATGATTTGAAACCATTTTTCTGTTTCCATTTGAATTAAATTTTGGTTACCATCATCTATTGTCTTGTTATTAAATAATCTTTTCTCCAACTCTTTCCAAAGAAAATAACACTTTTATGCTCCTACATTTCTATTTGCAAAATTGGTTTTGCACTCTTTGGAAAATAATAAACAACAAAAACAAAATAAAGCATTTTTTGATATACTGTGCTTAAGCCATATACGTTTAACTTTTTCCCCATTGGGTAAATTTTTGAAATACCATTTATACAACAAATACCAAATACCAAATACAACGGGATAATTATTCTGCATATCTTGTACAGGAGGATGTGTAACTAACACACATCTTATTATATCTGAGACCAGGATTTTCATATGTAAATTGTATTTATTCATTATTATCCCCACCCTCTTCGTTATCTTTATTTGTTTGAACTTCAACAATATCATTTTGTTTTTCTTGTTTCATTTCTTCAGGACCAACCTTTTCTTCAAACTCTGCTGCTTTATCCGTACTGGTTTCAGTGTTCACGTAAATTTCAATCTCTCCATCATCTATTTGCATTTTATTGTTGTCATTTTCACTGTTAGAATTTATTATCTCTTCATTTGGCTGACTGGAACTTGAAAACCATTTTTGTAAATTACTACTAGCAGCTAATTGTTTTAGTCTTTCGCATGCAATTTTTTACCTTCAAATTTTGACTTACTGATTTTTTTTTGGACCCATTTTCTTTAAAAAGAAAATGTATATTGTGTATTGATATTTTAATTATTTGTGTTAAATAGAAATAAAATTACAAATGTAAATATTATATATTATGTATAAGAAGATGAATTTACTAACTTTAAGAAATAACAAAATCAAATTAACTTTTAACTAGTTTGAAACTGCATACAAACAAATTAGAAAATATATTAAACGACACCGTATTTTTTATTATGATACATTGTAAGTTTATAAGTAACAAAAATTATTTAAATAAATTGAATGATACTTACTTGAAATAAATATATATATATATATATATATATATATATATATATATATATATATATATATATATATATATATATATATTTATATACAACTACGAATATATTACTTATATTACTACATACACATAAATATTCTCAAAAAAGGAATTTAAAATATAACAAAATTGTATTCTCATGTATGTGACTCTACTGATATGAGTATTAGGCTCGACTGAAAAAAAAACCTTTGAAATATATTGGAAAATTATAGAATTACACAAAATTAAATGCATTACTGCATTACTAATTGTTTCAAGGTTAAAACGGCATATCTATAATTCGCCGGTTTTATCGTTCGGTGCCTTTGTCTTTCGGCACCTTTTTCGTAGGGCATCTTTATCGTTCGGCACTTTTATCATTTGGCGTCATTATAATTCAGCGCCTGGTGCCGGGGCACTGGTCACACCACCCACATTACAGCTATGATGCCAAGCAGTAGTAAAAAAGTTAAGACATACCATTTCCGTTCTGAGTGAGAAGAACAATACTTTTTTACAGAAATTAAAAGCAAAAGTGTGTGTTTGTTGTATAACGCTTCTGTATCCGATGCTATAAATTGAAATATTGAAAGGTACCATAAAACTGTTCATTCGACTTTTGAAATAATCAATTCCTTTACATTCTACCGCTAGAAAGGAAAAGTTGAGACAACTAAAATTAATCAGTTAGTTGGACAACAATCAACATTTTTTAAAATAATTGACAAAAATAGGGCTGCAACTGAAGCTTCATATCGCGTGTCGCAGATAATTGTATAAAATAAGAATACTTACGAAGAAGGAGAATTAATAAAACATGCATTTTTAAAAGCTGCTGATTCATTATTGGCCAACTTTAAAAATATAAATGAGATAGTGTCTGCATAAAAGCATTGCAACTTTCAGCCAATACAATGATGAGACGAGTACAAGTAATGAGTAGTGATGTTTATGTACACGTCAGTCCAATCAGAGCACTCGTACAGTACAGACGTATTTTTCAGGAGCTCCCATTGCTTATCTACACTGAACTACACTAGGCTGCTTGGTGGCGTTACTGTGACGTCACCAACGGTTTTTCACAGTGATATTGATTGTTTTTATTAAAACAATTAATATTACACGGTTTTTAATAATTTTTTCGCATTTCGCGAACTATTTTTAAAGATTTCGCGGCAATCCTACAGCAGGAATAGTCTCGGGGCACAACCAGACATACTTTTCGGACCTTTGGGTCGCTATTTAGGCACTTTTGGGTGTCTATTTAGAAATTCAAGGTGTTCGGAAGAGTGCAGGTGATATTGGAACACCATCATGGCTTCACGGTTATCGGCTTCGGACTCCCGGTCTGACGAGATAATTGCAAGGCTCCAGGAGGAGCTCGAACAGTCGCTCCGCGACAATCACGGTCTCAATAAGACGATTTTTGAGCTCAAGGAGCTAATCAAAGACCTGAAAAGGCAAATTGCCGATTTACCGACTAAATTCGACAGGAACGAACAGGAGACCGCCCGCACCAACGCGCCTGCCGAAAGAAATATCGATTTAGACACGAGTATGTTGATCGACAGCTACTTCCCGTCTCTCAAACCCCCAAAAGGAACTCTTTCCTCCGTTAAAACGAATACCGTTACCCCCAAACTGAATCACGATGTCAGCGAAGGCGAAATTCTCTCCATCGGTGGAGAATCGTCCGATTCAGACGAGAAATGCGCGGCCAAGAAAAGGCATAAAACGATCCAAATGCTCCTCCGAAGAAGAAAGTAACCCATAGCAGAACTCATAGCAAAAGACTGCCGGAGAGGCAGGTCCCAGCGGTGCCCCAACAGCGATGTCTGCGGTCAAGTTGGCTACGGAACCAAAAGAGACGGTCGCAAAGACGGAAAAAGTACCTCCGGTGATACTTCGGTCTAAGAACCATTATATGAAGGTAATGACCTTCGTAGCCAATGAGAAAATAGGCATGGACAAGGCGCTGAATCGCCCAGAAGGGGTGAAGATTCAGCCAAAGACAGCTGGCGACTACCGCAAGCTGACGGCGTTCCTAGAAAAGGAAACAATTGCTTATCACACCTTCTGTATGAAGAGTGAGAAGCAATTGAACGTATTAATCCGGAATATCGTGGAAACGGTTTCGGAACAAGAAATGCGCGAAGAACTCGTCGATTTAGGATTCCCCTCGAAAGTTCAGAGGCGGAAGAACAAGAGCGGGCAACCGCTTGCACTAGTATATGTGATACTCCCCAAAGAGCAAAAGAGAATTCACAACATCAAATACCTGATCCACCAAAAGTTAAGGATGGAAAACCTCAAGTCCAATAGGGAGACCTCGCAGTGTTACAACTGCCAGGTCTTCGGGCACACGGCAACGAAATGCCACGTGCCACCCAAGTGCATGAGGTGTGCGGCCAAGAACTCTTCAAGGGACTGCAAAAAGCCGAAGAAAGCTCCGGCTAAATGTGCCAACTGAGCAGGTCCGCACCCGGCCAACTCCAAAGCCTGTCCCCAAATATCCCCGAACAAGGGTGAAGGAAAGAAAAATCAATCGACTACCCCATCCAAACCTCCGCCAAAAATTCCACCCCAACTTTCGTTTGGGGGACTTAAAATAATAATAAAGCGCCGGCTTCCGCGCCGGCTGCTCCCCCTAAGCCCACTCCTAAGATGGAGGCTCCAAGAATTCAGTTACCGAACTTCACGGTGATGATGGAACAAATGATGAAGCAGATGGCCGTGATGGTCCAAGAGCAGCTAAATGCTGCACTAGCCATGTTCCAAACCAGCAATGAATAATAAAAATTCGTTGCGGGTTGTAACATGGAACTCCAATTCTCTGAACGGCAAAAAAATGGAACTCACGGCGTTTCTGGAAGATTACATCATAGACTCTCTGATTCAGGAGAATATCCTTAAACCGAGCGAACGGTTAGTGTGAGGAACTTCTTCTGTTACAGGGTGGGCATGCTCGGCGGAGCGGGGGGTGGTGTGATGATTCTCGTCAAGAGAGGAATCAGACATAACCTGTTGCGTCCGATGGGTCTTGCTTCCTCGGAAGTCATGTCTGTGCAGGTAGCTCTGGAAGGTAATCTTGTCAACCTATCCTCATGGTACCAGAGAGCTTGTCACGACTTCGATTCAGGTGAAGTTGGCAGGCTCCTGAATAACAACGCTCCATTCATCATTGGAGGAGATTACAACGCCCATAATCGATCGTGAGGTTCGGATCTGACAAACAGGAGAGGAACTGACCTGCTATCTTTGGCGGAAAGATTCGGACTGAACCTCCTTGTTCCAGACGAACCATCCCGCTTCCGATCACTATCCGGTAGTGCTAACAATCGGCACCTAGGTGGATACCTTCCCGCCGAGAAAGAAGACTAATATCTTTTGCAGGACAGCGGACCAAACCCGCGTATTGGTAACGTTCAGCAGCTTGAGGATGCAGTCGAAAAATTAACCCATGACATAATAGAAGCCACGCAAGCGGCTATTAAAACCTCTCCTGAATCAACTCGGACTACCCTGGACATTCCGTTCGAGGTAAAAGAGAAGATTCGAATAAAAAACCGGCTTTACAGACGCTATCACCTAACTAGCGACCCTGAACTCCGGCTTCGTGCAAACGAAGCCAAGAGAGAGTCCCAACGGGCTCTTCAGGAGTTTAGAGACAACAGGTGGGATGATTTCCTGGCGTCAATCGACACGGCTGATCGATCGTTATGGAAAACCGCCAAATTCATGGTGGGTAAGGGGAGAGCGCCGGCCCCCCCCCCCCCCCCTGAGGACGGGTGATTCTCACGCCGTCACCGGGGCGGAGAATGCGGAGCTCTTTGCCGTAACCTGCCAAACGCAGATGACCTCTCCTCGATCCTCAGTTGAGAAGAGGAATAAAGTTCAAGCAGGAAATCCTTTTATACCAAGGAACTCCCAACCCCGGCTACTTGATCAGCCAAATTGTCTCGCCGAAGATAATACACGATATTATCCGAGGTTTGAAAGTTAGAAAAGTTCCTGGTCGCGACCGCATCTCTCCAATGCAGCTGAAACGACTACCCAACAAGCAAATTGCGCAGTTGACTAACATAGTCAACGCAATTTTCAGACTCCAGCACTTTCCATCTCTATGGAAACATGCCCAAATCATCGTAATCCTTAAAAAAGGAAAAATCCCACAGGAGCCAAGTAGCTACAGGCCGATCAGCATGCTTAGCGCACTTGGCAAGATCGCCGAAAGAGCTATTTTACATGCTCTGAACGGTGTTCTTGCCGACAAGAACATTCTACAGGACGAGCAGTTTGGTTTCTGGAGAGGGCACACAGTCGTCCGTCAGGCACGGGACAGGGTTTCGACAGAAGGCGTCATATGAGAGCCGTCTTTCTAGACCTCTCGCAAGCATTCGACCGAGTCTGGCATCTCGGACTCATAGTCAAGATGCTCAGACTAGGCATACCAACCGACCTAGTCAAGCTGTTG
This sequence comes from Cosmopolites sordidus, assembly GCA_031761425.1. Taxonomy (NCBI): domain Eukaryota; kingdom Metazoa; phylum Arthropoda; class Insecta; order Coleoptera; family Curculionidae; genus Cosmopolites; species Cosmopolites sordidus. The sequence goes on from JARFXV010001408.1 coordinate 468,035, forward strand.
GCATCATTTCTGAGTGGACGCACTTTGCAAGTGCTCGTCGATGGTGCACTTTCATCAGTCCAGCGAATCAAAGCGGGAGTACCACAAGGTTCCCCTCTTGCCTTTGTAATCTTCAATGTCTACATGGTGGACTTTCCAAAGATTCCGCACGTGCAGACTGCATTTATTCTGATGATACGGCTTTCTTTACGTCGGCCCACGCGCCCTGGGTGATTACATCCAGGGTTGCAAAAGCAGACGTTGAAAGCCTCGAGATGGCTAGTCGAATGGCGACTAGCAATCAATCGCAGCAAAACCCAGACTGTCTTTTTCACTCGAAGACAGCCGATAATCCGCCAGAATATTCTTATTCATGGAGTCCCGATCAAGTGGGCCAAAACGGTTGACTATCTGGGTGGTCTTACGAGGTCTTCACACCTCAAGAAAGCCACCGGGAAAACATACGGAATGCTCCGTATGCTGTACCCCCTAATCAATCGGAGAAGTAAGCTCACGCTTGATAACCAACTAACCCTGTATTGTACCCTGTATTGTACCAACTAACCCTGTATATCGTTCAATGTAAGCTTGTTTTTATTTTAACAAGGATCAAATTAATCATTCTCAAAAATATTAGGTTATTTTTACAATTCTTCTATTGGAACTTTTAGTGTGAATCACTAAATTTGAAGAGATTTACCACTAAACACCAAATCACTTTTTTTTAACTGCTCGACGCACGTTTCGCTAACTATGTTAGTATCATCATTCAAAGTGATTTGGTGTTTAGTGGTAAATCTCTTTAAGTTTAGCATTTTTACAATTATAACAAATCTTGAAAACTTTCCATTTAGTTATTTTCCAGTTATTAATAACAATTTGAAAAGCAAAAAAAATATGTCGTAATTTTATTACTTAGTATATTTTCATTAAATATATATGACCTGTTCCAATTATCCTGTCAATAAACATTTGTCACACAAAATTTGAAATAAATACTTCATTATTTTTGGATGAACATTTTAATTTTTAATATAAATAGCTAAAAAAGTATCCATCGAATGAGTTTTTGTTTATTTCCTGGTTCAGTCGTCTTTATTTCTAACAATATTTATTGAAACGATTAAAACTGTAAAATCAAATACTCAAAACTTCTCTATAAATTGTTTTTGGTTTTCTTATCTGGCTGAAGAATAACCTGGTTATCAAGAAAACTGGTAATTGAATGAACTGATTGAGCATGCAACATAAAATTGACCGTGAGAAAAGCAGTCATTTCTTAAATCAACACCAGCCACTTTCAAACTCTGTTCTTGTACTTTATTGATTGTCATGATAAAGCAAACTAATGGGAAATTGTAGACGTTTGAATTTAAAGGGGTAGTCGGGTGGAATTATGTTTTCTCCCTCATATTTTCCAGTAAAAATCGTGGCTTCTATTACGTTTTTATGTAGAGTTTTCACCTGAAGTCTGGTACCATTGCATAGTTTTGGAGGGTTTAAATTGCGCAATAACATTACTGGTGTGTCGATTTTAAGGTAAAGAACATGAGGTGGTATTCCTGGCGGATTAAGTGTCTGTAACAACCATACGATAATGGATATGGATAACAATCCATACGATAATGGGCAACATCTTCCATCTCCATTACCGTGTCCACAGATTCATACTTCATATTCATATTTACAGTCGGCAGCTTTTCTAATAGAAAGTTGTTAATTCTATTGACTTGTTCATTTGTTGGAGTGAGAATAACTCCTTTTACCCACGAAGTGAAATTTACTCCAACCTGATCGATGTTTGGATATATTTTGTCAGTCAGGGTTATCAAATCTCCCACGATGTCACAAATACCACTGGGAATATTTACTTTACCTTCTTCTTCTGAAATCTTTCTATCACCTATAGTAAGGTGTAGTTTTGAAAACTCTTCTTCTCACGGTTGTAGCCAGGGGGGGGGGGGGGTTCAAACCCCCCTTAAATAAGTTAAATATTATTTAATATTATACCGAAAAAATACGAGGAGTAAAGAGAGTTAAATTAGTTAAAGTTTAAAGTTTAAAGTTTTCAATATTTTTTTTTTGAACTTACTTTGATCCGAAATTTAATTCTCTACAATAAAGGTCCTTACACCAAATTTAGTATAAATAAAGAGAAAATTGTTGAAAAACTTTGAACTTTGTCTAACTTTGAGGAGCCTAAGATAGCGACTAAAATTTTTTTCCCTTGGTACAATTTTTTTTGGCATAATAAAAAATATTTTTGGTATTATTAAAAGAAATTCGAAAAATACGGATATTTGGCCCACCCTATTGTAGAGAATTAAATTCCCGATTAAAATAAGTTCAGAAAAAATGTTTTTGAAAGCTTTGAACTTTGACTAACTTTGACCAGCCTAAGATATCGACTTAACATTTTTTCGCTTGGCACACTTTTTTTGTTTGGCAAAGAAATTCGAAAAAACGGATTTTCCGCCCACCCTAATTTACATCATATGTATTGTATAAAATACTATTAGTAAAATAAGTCTTGTATGTTGAAAATATGTTTTCATTATTGCATTAAACAAGTTTAGTTAGCTCGCTCTGTTTGAATATTATTAAAGTAGCTCAATACTTTAAACAGGTTGGCCGCACCTAGTATAGAGTTTAAAGTCCTGTTTTAATTTTATTAGGTTTAATTTTGCAAAAACTGTTAATTTACTTTCTTTAAGATATATATAATAATTAATTTTAATTTTATTTTTGACTACTGTATGCTTTTAATATAAACTTTAAGATTTTTACTTTCATTTGTATATAGTTTGTTGTTTAATACATTTTTCTTTTATATTCTAACTAGCCGTTACCCGTCCGCTTCATTGGACGTAACTTGAAATAAGTATTTGCCAAAGAAAAAGTTGAAAAAATATATCGAAAAGATAATTTTTTAAATACAATACATGTAAAATGAGACATTAACAAATTTAATCTTTTATGAATCATTCGGACCCGGACCCGGACGATGTATAGGTATACATCATTTATAGGTAAGCGTTTATTTAAGAACTAATTAATTAGTACTAACAAAACTTAGAAGATTACCATAAGACCGGTGTAACGCAAGTTTCCTTTTCCGATTACTATGTTAAAAATGAATAAGAATTGCCCCGACAAGCAATTCTTCGGCGGAAGTAGACTAATGATAGACTATGAATCCAAAACTTAAAATGTTTTCGTTCAATGTAAGCTTGTTTTTATTTTAACAAGGATCAAATTAATCATTCTCAAAAATATTAGGTTATTTTTACAATTATTCTATTGGAACTTTTAGTGTGAAACACTAAACTTGAAGAGATTTACCACTAAACACCAAATCACTTTTTTTAACTGCTCGACGCACGTTTCGCTAACTATGTTAGTATCATCATTCAAAGTGATTTGGTGTTTAGTGGTAAATCTCTTTAAGTTTAGCATTTTTACAATTATAACAAATCTTGAAAACTTTCCATTTAGTTATTTTCCAGTTATTAATAACAATTTGAAAAGCAAAAAAATATGTCGTAATTTTATTACTTAGTATATTTTCATTAAATATATATGACCTGTTCCAATTATCCTGTCAATAAACATTTGTCACACAAAATTTGAAATAAATACTTCATTATTTTTGGATGAACATTTTAATTTTTAATATAAATAGCTAAAAAAGTATCCATCGAATGAGTTTTTGTTTATTTCCTGGTTCAGTCGTCTGTATTTCTAACAATATTTATTGAAACGATTAAAACTGTAAAATCAAATACTCAAAACTTCTCTATAAATTGTTTTTGGTTTTCTTATCTGGCTGAAGAATAACCTGGCTATCAAGAAAACTGGTAATTGAATGAACTGATTGAGCATGCAACATAAAATTGACCGTGAGAAAAGCAGTCATTTCTTAAATCAACACCAGCCACTTTCAAACTCTGTTCTTGTACTTTATTGATTGTCATGATAAAGCAAACTAATAGGAAATTGTAGACGTTTGAATTTAAAGGGGTAGTCGGGTGGAATTACGTTTTCTCCCTCATATTTTCCAGTAAAAATTGTGGCTTCTATTACGTTTTTATGTAGAGTTTTCACCTGAAGTCTGGTACCATTGCATAGTTTTGGAGGGTTTAAATTGCGCAATAACATTACTGGTGTGTCGATTTTAAGGTAAAGAACATGAGGTGGTATTCCTGGCGGATTAAGTGTCTGTAACAACTCCATAGGATAATGGGCAACATCTTCCATCTCCATTACGGTGTCCACAGATTCATACTTCATATTCATATTTACAGTCGGCAGCTTTTCTAATAGAAAGTTGTTAATTCTATTGACTTGGTCATTTGTTGGAGTGAGAATAGCTCTTTCTTTTACCCACGAAGTGAAATTTACTCCAACCTGATCGATGTTTGGATATATTTTGTCAGTCAGGGTTATCAAATCTCCCACGATGTCACAAATACCACTCGGAATATTTACTTTACCTTCTTCTTCTGAAATCTTTCTATCACCTATAGCAAGGTGTAGTTTTGAAAACTCTTCTTCTCACGGTTGTAGCCAGGGGGTGGGGGGGTTCAAACCCCCCTTAAATAAGTTAAATATTACTTAATATTATACCGAAAAAATACGAGGAGTAAAGAGAGTTAAATTATTACATTTGAATTGAATATATATCCGAACTAGTCGACGTTGCGCACAGTAACGCCATCTCTTGTCGAGTAGTCGAACTATTTTGTATCGTATGGAAACTTTGCGTTGTTTCTCGATTATCCGCCACGCCCCTCGGTCGGAATGAGCGGAGCTTTGTGGAAGTTTGTGGTAGTTTCTGGACGGCTACTACTGCCGAATCTAGATCTAGTCTGCAACAGGCTAGCTTGCCTGTTACCTCATCTTTTACAACTGTAGCTAAGTTGGATGTTGGTTTTTACGCGAATCAAGAAAAAATCTTGGATGAATATTTTAAAGTCCAAATTTTAAAAACGCCATGGAACCCACCCAGAGATTATAAGTTGCCTATTTCCACAAAACGAAACTTGCGCTTTCAGTTGAAATGGTTGGAGAGATTCCCCTGGTTGTCATATTCGGAATATAAAAATGGAGCATATTGCAGAGTTTGCGTGGTAATGGGACGTTCGCTTGATGAAGGTAAAGGCGGTCATCAAAGGATCGGCCAGTTGGTAACCGAACCTTTTTGTAAGTGGAAAAATGCCCTAGAAATATTTGAAGGTCATGCGAAATAGGGATACCACAAGCGAAATTCAAAACTGGCAGATAACTTTCTAAAAGTAATGTCTTCGCAGGCTTTTTCGGTCACTGAACAGCTGTCTTCTGAAAGAAAGAGACAACAAGAGGAGAATCTAAAGAACCTAATCCCTATCGTAAAAGCAATAATTTTTTGCGTCAAACAAGGCATCTCCTTGAGAGGTAAAATCGATTCGGGGCGCATACAAATTACACCAGAATCACCAGAACCTGAACAACCACTACAGAATGATGGTAATTTTAAAGCCCTGTTGCAGTTTGCGGCTGAGTCTGGAGATAAAGATCTGGCTGAGCATTTGAATACTTCACAGAAGAATGCCCTGTATACAAGCCATCAGATCCAAAACGAAATAATTGACATTTGTGGTGAATTAATTCAACATAAAATAATTGAAGAAGTAAAGAAAGTCAAACTATTTGCGATTCTGGCTGACGAAACCACCGACATCGGACGTGTAGAACAAGTCTCGTTATGTCTTCGATATGTTGAATTTACAGATAATAAACACCATATACTTAAAGAGATGTTCCTTGAGTACATTCCAACGGTCGATGTTTCAGGATCCGGTCTCGCAAATCTTATTTTTACAGCTCTGAAAAAGCATGGACTTGAATGTTCTCATGTGGTTGGTCAAGGTTACGATGGGGCTGCAGCTATGAGTGGGTATTTGCACGGTGCCCAAGCTTATGTTCGCCAAGAATGTCCTCTTACTCTTTATGTACACTGTAGTGCAAACTCTCTCAACCTTGCTATTGCTGATTCATGTTCATTAGCAATTGTCCGAAATTGCATTGGGATTGTGCAGTCTGTTGGTTCCTACTTTCGACATTCTGCTCAACGCACTGCTTTGTTGAAAGAAAAAATTCAAGAGCTACTACCCGTCGGTAACCAAAAAAGTGTGAAATACGGTGGGTCTACAAACATGAAGCTATTATAAGATTCAGGAAAATTTATTCAGCGATTGTGAATGCTCTTGAAGAACTCCAATTTAATCACAATAAGGAAACATCGCAACAAGCCGCCCAATTGCTAAGTACGCTTCAATCTTCGGATTTTGTGATGTGTTTAGTGACTCTTCAAAAAGTTATGAGCTCTACATTGTCGCTATCAAAACAATTACAGACAATTGACATCGATCTTATCACGGCATTCAAACATGTAGATGATGTTATTAATGTCTTACAACTCCTGAGAATCAACACTGACGTCGAATATCTTCATCTCTATGAAGACGCAAAGGTTTTACTGGAAGAAAATGGTGGTATACTGCGAATGCCACGCGTCATCGGAAGACAAATAAATAGACCGAACATTCCTGCATTGGATGTATGCACGTATTACGAAATTAATTTGTTCATTCCATTTCTTGATCATACAATTCAACAATTGGTTCAAAGGTTTACCAAACATCGTAAAGTCGTATCAGCATTATCTGGTGTGCTACCTTCAAATTTTACTGCCAGTTCTGAAATTGAAGAAGCAATTCCCATGTACTAAGTATGAAAAACAGTGATGACAAGTATCTCGCCTTCCCCGAAATCTAGTTTGGAATACCTAGATATGTGCGATAAAAACCTTTATCCTAATATTTACACATTACTACAAATCTTGGCTACCACTCCTGTATCCACTGCTACCCCAGAAAGGTCTATCTCGAGCATAAGGAGACTGAAAAAGTATTTACGAAACACTACAAGTGAAAACAGACTTATGGTTTGGCTCTCATGAACATTCACTATGGAACAGAAATTCATGCAGATGAAGTAGTGGATATATTTAAAAGAAAAAGCCGAAGATTTCTTCTTTAATGGTTTTAGACTTAGCGCAGAGGAACGAAATTAATTTAACCATTTCATTTAAAGTTAAGAACTTTATAAATATGACGTAATTTTTCCGATGAATATATGAATATTAAATTTCATGTAAGTATATTTTTGTTGTTTTATTTACTTCAAACTATCCCCCCTCCCCCCCCCCCCCCAAACTAAATCCTGGCTACGCCCGTGCTTCTTCTATTAAATCGCGTTGAAGATGAACATGCATATTAATTCTCAAAGATATTACTTTAACATGAGACCATAAACTTGATGATTTAAGACAGGCCTTGACTTCATCTGCATGTATTCCTCGTAATATAACAGGTAAGATGTGTTTAAAGTCACCAGCCAAACAAACCGTACTCCACCCATAAGTCGATTGCAACCTCTAGGTGAATCGTCACAATTTTGAAAGGAATAAATAATCCACCAATTGAAATATTTTCTAAGGACATTTGCAGGCACTGTTCTAGAATAGAAATATCACTTGGTAGGACCATAAAAAATGTTGTATGCAAAAAACTCAAAACGAAGGACTTGCAGCGTGATCGCGCTCCCCTCGGGTGCAGTGTGATTTTTGATGGAAATACAATCAACGGCAGAGGCTATTTTCTGTCTAGAAGAAACAAACGATGTTCTCTGTTAAGAATTTACTATAATCGGTGCAAAAAAAAATATTCAGAATAAAAAGTTTGCGTATTATATATTAATAAAAATAAAATATAAACTCACCAACACTTCAAATATAAAAAAAAAATCATTGGAAATAATAATTTAACCAAATATATCAATAAATAATGCCTTAATTGAATATAGAGATAGCCGACAAATATAATTTTATAATCGTATTATTAAAAATAGTACGACTTTGATAAAATTATTTTGACAGCTGTATTTAAACTAGTTGTCACATACGTCGAACATACAAATTTTATTACATTTTAATTCCTCTTATAATAATTATTGACATGAAGACATTATTTTGAAAGCTGAATTTAAAATAATTGTCACATAGTTCGAGTATCCAATTTTTATTAAATTTTGATTTTCCTACTTTTTGATAATCGGCAAAATTTACTTAATTAAAAGCTAAAGGAATGATTAAAAATGAATCGGCTAATACAATTCAAAATTAGACATGGCAGTCAGAGTCTTCTTCATTTTCTTAATATTAATATAAATTATCATACGTAAATTAATTCTTTTATCTCTCTTTCCACCCCTTTTAGAAATTTATTTTTGCATTAACAGTTCTTTCAATTTTTAATTGTTTAATTGTCATGAAACATAAGGAGAATTCCTGTCAAGTTTCAACTCTGTAGAACTTACAGTTAGAAAACGAATTTATTTGTACATTTTACGTTCCACCCCCCTCTTGGGGGGTGGATTTTCATATAACCCATCTTTATTGAATGTCTGTAGAGTATAAGGAATATTTCTGCCAATTTCTAAGTTTGTAGACTGACAGTTAAAAAACGGGTTTATTTGTACATTTTACGTCCCCGCAATCCCTATAGACAAAAAATGAGAGCATTTTCTTGACACCATCATATTTCCCCCCAATTCACCCCTTTAGTAAATAGATTTTCGAAAATTAAATTTTTAGTAGATGTTTATGTTTAAGTTTATTATAAGGAACATTTCTGCCAAGTTTCAAGTCTGTAGGACCTATAGTTTAAAAAAGGTTTCTTTACATTTAACACACCCGCAATCCCTCTTCGAAGTTGACTTTCGCAAAATCCGTTCTTAGCTAATCTCTACGTAGCAAAAGGAAAAAATGAAATGCCTGCCAAATGTCAGGAATGCCAGGAATGCCTGCCAAATTTCAAGTCTGTAGATCTTATAGTTTCGGAGATTTCCTGATGAGTCAGTCAGTCAGTGGTATTTCTCCTTGGAAAAAATGCCGTCGAGACCAAAGAATAAGACCGAAAACCAGATGATGACCATCCCCGAAAATTCTTCCGTAATTTTCTCTACTTAAGAGGGGAGGAGTTACATACCGAAAATCTGCGAAGTAGCCAGCGGAAACTCGTATTTCATTTCATAATCATTTTTATATTATATATTCAATTTAGTTTCTTAAAATGTATCTTTTACTTTGAAGTCTTGTTGTGAGAAGGTTTAGTTTTGTATTTTCTTAAATAAATTGTTTATTGTTAGTTTTGTATTTTCTTAAATAAATTATTTTTAAAAATTACTCTCGTCGTTCTCAACATTTATTTGCCATTTAGAGTTTTTTACGATTTCTTTAACTTTTTGTTTTTGCTTTTTCTCATGGATTTTACTAACAGTAACCTGTTTTATTTAAAAATACATATTTAAAGCTAAAATTATGTTTACTACTTACGAATATAGTTTTATTTGATTATATTGGTTCCAAGTTTTTGGTTTTTAGACCCTTTAGAACTTATACTCTTCAATTACGGAGATTGGTGGAATTGCTTCCAGCACTATCTCCTAAAAAAATTAAAATTTTTTAACCGCTAAATCTGGAAATCTTCATTTCATCACTTTATAATTGAATAAGATGTATTAACAAGAGTATGCTACAATGGGGAAAAGGTAATCATCCGATATCTATTTTGTTTCCAAAAAAGAAAATTAAAAAGGTAGAAATAACGGTTATATCTTGATAAAAAAATTTTGAATAAGAGAGTCGAGAATTTTGCGAAAAGCAATAGTCCCAACAGCATTTAAAATGCAAATGCCACTCATGGCTGTTGTGTGTAATGGGTTTGTGAACAAACATAATTGCACAATGCGGGCCGATGAAAATCCTCAAGTGATTCAGGAGTTACGTCTTCATCATCAGAAAGTCCCACGATCCAATAAACTATATAATATAATAAACTAGCAAATAAAAATAAATCCACTTGCGGGTAAAACAAATTCATATATTAAAAATACTTCAAATTTTTTGAATCAAAATTCGAACATTAAAATTAAAAACCAAAGTGTAATGGTTAATTTTGACGTGGTGAGTTTATTTCGTAATGTACCAGTTGATAAATCACGTCTAATAATTAGAAATAGATTAGAACATGACACACCATTATAAGACCGATTTTTCATGCTAACATGGTTGGCGGAACGTGCGTCGAGAAGTTTCAAAAAGTGATTTGGTGTTTAGTGGTCAATCTCTTAGAGTTTATTATAAGACTGCACTAGACTAAACATCAATACAACTTTGGAATTATTAAATCTATGCCTAAAAACCACTTATTTTCAATTAGAAAATGATAATTATCAACAAAATTTCGGAATGGCAATGGGTTCTTCTCTTTCTTTCTCCTTTGATGAGTAATATATTTATGGAGGAACTTGAGAATGACATATTAAATATTATATATTAGATATGTTGATGATATTTTTGCTATATAGCAACACAGTATTGATGATCTAAATACTTTTTTACAAGATATAAATTCTCGAGAGCCTACAATTAAATTTACTTTAGAGATTGAGAGGGAGAATAAATTACCATTCCACGACACTTTAATATTAAAACAAAACAACACGTTAAAAACTACAGTTTCCAGAAAACCGACAAACACAGATAGGTATCTAAATTTCTTTTCCAATCAGTCAAAATGGGAGTAAATAAAAGTTTACCTGACAGAGCAAAACTTGTTTGTACCGACCACGATACACTACAAAATGACACAAATCACATCAAAGACATTTTAATAAAAAAACAATTACCCAAAAAATTTCATAGATAAATCTTTTTAAACTTTTGATATCATATAAAACAGCCACATTATTAGTAACAATAATAATAACTCTCAAACAACTAACCTCACAATTCCTTACATCCCCGGTATTTCTGACACAATTAAAAGAGTAGAAAATAAATACAACATAAAACCTACATTTAAAACAAAAATACTCTTAGATCTATATTAACAAAAACCAAACCAAAAAACACACAACAAAATACCAAAAATGTGGTATATAAAATTCCCTGAGAATGTGGCAAATTTATTTAGGTGAGACATCTAGACCGTTAGATGTTAGAATAAAAGAACATAAAAACCTTCTTAGAAAGGGCGATTTTAATAAATCTAGAATTTGTTAACACACATTGGAATCGGGACATAAAATCAATTGGAATAATTCCAAAACGGTATTAAAAGAATCGGTAACAAAATACAGAAGAATAAAAGAAAGTAATAATAATTTAAATAAAAATAACTGTATTACTATGCCTTCGGTAGATTTCAATTCAATATGGTTTCCTATTCTAAAGAATACATTTAAAACCGTTTAAGTATTTCAATACACAATAATCACTTAGCAAACCTCACCTATATATTTTTTGATAGTATGTCACTGTCATTAAAAACTGTTATTGTCAATGTAAGTATCATTGACATACACAAAAAATATATTTACTTCCTATTTTTTCATTATATACAGAAATTAATATATATTTTTTAAATCACTCAGAAATTTGTCTCCGTTTTGTTTTTTGTTTTTTAGCCAGTGATTCTTTATTTACGTAAGAACAGATGTAATTGATATTTTTGATTTTTTTTTTGAGTTTTAGATCGTGCGAAAAACCTAAAAAAAAAGGAAAAAATTTATGAACACGACACAATCATTCATACACTACGTTGATAGGACTTTATTTTTTGTAAGATACGCTGTATGAATATGCTAACGGAATTTCTCTGGCATAAACAAATAAATGTGGCTATAAACTATTTTTTCTTTCAAAATCGGTGAAATTTATCGAACATCTTACCAGACAATGCATTTATTGCAAGAAAAGTTTCCTGTACGCGTTATTTTGCGAAATGATAATGTCAACGGTCCACCAAGATCGTGTGACCACGCCCTTGGATTATTTTTTGTGCGGTTATGTTCAATCTCTGGTTTACAGAAGTAAACCCCGAGCAATTATTGATCTCGAATGATACATTCTGGAGACCATTAAAAATATACCATGTGACTAATCGAAAATTGAGTCTCCGGAATGCGTTTCTCCATACGAAGGCTGGAAGGGTGAGTTTGTGCGTCTCTAGTATCAAAATTATTCAGTATAGTCTCGCAAATTATCATAGAAAGTTTAACATCAAAGCAATGCTTGCAAATTGTCGTAATTTATTAACAATACCAGTGTTCTGTGCGCCAAACTTATAAAGCATTCGTAAACTTTTTGATGCATATAATTACCCTACCGAGCGATGTATAAAATAAAAACAAAATACAAATATGTGCGTCCCGATAAAAATACCCCCGTTGTTGCGGGCAATGTTGATAGAAATCTAAATTAATCAATTCGTCTCCGTTCGCAGGAAGTTGGGTTTCGTTATTCGACCACGAGAAAAATTTTGCATAAAGATCTTGGTCTGGTGTCTTACAAGATCCAGCTTGTCCAAGAACTCAAGCCTCATGACCACCATTTGCGTCTTGCGTTCGGTGAATGGGCTCAAACTTAATTGCAACTTGACACAGAATTTAACCGCAACATTTTGTTCAGCGACGAAACTCATTTTTGGCTATATGGCTACGTTAATAAACAAAATTACCGCATTTTGAGTAAAAATAATCTGCAAATGATCCAACAACACCGTCGGATAGAGAAAAATACACCGAACCGTGTGGATTGTACGTCGGTGGTATTAATGAAGCATCAATTTAACAATAAAGCTGAAAAGTATTATTAGTATATATTACCATCAATGGGGATCGACAGAGCGATGATCAATGATTATTTAATTCCAAATTTGAATGATATGGATTTGAAGATGTGGTTCCAAGACGTCTCCACATGCCACACAGCAAACACAACAATCGATTTATTGAGGGAACAATTCGGTAAAATAATTATTTCCCCAAGATATTGGCCACCAAGATCATGTGATTTAGCGCTTTTAGATTATTTTTTAACAAATTCAAATTGGTGCTTTAGCACCTCGAACTTCAGCTGAATTGAATCGAATCTCATTTTTGAGATAATCTGTGATCGTAAAAATATCCATACCAGGTATATTATCAGAATTGGCCTTTATGAACCCTTTGTCACACATACTGAATTAAATTAGTAACCAACAATATTTTCTGCACGTAACCTCAATAATTTTGACAGTATATACAGGTAAAAGCTGTTGACAGTACCTACGTGAAAATACTTTAACATAATGACGTCACAAACATGGCAGCCAATCGTGGCGCTTTTGTAGTCACGTGATTTTATTTTAAATTTTATCAATTTTAATTCATTTACAATTAATTGCAAAACATTTTTTAAAAGTTATTCGCATTGATTATCAATATTATTTAGGATAAAGTTTTAAAATAAAGTAAAACAATCGATAAATGTTTCGAATAAATCGATATTTTTTATTCAAAAAGCCAATTATACGTCGTTCACAAGAGCTTGAGCTCTCTTATGGCACTACATAGAATATTCTTTATAAAGATGTACATTTTAAGGCGTATACAATTCAGTGGACATAAGAACTCAAACGAAAATTTTGGACTTTATAACAACTTGAAGCAGATCCATTACTTCATAAAAAAATTGTATTCAGCGGTGAAGCTATTTTTTGGTTAAACGGCTTCGTGAATAAGCAAAATTGTCACATTTTAAGTGAAGGAAACGCACATGCTGTGTTTAAAACACCTTCACATCCACAAAAAATAAACAACTTGGTGTATTTTATGTTCTAGTGGCGAAATTGGACTGTACTTATTTAAAAACGAAAACGCAAATGCAGTTACTGTAAATAGAGAACGTGACAGAAACATGATTACTTATTTTTTCTAGCTTGAATTGGATGATTTTAATCTGGGCGTTGTGTGGTTTCAACAAGATGGTTCAACATGCCATACATCTTGTGATACAATCAATTTATTGAGAGAAAAGTTCAATAACCAATGTTACCAAGATCATATGATATAACTCCATAGAACTTTTTTCTCTAGGGTTATGTGAAATCCTTGGTTTACATCAACAAACCACAAACACTCATGACCTTAAAACCAACATTATTCGTGTCAGTGAATCATTGCTGGTTAATGCCGATTTATATAGCAAAGTGATCAAAAATTGGCATTCCAGAATAATTTTTTTAATCCAGAGGCGGCCATTTACATGAAATTATTTTTAAATCAAAATACTATGAATTATTATTTTTGAATGGTATAAATCTGAAGATGTGGTTCCAACTGGACGATTGCACATGTCACACAGAACACTCAACAATCGATTTATTGAGAGAACAATTCCGTGCGAAAATTATTTCGAGAAACGGAACTATTAATTGACCATCAATGTTATTTGATTTAATGCCTTTAGATTTTTTTTTTTTGGGTAAAGTCAATAAATCACCCACTATTGACGCCGTGGAAGCCAACATAACTCGGACAATTGCGAACATAAGACGCCAATTGTTTGAAAAAGTGGTCGGAAGTTGGATTGACAGAATGCGCTTCGTCAGAAGTAGCCGCGGTGGACATTTGTCTGAAATTGTTTTCAAACATTAATGCCATTGAATGTTATTTCACATAAAGTAAATAGTTTTAAGGCATCTAATTTGATTGTTGATTTAATCTATTTGATTACCTTTAAGTTATCTTTACTTTTTTTATATTGTTTTAATAGACTTAGTACCATCTAATTTATAAAAACAGGGAACTAGAGACCAGCTCGTGTAGGTTAGAGCAACTTGTTCAGTTTTTTTGATTTTTTACGGTAAGGTTTGGTGAGCCACAATCCCTAAACGTTCCTGTGTCTTTTTGATAGGTTTGTTCTTTCTACCTTTAAATGTACTTTGTGTTTTTTTTTAGTGTGTTTACGTGTATTAAAGTTCAAAATTAAATCAATAATTTTTAGCAAAGACATAAATAGTTTTTTTTAGATTTTTTACCTTTTGACGCGCAGCTTCATCCTGTCCAGGACCTTCTCCCGGGTGCTCCCGGCGAACAGCTGCCGGCGCTGTGGCCAATATTTTTAAATGTTTACAAAGAGAAAATAATTGGTTACAAGTTTATCCGAATTTTCCGACTTTTCTTTATAATTATCTCGATTTTTTTTTTCTGAAAACTTTTCCAAGACCACATCGAACAAAACAAAAAAAGAATTACGCATGTCCATCTTTCGAATCATGAGTTGTGGTCTTGAATTTATTACAAAAATCCCACAGAAAAAAGCGCTTTCAGTTTTTCTCTAACTTTCCAATTTTCCGGGCAACTTTTCCAATTTTTATTCCCTTAAAAACCTAATTCGAACTACTACGAACGTTAAGAAAAAATAGCCAAATCGGTCCAGCCGTTCTCAAGTGATGCGCTTACCAACAGACGGCATTTAATTTATATTTAGAAAATTTCAATATATGTAACAAAATACGCACAGTGTACTGCACGAATTATTTTAAGTAGACCATAAACTACTTAGATATTCAAATGTTTTACTAGGTCATTCATGAAGATAAAAACGATTTTCGTCTTGACCTAAATCAATTGGGAATACTTATGATGAAACAAAACAGAAAAAGTGTTTACGATGGGCCCAATTTTCAACAATCGAAAATAATAAAATAATGGTAAAACATTGAAAGAGTGGTATGAATTCACTTGTGCGACGGTACTGGATGCGAAGAACTGTTTTTGCCAAGGCTACAACAGGAAACGTTTCACGGTATTTACGTACTTTCATCTACATTCTGCCTGATCCAATTTTTCTATTGGAACCTTTGGTGTGAAACACTAAACTTGAAGAGATTTACCACTAAACACCAAAACACTTTTTTTGAACTGCTCGACGCACGTTTTGCTAACCATGTTAATATCATCAGGAGATGATTTAATCTCCTAAGATTCTCCTCTCTAAGAATAAATCATCTCCTGATGATGCTAAAATGGTTAGCGAAACGTGCGTCGAGCAGTTCAAAAAGTGTTTGGGTGTTTAGTGGTAAATCTCTTCAAGTTTAGTATTCTGCTTGATCTTTATGCGATTCATTGTTTTTATAGCCCATTTCTCACAAACATATCGCCTAATAACCAAATCCAAGTTATCTCAATTAATTCTCAAAAAAAATATAATAAATGATTCTCAACTAGTTTTTTTCTGAATATAAAAATATTTATTTTTAGAACCAGCATAGCTAGATATCTGAATTTTTGAATACGATTCCTTAAGAGGTTGCTTTATGATAATATGACATGAGAATTAATTTATTGCATACAGGGTGTTTACAAAATAGTGCGTATTTAATAGAATTTAAAAATTCATGTTATGTAGGAATTTTAAATGGAACACCCTGTATTTTATAGCAGAGCACAAAAAAGCAATAAATTCTATATCTAAAAGGGTAAAGTAATAATATACCTATTTTTAGCAGTTTTTGACTTATAAAGAAAAAACCAAGAGAATGCAATTAATGCAAAGATTTATTTAATTTATTAAAAAATTGCATTAATGCAAAAGTTTATTTTAGTAGTGAGCCACGGCCGGCTAGGGTGACATTACTGCTAAACAAATATTATGAACATGTATGTATTTGACAATATTAATTTGAGAATTCATAATTAGCGTATTTAAGTAAATATTTATCTCAATAAAGAATGGAAGGCATTAACTATTCGAATGCAGTGATCATGAATTTCTTTATTTTATATGGAGAGTGTTTCCTAATTTAGCATGAACGAATAAGAGAAAATTTAGAGAGATTC
The DNA here is from genome assembly GCA_031761425.1 of Cosmopolites sordidus. Lineage (NCBI taxonomy): Eukaryota > Metazoa > Arthropoda > Insecta > Coleoptera > Curculionidae > Cosmopolites > Cosmopolites sordidus. Next base: position 484,784 of record JARFXV010001408.1, read on the forward strand.
AAACAAATTTTATAAATTTTGGTTTTTCGAAGATCCCCCGGAATTTGACCAAGCCACTAACATCTGATGAGGATAATGATATTAACATTCTCGTTTGTTTCCATGCCTATCCACAATATTCTATTAGAAGACGAGCTGCACATAACATTCTCCTCAATATAAAGAATATTGACAAAACACGGCATGTGCCCTTACAAATTTTCTAAAGCTCAGTTTCTCAAGCCAGACGACTTCCCTCAAAGAGTGCAATTTGTGAAAATGTATTAGTTCATTTCCAGGAAAATCCACATTTATTAGAAAAAATAGTTTAAGATTCATAGAGAGATAATTCAAGAAAAATTTAGTTTTAATGTTTTTGGTTTAATCATGGACAAGCAAATTCAATACTTTATTTACGATGAACAGTAAATTTTACGAAAGTATCTAGAAATAGTAACTACTATAGTAGAGGATTTGACAGAAAACCTTCCGCTCCTTGCTCCGGCGCATTGTACAAAAGAAGTAAGCAGGCAACTCTATGAACTATTCCAAGACCGGTAGTTTTGACGTTTGTGTCTGTGGAATTGACCGCCAAGATCACCCAATTTAACTCCCCTTGATTTCTATCTTTGGTGTAATGGAAAAGGCAATATCTACAAAACACCAGTAAACACTGGAGAGGAGTTAAAACATCGGGTGAATCAAGATTTACAACCTTAGATTCTATTGAGATAAGAAGAACCGTCACGGAAGGGGTCAATATTAGAATGTTGAAGTGTTTGGAGGTAAACGGTCAGCGTTTCGATATTCGGTATTATGTGTCTAATTTTAATTGTGTGTTATTGTTTACTAAAATAAAATAAACCGTTATCTTTGCTTTAATTACATTATTGAAAGCCGAAAACCTTTAAAAATAGGTATATCATCACTTAATACTTTTAGATACAGAATTTAGTGCTCTTTTGGGTTGCATTAACTGGTGTTCCATTTAAAATTCCTACACAATATGAATTTTTATTTCCTATCAAAAAAAAAGTAAAGTGTTTTTAGGCTATTTAGCGACTGGACCTACAGCTTAACGTGGGTTCTCAACCACGGTCATCACCTTCCGACAAACCCAAGCCAGCGCTCCCCTCGGGCTATAAACCCTTGGTTATGTGCCTACCCATAAGTCTATCAGGAAACCTACCGACTGGCGAGTGACCAACGTAGAACACTTCTCAGAAGGCATCCGGCCTTACCCAGCCTTTAGCTGGCGTAACTGAGGGGTAATTCGTTGTCGGATTTTACACTCTTGCCTAGAAACAATCACAAACATTTAGGAAGTAAACAGACAAAAGAAAGAAAGAAAAACAACGATCCGAGCACTGGAATCAAAGCAACTACAGCTCCGATGCGGTTTCGGCACAGCAGCGGCAGACTGCTGCTATTACCGTGCGCACCAACGCGACCGGCAAGTCCTACAAAAGGTTACTATTTTGTAAACGCCCTGTATGCGATAAATTAATTCTCATGTCATATTATCATAAACCAACCTATTAAGGAACCCTATTGAAAAATTTAGGTATCTAGCTATGCCTGAATAAAAAAAATATGATATAAAAAAATATTTTTTTATTCAGGGATGTTTGTTGCCAACTTTCTTAAAAAATGTTTTTTATTTTCGAAACGGTTTAAGATAGGTATAGTATATGTTACATAAAAAATATTCAAAATGGTTCACATAATCTAGAAATGCAATTGCATATAAGATATTCCATTTAAAAAAAAATTTAGAATCAGCTCCGAGTAAATCTGGCAAACAATGCAGCTTAAAAAATATATTAAATCGAGAGTTCATATTCCTTTACATAAGTATCCAAAATTTAAAATCATTATCCCAAGTGGTTCTCGGTAAACGCCTAATGTACCATCCACCTTGAATCACCCTGTATATTCAATTGTACAGCGTATACATATTGTTCAATTTTATTACAAAAATAATGTGTCAATTCAGGCTACGTTTCGCGTCTTGCAAGAAATTTATGGCCAACATAGTCGACCTAGAGAATTTACTATTCCTAATTTATTATTATTATTCACGTATGGGCCCTGGTGGACCACGCGAAGTACAATTAGAGGCGTTTGTTGTTGTTAGCCTTCCTTTGAGCCCATACTAATTTCATTCTTTCACTATGAGCTTTTTTCCTTTCGTCAGACCAAGTTGTTCCAGTCTTCCTACATTTTTCTCTCTGGCCAACCTTCCAAACGTTAACCTTGTGTCTGAAACAACCTCTATCCTGAATTTCACTTTGTGTAATATTTGCTGATCTTAGGTCCTCTTTAATTGCCGCAATCCATTTAATTATTTCAACTTTAGCTCTACTCCTATTTTCATAAAATTCGACTATTTGTCTAGTTAGCCTATTCGGATTCATCCGTTTGATGTGTCCGTAAAACTTAAGTCTTCTTTTTCTCATATCGCTATGTATATCTGTGTATTGTTTGATTTCTTGGTTTTCTCGAAGTCGGTATGTTGTGCTATTTATTTGTTTGGGGCCTAGGATTATTCTTATGATTTTTCTTTCCTTCTTTTCAATGTCCTCGATGTCCCTCTTTCTATTCAAAATGAGCGTTTCTGCAGCATATAGACATTCTGGCTTAATAACCGTGTTGTAATGTCTCAGTTTTGTGTTTTTAGATAGGCATTTTTTATTGTAAATATTTTGTGTAAGTCTCAATGCCGTTTCCATTTTTTGACATCTACCCTTATTGGCCGCTTTTTCCAACCCATTTTCCATGATTATTTCACCCAAATATTTGAATTGAGAGACTCGTCTGATGTTACCATATTTTGTTTTTAGAAATGGTGTTCTTAGTCTGTTGCAGGTCATGTATTGTGTCTTTTCAAAGGATATTTGGAGTCCTACCTTTTCTGCTGTTTCTTTTAGGATTTCAATCTGTTTTTGAGCCGTTAATACATCTTGAGCTAAAATTGCTAGATCATCAGCAAATGCCAGACAATCAATTTTGGTATTGGTTCTCCCCAGTTTAATGGGCTGGTCAATAATCAGTGGCGACTTTTTTTCACGCCACTCCTGTATTACTTTTTCTAGAACACAGTTAAATAAGAGTGGCGAGAGTCCATCCCCTTGTCTCACACCAGTTTTAATTTCGAAGGGTTCTGAGATGTCACCCATGAATTTAACTTTTGACCTCGTGTTAGTTAACGTTGCTTTAATAATTGCCAGCGTTTTCAGATCTAGTCCTTGTTCTTTCAAGATTCGGAATAAAGATTCGCGGTCAATAGAATCATATGCTTTTTTGAAATCCACAAATGTACAGACGAGATTTTTATTGTACAGTTTTTGATGTCTTAGAATCAACTTTAGATTCAGGATCTGTTCAGGGCAGGATCTGCCCGGTCGAAAACCTGCCTGATATTCACCAATGTTCGGTTCTAACTGTCCCTGTGCTCTGTCTAGCAGACATTGAGATAGAATCTTGTAACAAACTGGGAGAAGAGAACTTCCTCTATAGTTGTTTACATCCGTTCTATCTCCTTTCTTATGTAGTGGATGGATTAGAGCATCTTTCCAGTCTTCCGGAATCCGTTCGGTTCGCCAAACTTCTTGTAGAATTTTGGCTATTTCCTTGATTGTACCTGGACCAGCGGATTTCAAAAGTTCAGCAGTGATTCCATCTTCACCAGAAGCTTTGTTATTTTTAAGCCGCTTGATTTGCCTAAGTATTTCCTCTTCATTCGGTGGTAATGCATCTGGGTTTGTTTGTTTAGGGTTTAGTGTTGGTAATTTGTTTAAGGGCTCAGGACAGTTTAGTATTTGTTCAAAATATTTCGCAAGTTCTTTGCAATTATCTTGGTTATTTAGAGCTAGTTGTCCGTTTTCCTTTTGAAAGCATAGGCTCTGCGGTTGATAGCCTGTTAATTTAGTTTTAAATGTTTTGTAAAAGTTTCGGGTGTTATTTTTTTGGAAATCTTTTTCTATTTCATTAAGTTGATTGTTTTCATATTTTCTTTTAGCTTGTCTAATTAGCTTCGATGTTTATTTTCTTACTCCCAAAAAGATGTTATAGTTTATTGCTGTTTTTTGACTGTTCCAATCTTTGAATGCTTTACTTCGGCTTAATACTGCTTGCTCGCAAACTTCATCCCACCACGGATGTTTTCTACGTTTTTGTAAAGGGACCAACTTTAAGGCTGTTTTAATAATTTTTTGTTTTAATTCTTGCCAGTTCTGTGCAGGTTGTTTATCAAGCTCTTCAGTTAGGGCTGGTTTTATTTTCGTTGGGTCAAACTTTGGTATTAGCAACCCCTTTTGAATAAGTTTTCGAGGTTTTAAGCTAAGTTTGATTCTAGTCAAGTAGTGATCCGTGTCTATATTTGCTCCTTTCCTGACGTGAACATTCAAAATCTCTTTATAATTGGGGTACGAAATGGCAACATGGTCAATTTGAAATTCACCCATGTACGTGTTTGGGCACCTCCAGGTCTTTTGTTTTGTTATTTTCTTCTTAAAATGGGTTGACATTATTTTTAGATTAAACTGCGAACATAGTTCAACCAATCTTCTACCATTATGGTTAGTCCATTTATGAGCGGGAAAACTGCCGACTGTTTTCCTGTACTTTTTTTCTTTCCCTAGTTGGGCGTTGAAATCACCCAATAGGATTTTTACATGGTTAGAGGGAATTTTAGAGACAGTGTTTTCCAGAATTTCCCAGGACTTATTTACTTTTTCAGGATTAGATTTATTTTCTTCGTTAACTGGGAGGTGTGCATTGATTAATGTATAGTTTATGTTAGCACACTTGAGGGATAGTGTCATAAGTCGATTATTTACTGGCTGGACATTTGTTATAGAACCAAGAATGTTTCTTGAGACAGCGAAAGCAACACCGAGATGTGGTGTATTTTTGAGTATTCTTTTGTCCGTTTTACTTTTAAAAAGTCTGTAGTTGCCGAATTCCAAGGTGTTATCATCTATCAATCTGGTTTCTTGCAAAGCTAAAATTTGGATTTTTTGCTGATTTAATGTTCGCCCCAATTCGTGTAGTTTTCCTGGACGCAGGAGAGAATTGATATTTACCGTTCCAAAGAAAGTTTTTATTTTCGGTTTCAGACGTTGGCCAGAGGTCTGCGACTCCCTCTGAAAGATTTTGCGTTTAAGCCCGGACGCCCCAGAATCCGAAAGTCCGGTTGTACCAGCAAAGCTGGCAGAGGATTGTCTACCTCCTGGGGTAATTTTGTAATTACTAGAACGCTTCATCTTGTACTTTGAATTAAAGGTTTGAACCATGACGGTTCAGAGGTTAAGACTGGAGGGGTTAGTTCCAGATTTTAAATATCAGCCGCACCACTGGTGAACAGACGCTGACCACTCAGCCGCTTGATACAAGTCAGACGCTAAGTGGATTTAATCCTAATTCCTAATTTAATTTAAACATTTGAATCAAATGGTAGTGTTTCTGATTCTAAGAATCCAATTCGTCAAAAACTTAAATACATTGCTGAAAATGTGTGAACCAAAGTGAACCGAAGCTGTGAACCAAAGTGTTCAGTGAAAATCGAGAACAATCAATTGGGGTTTTGAACAAAAATTGTCATAAATGGAAAGATCTGTGTAAGTTTTATAACAAAACTATTCATATTTTTTTCCATATAATTAAAAAGATATATCAAATTGAAAATAAATGTTTATATCTAGTACCGATGACGCACTGACAGGTCCCGAAAAAACACGAGCGTGTGTGATGTCACAATGTCTATTTCCCCTCAACATTACAGAGTGTTTCAACATTCGAATGTTTTAGTTTGTAATGAACTTATTCTTGATATTATCATCAGTGTATTAATAAATTTATTGAAAATGTCAAATCTAATTAGTGATCGTACCTGTTCGTACAACTCCCTATAAAAATGTTTTTAAATGTGCCACAAGATATTAAACGTCGAAATCAATGGTTCCAACCAGCACGACGTATTAATCCTAAAACAACATCAAATTTTTACTACAACCTGTCGTTAAATATATAGAAAAGATTATTATTTATAACATTATATTTTTTTTTGTTTGAGTATTTATTACCTGCTGAAGCTACGTGAATCGTGACATGAGTGTCTTAAACTTTCTTAGTTTTTCATTAATAGTTCATGTAACTGTATAAGCTTTAATCAGAACTTCATGTTCTAGACATGCACGTCCTTTCACCGTGCAAATAATTGAATGGGGTTAAATTGAATAATTTTTGGGGTTAAATTGAACATAACCTATAGCCTTGTCACCGTAACTTTCGCGTGACAATCTACAAATAACTTAATTATATTTAATACAAATATTTTGTTTCTTATTTCCATTTACATTATTGTTTACCTTTAGCACCTCGAACTTCATCTGACTTGAATCGAATGCCATTTTGGAGCAAATCTGTGACCGTAAAAATATCCACACCAGGTTTATTATCGGAATTGTCCTTTATGAACCCTTTGTCAAACATTACTGAATTAAATTAGCAACCAAAAATATTTTTTGTGCACTAAACTTAAATAATTTTGATAATAATTAAAACACTTGGTATTTGTTTCACAATATATTCAAGATATTCTCTAACATGTTTTGGCCTCGCGACCATTCTCAAAGAGAGTTATGTATAAACTAAACTAAAGTTTCAAAGTGCTGTCTAATGGAAGTCGGTTTTTTCATCTCGTTAAGTCTAGCTGGGTGTTTGTTAGGTTTTTGCCGTTTTTATTTTCTGTTCAATTCAAAATTTTACCAACAAACGAATGGATTACCAATGGGAAGCCCCCTGAGTCCCTCCTGGCAGAAATTTATATGGCTAATTTTGAAAACAATTTATTTAGCGACACTAATTATACAAGACACATACATTTTTGGGCCAGGTATGTCGATGACATTATTTGCATATGGACCGGTACAGAAAGACTATTGGGTCAATTTCTTGAATATTTAAACAGTGTATACTCAAAAATCCAGTTCACAATAGAAACAGAGACGGATAATTCATTAAATTTCTTAGATTTAAAAATAATAAGAACACCGAATAAATTAGAATTCGAAATATTTAGAAAACCCACGTATACCGATACAATTATTCACGCAAGTTCAAATCAGTCATGGAATGTAAAAATGTCCACTTTTCATAGTATGACCCACAGACTTCTAACGATTCCACTTAAAATAGACAGCTATGAAAAAGAACTTAATATTATCAAAAATATCGCAAGGAATAATGGATATCAGCCAAGCATCATAGATAAAATGATAAAAAACAAGATTAAGAAAAACAACACCAAACATTTTTATGCCGCAACACCCGAAAAAGATTCTAAAAATTGGCATGCTATAAACTATATTCACAAATTAAGTTCAAGAATCACAAATCAGTTAAAGAACGAAAATATTAATATTATCTCTGTTAATAAGAATAATCTTGCATCAATGTTAAACAATAACAAAGAGCAAAATTTTGTGACAAATCTGGAGTATACGAAATTAAATGTAATATGTGTGACGCTATTTATATAGGCCAAACGGGCCGATCGCTCAATGATAGGCTAAAAGAACATAAATATTCAATTTTACACAATCAGAGAAAGACGGGCTTTGCCGAACATTGTATAGACCAGAACCATTTTTTTAACATTAATAATACCAAATTAATACATAGCTGCAATAAAAGCAGGCTGTTAAATTACCTGGAAATTTTCGAAATTAAAAAAGCCATATACGACGGCAAAAACCTAACAAACACCCAGCTAGACTTCGGAAATACTCCAATTATTGATAGTGTAATAAATTTAACGAGATGAAAAAACCGACTTCCATTAGACAGCAGTTTGAAACTTTAGTTTAGTTTATACATAACTCTCTTTGAGAATGGTCGCGAGGCCGAAACATGTTAGAGAATATCTTGAATATATTGTGAAACAAATACCAAGTGTTTTAATTATTATCATTGTTACTATGTTTCACCAAGAGCCAACCGCGCAATCAATCAAAACTATTAAATAATTTTGCCAGTATATACACAGGTAGAAGCCGTTGACAGTACTTACGTGAAAATTTTTTAACATAATGACGTTCCAAACATGACAGCCAATCGTGGTGCTTTTATAGTCACGTGATTTTCTTTTAAATTTTATCAATTTTAATTCATTTATAATTAATTGCAAACAATTTTTAAAAAGTTTTTCCATCCATTATCAATATTATTTGGGATAAAATTTTAAAATAAAGAAAAAAATCGATAATTATTTTTTATTCAAAAACCAAATTAATTATACGTCGTTCACAAGGACTTGAGCTCTCTTATGACACTACATGGAATATTCCTCATACAGATTTGCAGTTCAAGGCATAGAGAATTCAGTTAACCCTAGAACTCAAACCAAATAACATTTGATGCATAGAAGTTTGGAGATTGGCATTTAGAGCAACTTGAAACATATCTATTATTTGATAAACAAAATATATTCAGCGATGAAGCTCATTTTTGAACTTATGCTTATTTGAAAACGAAAAATGGAAATGCAATTACTGTCAATTGAGAAAGCTACAGCCATGATACAAACATGTTTACTGATTTTTTCTGACTTGAATTGGATGATTATAACCTGGACGCTATATGATTTCAACAAAATAGTGTAACATGCCATACATTTTGTGACACAATCAATTTATTGAGAGAAAAGTTCAATGACATGACATTTACATCAAATTAGTTCAACCAACATAGCTTGGATCCTGAAATGCGTGAAATAAAGAGTGAGAGGGTCAGAACATAGACAGAAAACGGAGAGTTCCTCGAATGTACTGTACTTAACCGATGTTAACGCCACGAATGCACTGCTTCAAATGAACCCCTAGGCTACTGCGCATCCAAGCCTCAAAAGCCAAGCTATGTTGGTTGAGCTGTAGATCTTATTTAATATCTTGATGATAATTCTTTACATACGAAGTGAAGTCACGGATTCTTGTCACTAAACTATAAATAGCTCGTTCCATTTTTCGATGAAAATATTATTTACTAAATAAAAATTACGTTTGATCAATACAGTTTAATGACCTTTATCCATCCCTCCGGTAGCTGAATAATCCTGCTCTCATACACAGTATTCCGGATAACGGAACTTTTCAAATATTTTGTCCAAAAAACATCCCTTCGGCGTCAATACTCCACTGGACACATTCAACCAATGCTGGAATAGATTTTTTATGTCGTTTTTTGGAATTGCCTCAATGATTCTCGTCACGGCTTTAAAACATTTCTTTCATGATCATTTTAAGTGTCAGGAACAGAAAGTGGTGACACGAAGATAAATCAAGTGAATACGGAGGATGTTGGAGCACAGACTTTCCGTTTGTTTAAATCCATTGTCAAAATTTCGTGAATCATGTCTTTGTTCATATTTAATTCCTCCCCTACTCATCTCATAGTCGAATTCGCATCACAAGCGATCATTTTTACGCACTTTTTTCACCAACTCATTGCGATATTTGTTTTTTTGACCGGCATGGCTTTGGATCATCTTCTATAGCATCAGGATCGTCCTGGAATCGCTCAGACCACTCGAATACACGCGTACCGGATAAGCAATCGTCACCAAAAATCTTTTGTATCAAGTGAAATGTTTCTTTAAAAGTTTTATCGGGCTTAAAACAAAATTTAATTTTAGCTCTCCGTTCTATCATTTTTGTGACAAGGTGACAAAGGGCACAAATAATTTTTCATCACATTTTCACACATCACATTTTCATTACCTATCTGCTTTAAAAATAGATCGATTTAGCAAATTTCTTTAATTCTTACGGCACCCATTCGTGGGCCTTGCTAACTATTCCAAGTTGACGTTATTGCATTGACACTGTTGACTCACTGATCCCAAGTATGTCTCCCATCTCTCTTGCCATTAGCCTCGACCGGCTGTCTAGAATGTGATGTATCGCTAAGACTAATATTCCTTTCACAAAACTTTCTGAATCTTTTATGGCACGCGGAATCGTCAACGGTATCCGCACCCTACACAGCACACATATTCTTGACATCGAAGAAATCTTGCCTTTTCGGAAAATTTAAAGCATCTTATAATGAAAATGCTTCTTATTTCCTGCCATTTTTAAATACTTACATTAAATACTTTAGCATAGATTTTTAGAAATGCTTTGATCACTACGATCAAGATTTTATTGAAAGGGAGATAAAACGTTCTAGACTTAAAGATTAATTGGGTTTTTGAATAAAAAATAATTATCGATTTATTTGCTTTATTTTAAAACTTTATCATAAATATTATTGATAATCGATGCGAAAAACTTTTTAAAAACTTGTTACAATTAATAACAAATGAATTAAACTGTATAAAATTTAAAAAAATAACGTGGATAACGCGCCGCGATTGGCTGCTATGTTTTTGACGTCAGAAAACAAAAGTGTTTTCACGTCAGTACTGTCAACGGCTTCTATTCGTATATATACTGCCAAAATTATTGTTGGTTAAGTGTAAAACAAAATATTGTTGATTACTAATTAAATTATATAATTAAACTATTTGTAGGGTGTCAAGAGAAAGTTAAGGTGACAAGGTTATAGGTTTTCTTCAACTTAACCTCAAAAATGGTATTTACACTGTAAAGGTACGTGTATGTCCAGAACATAGAGTTCGGAGTAAAGCTTATACTGTTGCCTTGATTATTAATGAAAAATTAAGAAAAGTTCAAGACACTCAATGTTATGATTGTGCAGCTTCAGCAGATAATAAATATTCAAACAAAAAATTGTAAAATGTTATATATTTGTAATATTGGTTTTCATAAAAAATTTAAAATGTTAAGTAATGAATAAGTAAAAGATATTTTGACTATATTTAAAATTGCATGTGTGACAATTGTTTCGACACACAGTGCCTTTTTCAAATATAAACTATATTAACCTAACAATGAGATGTTTCTCACTGTTAGTTCAGTATAGTTTGTATTTGAAAAAGGCACTGTGTGTCGAAACAATTGTCATACATACAATTTTAAATATAGTGGAAATTTTTATATATTAATCTTGGTTTATTTATTTAAAATGAATTTCCAAATGAATTCATCCAACTGATCACACAAATTTCTGTATTCTTCGACCATCTACAAATTAGATTATCCTGTAAAACTTTCATAAGTATAAGACTTTTCATATACGACTACCTTCCAAATTGGTAGTCGAATTTTATTCTTGTCTATTATTTCCTAATTCTTGAATATTATTATTCGTATCCTACAAAATAGACGATCCTGTAGGGCTTTCTCATTGTTACTACCCTCGGTTGTGTTGCTACATGTAGATTATTTGCAAACACACAGGAATATTCCTTCTTATAAATTTGGAACGTTAATTTGTTTTCCCTACATGAATTAAATAATATAAATAAAAGTTTGTAAGAAATATTTTTGTTTAATATATATTTTTAAGACATCGGTTTCAAGTCAAATAAAACGTTAGGTGTATTGTTTGTTTAGATGGTCTTTTAGCATACAAATGTAAAAAATATGTTTGTTTAATTTACATCTTCCGGTCTCTTGTTCCATCTCAGGCAAAACGATAAGTTATCACCTTTTTCTTTGGTAATGATGGTGTTTATTACATTGGACCAGATGCCGACTACATTTCATTTTTCGCTTTGTTGACACTGGGTTGTGTTGTGTTTATACTCAATATAAGTTCGCTTATTCTGTCTAAAAGCTTCGACAACACTTAAGGGTAGTTAACCACCAGATGATCGATAATGATAGGGTATCTTTAGAGATGGTTTTATTTCAGTATTTGAAACCAACATTTTCATTTATACTGTAAACAAGTGTAGTGTCGTGTCGTTTCCGAATAATTCCAAGGGTGAGTGTATCACTAAACACTTTGTTATCTATTAACTTTTATTAGTTGTGAATTTGTTACTGAACACTTTGGTTCTTATCGATTAATATTAGTTTTGAAATCTATATAAAGCTCTATTATCTTTATTATTTCTATTTGATGTTTTCACTGATATTCATATAAATATTGAAAGATCTCCATGGTATTGTCGCGCGGTTTTCCCTTCAATACTATGAAGCTGTTTTGCTTTTCTAGTATCTGGAGCGGGTACATCGCGTGTTTGCCCTTTGAACCCATTGCACAACTCAGTACTACAGGTTACACCGTAGGGTGTGGTTGGATATCCATTACATTTTGTTTAGCTCCTTGGGTGGGTATCTCGTGCGGTTTTCCTTGATACCCCGTTCACACCCGAAGCTGGCACTGTGCGTGTTTGTCAGGAACAGTATCATGGTTTGTATTATGTAGACAGTCTTTATTTGAATTAAAGTTGACTGCTATCATGGCTAATATAACTAATATATTACCGAGTATATCTCGTTGAGTATGTTAATAGTCTTGTGGCAAAATATGATTTGTATCGATCTGATAAATCTAAAGTATACAGATAGTAAACAGATAATAGTTTTACGTATTCGTTCAGGGTTACTTTTATTTCCAGGTAGTTAAAGCTGCAACGCTTGGAAGCCACCACCATGCTCGTCAAACTTATGTACACAACTAGCCGCCCAGTTAGAGCAATTACCGTCATGTCAGTTAATATTGGGGATATATGTATATCTATCTCTATGTGATATGTATATAATATTTAAAAAAAAGGAACCTTAATCTGATTTCATTCTGAACTTACCTTTGAGTCTCCACATCTTATGTAAAGATATATGAGTATTAGGTCGAAAACAGCACTGAAAGCCTAAATAACAATTAAAAGCATGTATATTTTCAAATCGATAGGAAACCAACAAATGCAGTCAAATATATAGGTTAAACCTATAGAACAATCACTTATAAAATCGATAAATTGTTTTATTTACTCGAGACTCTGATTCTTTCCGATCGTCTTTACAGAAAGAGCGCAAATGAAAATTCCGAATTGCGCCGAGCCAAACCGATATTGGTACAATTGTGAAATTACAATTGTTCCAGTTTTTTAAAAAATGATTAAAACAATTTTTTACTTTATCTATCACTTTTATATTTAAACAAAATTTTACGAAACTATAGTCACACAAATTTTGTTTAAAAATAAAAGTGATAGATAACAAATTAAAAAAAATTGTTTTATTCCTTTTTTAAAAAATGAACTATCACAAAGTAACGGACAAATCAATCAATAATTGTTCCAGTTTTTTTCGGAAATTCTCGGTGTGGTCGGTATTAGATTTAAAAATTTATTTTCAATTTGATATAACTTTGTAATTATAAGGAAAAAAAATAAAATAAAAATAGTTGTGTTAGAAAACTTATACATGATCTTTCCATTTATGACAAAAAAAAATTGTTCAAAGGCCAATTCCTGCCAGCACTGACGGTCATGCAACACATTTAGGCCGAAACGAAAAATCAACAAAGGCGGTTCAAGTTTTCGTATATTTCTCTTCATGCTCTTGACCAACACTCCTATATATTTTGATTGCACTCGAATTATTAAGAAAGGTTAAATGTTAACGACCCAAGGCAATAACAAATGATGTATATTATATGCTTATAGTGGTAAATATTTTGGTAAATCTGTACTCGTTTAATAATTAATTTATGTTAGTATACATGTACCGGCACTATTGCTTTAATATTTGTAGAACCACTATGTTCCTCTCACGAAATGGTATACTGTGTCATTGCAGAAGATCCGTATCTACCCAAGGCTTTAAACAAGCAGTAGTTGAAAATTTAGCTTTGGACGATATAAATGTAAAGGAACGCTGTTACAAGAAGATCGGTTCTAAAGTGGCACAAGACGATGATTCCAAGCCGAATGGTTGGGACAATGCTAAACCATTCTCGGATTTACCCGGACCCAAACCGACACCAATTCTTGGTAATGCGCGGAGATTTTTGCCATGTATAGGGGAATTTCACAAGATTGGACTAATTGATCTACATAAACAGTGAGTATAGGTTTTTTTTCTTAATTAAGAATTATTCAATTGGGTGTTTGAATAAAAAATAAATATCGATTTTTTTACTTTATTTTAAAACTTTATCATAAATAATATTGATAATCGATGCGAAAAACTTTTAAAAGTGTTTTACAATTAATTATGAATTAATTAAAATTTATAAAATTAAAAAAATCACGTGCCTACGATCGCGTCGCGATTGGTGTTGGCGTCGCTATACCATGATTGTGACGTCTTTATGGTAAAGTGTTTTCACGTCAGTATTGTCAACGGTTTTTACTTGTATATATACTGTCAAAATTATTGTAGGTTAAGTACAAAATAAAATATTGTTGGCTACTAATTTTGTTCAGTAATGTGTAACAAAGGGCTCATAAAGGCTAATTCTGATAATATACTTGCTGTGGAAATTTTTATGGTCACAGATTTATAATATTAAATTATATTTTTATTATAATAACTTGACGTTAATTTGTTTTTCAAACGTAACTAGTTATTAATTTATTTAAATGAATATTAATAAGTTTATGTTGATATTATAGGTGATTGTAAAATTACTAATGCCACAGCAATGATAACAATCATCTATAAAAGGCAACATATTATGATTAATAACTGCGTGAGGTTGGAGAAAATCAAACTCTCGTATTCTTCCAATGACGCATTCTATATGAATACATAGAGTAGCAATTCGTTTGCCTTCTAATAATTTTATATCAGAACTAACTAAAGGCGGTTTATTAAATTCTATATTTTTATCCTTACGAAGTGAAAAAATATTTTTGAATACACTGTTAAATATATATAATAAAAATTTCCTCAACCAGGATAATATGGATAATATATTACAGTAAATTATAATATGTAAACTACATTAGTAATCAATTCAGAATAAAATCACAACCCAAAATTATATACATATTTGATTTTATAATAGTTTGATTATTTGCACCGAAGTTTGCAATACTTTTAAAACCACACCGATTCTTCAAACCACCACACACCTTTATTAACAATATTTTCAAAGAAAATTCACCCATAGTACATTATTGCTTTTATTAAGATTTTCAGTATTTTTAAAACGATGACGATTTTTCGCCCTATATGTTTTATATGTCTTAATTTAATAATATTTGCAAATATAAATAAATCCAGCTGCTAACTATCTATAATGCGTGACCAGCCAGAGATTTCCCAAATTGAGTGGAAAGTCACACACATTTTTCTACTATTCGACCATCTACAATTGAGATTATCCTATAAAACTTTATAAGTATAAGACTTTTCATACACGATTACCTTCAAAATTGGTAGTCGAATTTTGTTCTTATCTATTCTCGCTTTTTTGAATATTATTTTTCGTATCCTGCAAAATAGACGATTCTGTAGAGTTTTCTCATTGTTACTACCCTCGGTTGTGTTGCTACATGTAAATTCTTTGCAGACACGCAGGAATATTCCTTCCTACAAATTTGGCAGGTTAATTGGTTATGTTTTCTCTACGTGAATGAAATAATATAAATAAAAGTTATAAAAACAAGAGCAAAGAAAACAAAAGGAACCCTAATCTAATTTAAATATTACATTCCGAACTTACCTTAGATCCTTCATATCTATATGTAAATATATATGAGTATAACGTTGAAAACAGCACCAAAAGGACTTTTCGGAAAGGGCTCGAAAGAGAATTTCTTAACTTATATATAATTATATTATAATATAACTTATAATTGCGATTGGGTATAATTGTAATTGCGATTTAGAGGTGGTCGAGTACTACATATATCTTGGGCAAAGGATTTTAATTAAGGGTGATCCCGTCTGGGATGTGGAACGGCGCGTTAAGTGTGGCTGGCAGGTATTTAGCAGGCTCAAAATACTGTTTTAGAACAAAGTCCCACTTTGTCTGAAAAGAAAAGTTTTTGATTAGTGCTTGCTACCTGTTCTGACATACGGAAATAAAACATGAACTCTTACATTACAATCAATTCAAAGACTTCGGATAGCATAGAGGGGAATAAAATGGTGTATGCTTGGCATTACTAAGCGGAACAGAAATACCTGCACATGGATCAGAGAACAGATGAAAGTATATGATATCATTGGAAAGGTGGACGAGTTGAAATGGATCAAAGCAACCCTGGGATGGATACTGCCTGATCAAAAGCGTCCACGAAGAAGACCTAAAACACGATGTATCGATTATATCAATTATATTGGACCGGAATGGCAGAGGAAAGCTCAGGACCGCACGAGTTGGAACTATGCTGGAAGGTTTCATCCTGCAATCGATGAATTGAATGATGAATTGAACGATGATGATGAATCGATGGATTGAATAATGACGATGATGATGATGATACAATATTTTTGATAGATATTAATATTATTAATCACATAATCACTGCGGTAAAACTTTATGATATGAAACGAATCGGCACTGTGATGTTACTATGCGGTTTAAACTGACAATTGCTTACACTACAACATCACGGGCGTAGCCAAGGGGGTTCCCCCCCCCCCCCCCCCGAAATAAGCCAAATATTACCTAATATTATACCGAAAAAATGCGAGGAGTGAAGAGTGTTAAATTATAACATTTGAATTGAATATATATCCGACTAGTGGACGTTGCACACAGTAACGCCATCTCTTGTCGAGTAGTCGAACTATTTTGTATCGTATGGAAACTTTGCGTTGTTTCTAGATTATTTGCCACGCCCCTTGGTCGGAATGAGTGGAGCTTTGTGGAAGTTTGTGGTAGTTTCTGGACGGCTACTACTAAACATAAGTAAAAAGTGGTGAACGAACAGTGAAGAGAATTAAGTGTACCGTGTAAGTGAGTAATTTTAGTGCAGTGTTATTCGGTGACCTTGTTCAGGATAGATACGTGAATCATTATTACTGTCGAAAAATGGAGGGGAAAAAAAGGAAGGGTGATAAACTTAAAGGTATGGACTACTGGAAAAAGTGGTGTAGTCAAGGGGTTAAATCAAGAATCAAGAGGTCAAATAAAGAAACAAATTTGGATTTAGCTATCAAAGCTTCAGCTACCTTGCATGCTAATAAGAAGACTGTGATGACAAGCGGGCCCTCGACCTCGACCTCAATCACAATACCGAATGTCGAAATCGATGCCATGTCGCTGGTGCCCTGTTCGATACCTTCAACTGCCGAATCTACATCTAGTCTGCAATAGGCCAGCTTGCCTGTTACCTCATCTTTTACAACTGTAGCTAAGTTGGATGTTGGCTTTTACGCGAATCAAGAAAAAATCTTGGATGAATATTTTAAAATTCAAATTTTAAAAACGCCATGGAACTTAACCAGAGATTATAAGTTTCCTATTTCCACAAAACGAAACGTGCGCTTTCAATTGAAATGGTTGGAGAGATTCCCCTGGTTGTCATATTCGGAATATAAAAGTGGAGCATACTGCAGAGTTTGCGTGGTAATGGGACGTTCGCTTGATGAAGGTAAAGGCGGTCATCAAAGGATCGGCCAGTTGGTAACCGAACCTTTTTTAAGTGGAAATATGCCCTAGAAATATTTGAAGCTCATGCGAAATCGGGATACCACAAGCGAAATTCAGAACTGGAACTGGAACTTTCTAAAAGTAATGTCTTCGCAGGCTTTTTCGGTCATTGAACAGCTGTCTTCTGAAAGAAAGAGACAACAAGAGGAGAATCGAAAGAAACTAATCCCTAACGTAAAAGCAATAATTTTTTGCGGCAAACAAGGCATCTTCTTTAGAGGTAAAATCGATTCGGGGCGCATACAAATTACACCAGAATCACCAGAACCTGAACAACCACTACAGAATGATGGTAATTTTAGAGCCCTGTTGCGGTTTGCGGCTGAGTCTGGAGATAAAGATCTGGCTGAGCATTTGAATACTTCACAGATGTGCCCTGCCCACAAGCCCTCAGATCCAAAACGAAATAATTGACATTTGTGGTGAATTAATTCAACATAAAATAATTGAAGAAGTAAAGAAAGTCAAAACTATTTGAGATTCTGGCTGACGAAACCACCGACATCGGACGTGTAGAACAAGTCTCGTTATGTCTTCGATATGTTGATGTTACAGATAATAAACACCATATACTTAAAGAGATGTTCCTTCAGTACATTCCAATGGTCGATGTTTCAGGATCCGGTCTCGCAAATCTTATTATTACAGCTCTGAAAAAACATGGACTTGAATGTTCTCATGTGGTTGGTCAAGGTTACGATGGGGCTGCAGCTATGAGTGGGTATTTGCACGGTGCCCAAGCTTATGTTTGCCAAGAATGTCTTCTTGCTCTTTATGTACACTCTCTCAACCTTGCTATTGCTGATTCATGTTCATTAGCAAATGTCCGAAATTGCATTGGGATTGTGCAGTCTGTTGGCTCCTACTTTCGACATTCTGCGCAACGCACTGCTTTGTTGAAAGAAGAATTCAAGAGCTACTACCCGTCGATAACCAAAAAAGCTTGCTCTCAGTGTGTGAAATACGGTGGGTCCACAAACATGAAGCTATTATTAGATTCAGGGAAATTTATTCAGCGATTGTGAATGCTCTCGAAGAACTCCAATTTAATCATAATAAGGAAACATCGCAACAAGCCGCCCAATTGCTAAGTACGCTTCGATCTTCGGATTTTGTAATGTGTTTAGTGATTTTTCAAAAAGTTATGAGCTGTACATTGTCGCTAACAAAACCATTACAGACAATTGACATCGATCTTATCACGGCATTCAAACATGTAGATGATGTTATTAATGTCTTACAACTCCTGAGAAACAACACTGACGTCGAATATCTTCATCTCTATGAAGATGCAAAGGTTTTACTGGAAGAAAATGGTGGTATACTGCGAATGCCACGCGTCGTCGGAAGACAATTAAATAGACCGAACATTCCTGCATTGGATGTATGCACGTATTACAAAATTAATTTGTTCATTCCATTTCTTGAACATACAATTCAACAATTGGTTGAAAGGTTTACCAAACATCGTAAAGTAGTATCAGCATTATCTGGTGTGCTACCTTCAAATTTTACTGCCAGTTCTGATATTGAAGAAGCAATTTCCATGTACTCGTTACTTCTTCCCGAAAGCAGCATATCAGTGGTTAAAGCAGAACTTGAAGTATGGAAAACCGTGATGACAAGTATCTCGCCTACCCCGAAATCTAGTTTGGAATGCCTAGATATGTGCGATAAAAACCTTTATCCTAATATTTACACATTACTACAAATCTTGGCTACCATTCCTGTATCCACTGCTACCTCAGAAAGGTCTTTCTCGAGCCTAAGGAGACTGAAAAACTATTTACGAAACACTACAAGTGAAAACAGACTTAATGGTTTGGCTCTCATGAACATTCACTATGGAACAGAAATTCATGCAGATGAAGTAGTGGATATATTTAAAAGAAAAAGCCGAAGATTTCTTCTTTAATGGTTTTAGATTTAGCGCAGAGGAACGAAATTAATTTAACCATTTCATTTAAAGTTAAGAATTTTATAAATATGTCGTAATTTTTCCGATGAATATATAGATATTAAATTTCATGTAAGTATATCTTTGTTGTTTTATTTACTTCAAACTAACCCCCCCCCCCCCCAAACTAAATCCTGGCTACGCCCATGTACAACATTATAACTACACGTCTGTGTGAACAGACGGACGTATGATAACTCACATTTGCTTCTAATACGTATTAAGAATGAAAAGAATGACCTTCGCATTCTTTTCAGCTGTTCGAGCAGCTGCTCTCTTTCAAACAATAGAGTTTATGTGTGCTACCTGTATCGACCCCAGTTGGTTTTTGCTGTATTTTGTGTTTTTATAATAATTTTATTATCCTAAAATTACTCAAATTCTCATTGGCGATGTTCATGTATCAAAATAAATAAAAGGAAAACGCTTTCTAATACTGAAATATTCAAAATTGAAGTATAACAATAAGTGAATACCCAGATGCGAGAAGACGTCTGTAAATTAAGTTATGTACATAAGGGTTAAAGCCAGAAAAGGCATTGCGTTCCTTCGAGACCACGCGTGCCCTCGACCACCCAGTCTAAACTTTTACAAATTGACGGAATGATTTGGTCCATCCACCCTACTCTCCCAATCTTGCGACCACCATATATTCATTTGCCTCAAAACCACTTACATGGCAAAAACATTACTTTCTTGGAAAACTTATTGGAAGACTGCGCCGGATAGTACATATTTCCTATTTGACAGTACATATTCGCTTTAATCTTTTCATAGTGATGTTTGTGTAAACTCCCTAACAAAAAAGCCATTGACATAAATAAATAGATGTCAAAAAATGTCACATCAAAACACACTCACCCACAAATCTATACCTTCAATATTTAACATCGAATAAACCAAAACTATTTAAAGCTTTAATGTAACAATTGTTATTTCAGATTTAGGGATACCTACGGTGACATAGCTTACCTTTCCGGAATACCTTCAAGCAAACCTATAGTATTCAGTTACAATCCAGATGATTTCGAGAGGGTATGAGCTTTATTATATTTTACGCGCTTTATACATCGATGTAATATTTGTTTTCAAGTTGATATGGATATCCTTGACATCTGACAGAAGTTTTATAAAATGCTTCCCAATAGGGACGATATAATTTTGACAGCTAATGGCGGTTATATTTGGTATCCAATTCTTGACATTTGCTGTCAATTGTTTTCAGTAAGGTTTGCCATTTCACCATGTTTTCGTTACCACAAGGTTTGGAAATTATCCCAACATTTTATCCAAGTTTGAGAAGTTTTGTTTCATACCCAAAAAACATTTCGTTCAAAACCCGGTCGTCATTCTGCCCCTTCTTATCAAGCCGTCTCCATATAATAAGTTTGAACATGAGTTTAGTCTTCATGACCAAGAGTCACCGTCACGACTTCGTAGTAGAAAATTTCGCGGCTGTTCTTGAAAATATTGCCGATGAAAATGATAATGTATCTATTCCGCACCGTTCTGAGGAATTGGGCTTATCCAGAATGACCACCTGGCGTATTTTGCGTTTGGATCACAGTATACACGCACAGTATACACCACAAAATTGTATAGACTTTTTCATGACTAGTTGCACGCAAGCGCATCCGGAGGCGTAAATATAAAATTTTCGGGCACTTTTAATAAATATGGCCGGACAACAAGGATCATTATCCTTATTACAATTGCAACTAAATGAAAAATTAATTGATGGTGCTTTATTAGTGCATCCTTCAATAGAAGCACATAATCGTGTTCGATTAGAACGATGATTAAAATGTTATGGCCGTCCCCAACATAAAATAAAGCAGAAAGTTAAAAGGTTAGGATGACAATTATATTTATATTAGTTTTATATTTATTATATTTACAACATTATATGTATAACATTATATCTATATTTTTAACTTTATATTTATAACATATATATAAGCTAATACATTTTATATTTGAAATTGAAGCTGTTCCTTTCTAAGAAACTCTTCAAATCCTTTTAGTGGGGTGGATCAGTTCACATTTCTTCTTGTTACGCTTCTCATAGTTGGTGAGTTTTCACCTTTTCGACTATTTTCCTCCATCTCTTCCTGTCTGCGATCTGTCCTCTCCATCCCTCTGCGTTTACTGTTTTTATATTTTCCTCCACCTGCTGTCTCCATCTGATTCTGGGTCTCCCTCTCGGTCTGCTCTGTGCTGGTTTCCATATTGCTATCTCTCTTATTGACGTATCCCTGTCTCTTTCTTCTTTCTTGGAACTTCGATTTTTTTTAAGTCTTTCATGAGTTGTTCTCTGTTGATTTTATCGAACGACTGCTTAAAATCCACAAAAACTATATGTGCTACCATATTATGTTCATATATCTTCTCCGTGATTTGTTTTAGTATATGTATAGCATCTACTGTCGATCTTCCTTTTCTGCAGCCGCATTGATAATTTCCTATTCGTTTTTCTGTGTATATCTCCAGTCGTTCTTTTATTATATTTGTAAGTACCTTGTATGCCGCATTCAGCAATGTAATTCCTCTATAGTTTTTGCATTGTGTCAAGTCACCCTTTTTTGGTATCGGTATTATAATGCCTGTTTTCCATTCATCAGGTATGTGTTCTTCGCGCCATATCCGTAAAATAAGTTGGTAGATTCTTTGATGTAGTTCTTCCCCTCCATGTTTAATTAGTTCTGCGCACATTTCATCACATCCCGCAGCTCTTTTATTTTTGAGTTTTTTAATCGCTTGAGCAACTTCCACGTACTCGGGTTCTCTTAGCGTCTCATTTTCTGTCAGATCCTTCTCCAGTTCTGTTCCTCCCGTCACCTCTTCATGGTTTTTTTCATCGTACATTTCTTTGAAATGTTTTTCCCATATCTCATTTTCAATTACTACTGTTGCTTTCTTAATTTTGCACTTTTTTACATGTTTGATCTGGTTTTAAGCCACGTGTTCCTTGCTTTGTTTTTGTTTTCGATTGCGAACCATTTTCTGTTGTTTTTCCTATATGATATGGTGTCTTCTGCTGCCTGTGTTATACATCCTTTGATCGCTATCCCTCTTCTTCTATGCTGTTGCTATTCATTTATTTGATTTATTTTTTGCTTGATCGTATTTCTGTACTTCTCTCTCCATTCTTCCTGTTCAAACTTTTCTCTATTCCATTTCTTTTTTATATTTACAGTTTTTCCGTACTTGTTTACCTTGATTTTACATTTTGCCATAACCATAAAGTGATCTGAATCGATATTAGCCCCTCGGTATGATCTTGTATCGTAGATTACATTCATGTCTTTCCTTGCAACCAGTATAGGTCGATCTGGTTTCCGTTGTCAATTCCAGGTATGTTCCATGTTACTTTATGTATCTTTTTGTGCTTAAATCTTGTACTAACCAGAAACATATCACTAGCCGAAGAGACATATCAAGGCCATATTGCATAACCTTTCGCCATTGTTGTTCGTTTCATTATGAATTGTATGTTCACCCGCTACTTCCTTGTAGCATTGTTCCTTTCCAATTTTAGTCCTCCAGTACTATCCTTATGTCATTAGTTGGTGTTTTATCTAGTATTTCTTCTATTTTCTCGTAAAACTTTTCCTTCTCTTCGTCATTGTCATTTTCTGTGGGGGCGTATGCATTAACTATCGATAAGCCTCTTGGTTTCGTTTCTATTCTTATATAAGATATTCTTCCCCCATCTGCGTCAAACTGCACGACCCTATCCTTTAAGCTATTATGTATAACAAAAGCTGTTCCCTTGTGCCCCTGCGTTGCTTCTCCTGCATACCATATTGCATATTTTTCCTTATCAATCTTTCCCTTCCCACACCATCTAACCTCTTGCAGGTCCACTATACTAATTGTGTATCTTTGGAGCTCTCTTATTATCTCTTCCGTTTTTCCAGGTGCTAGCAGTGTTCTTACGTTCCAGGATACAATTCTTATTATATCTCTTTTGATTTGTTTTCTTTAATTCTTTTTCTTTTGTTCTTCATTTTTGAGCCCTTTGCTCTAATATATTATCATTAATACAATATTTGTTTATTTCCCTTTCCCTTGTCGTATCCTCGTCCTTTAGTGTGCCGTTGCGTTCCTTAGCTAGTTTTTTGTTGGTGACGTTACGATGTTGTTTTTTGACTCTGTCAGTTCTTCCTTGTCCCTATTCCATACATACAATCCCCCATTCACTGTTACTTTCTTGTATCCAATTCTTACCGCTTTACCCCTACTCCTTTCATCCTGAGCTACCCTTCTTATAAGTGTGCCTATCTTTCTCTCTTCCTTAGTCATGTCGTTATTTATAAAAATTCTCCCATCTCCATTGTCTTTCAGTTTTTTCTTGTTTTGCATTACTTTAATCCTATTTTCTTTGTATTTCATTTCTACCAGGCATGTTTGCTGTCCTAGTTTTCTAGCTATTTTGACGCTTATTTTGATCTTTAGGGCTTCATTTAAAAATCTTTGGGTTTCTTCTCTTAGCGCCTCTGTTTCATTCGAGTCCGCCTTAAGTCCTGTTATGACTATATTGTCCTCTCTCCCTTTTCTATCCAGTCTTTCCATTTTTTCACATAGTTCATTAATTTTTTCATTCATTCTGCAGTTTTCCTTCATAATTTTTTCATTCTCCTTCAGTGTGTTATTTTCCTGTTTAATTGCTTTAATTTCTTCTGCTAAATTTCTTTGTTCATTCATTATTTGTTTTATTTGTTGGGTCATTCCCTCCATCTGCGATGTCATGTTTGTCATTATCATCAGCATTTTATCCAGTTTATCTTCTTGCTTTTGTTCAGTTTTTGTGGGCGTTCTTACAATCCTTTTACTTTTCTTAAATACTACTTCCAAGTCGTCTCCATTACGCTTCTTACTCCCCTCAGCCGTGGTACAATCTTCGGAATCCATGTTCTTATATTTTACGCACTCCCCTGGTATGAATTTATTCG
This sequence comes from Cosmopolites sordidus, assembly GCA_031761425.1. Classification (NCBI taxonomy): domain Eukaryota; kingdom Metazoa; phylum Arthropoda; class Insecta; order Coleoptera; family Curculionidae; genus Cosmopolites; species Cosmopolites sordidus. Next base: position 509,201 of record JARFXV010001408.1, read on the forward strand.
ACAAGACGCTCCAGCCGCGTAAAGAGCTCACCCACCTCGATGGTTCGGAAGTGTTTCTCTTATCAGCTGTTCGGTTTTTTGGTAGTTTTGTTAATATTGTCTGTTTTGTTAATTGGTTTAATTTTAATACGATCCACCAAATTATATTATTACTTTTATATTTGTTTAATCCTCTTGTATTTTCTTTTTATTTCTATTTACACGTAACCTTCACTCTCACTGTCACTTTTATTGATATTATAACATTATTTATTTATAACATTACTTTTATATTAAGATTGGAGCACATTTTAATTCTCATTTCGTTTAATTCTTTTATGATTTACATAGTAGCAATTTTTTTAAATGATTAACTTGTGCAATGAGTTTGTTTATATTTTTCAGTCCAACTTGCTACTTTTACCTACAAAAACATTCATTATTTGAGGTTATAACTCAAGGTTATAGCTATTACATTAACAATTAAATTAATTAAAATTACTTGATTACATTATTTTTTTACCCATCTGATGGGGTCAGGATGTTCTGTTGTTAGACCACTTTCTTCTTTGAAATGAAGTGAACATATATACGTATCTTTGTTAATTTGATTAATCAGTTGGAATCGACTATCATCTCCTCCACAGTTTTTAACCCACAAATTACATTTAGCACACTTTGGACAAATTTTTGTATTTTTGTTTCGTTGATTTAATAAGTTTTCGATGATATTCAAGACAATGTTTTGGAAAACTAATAAAGTAATATAAATGCTCCGAAAATGATTTACTACACGTATAGCTGCGGCATATCCCATAACAACGTTTTTTTTTAATTTTTTTTTTTCTGGTAACATTATATATTTTTATTAAAATGCTTATATTAATATTTTACTTCAAGTATATAATAATTAAAACTGTACTATTGATAGTGAATTAATAATTAAATATAATTTTTTGTTAATTACATTGGAAATATAATATTCACAGCTTATACATGCATAAAGTGCCCGAAAAACATGGCGGAAGTTGAGGCGTGCGCTCAAAAAATGTTCAACTATGAAAAGGCCTATTGGCACAAACACTTCGACCAACTGACCATCGATTACTTCAGGAATTCTCAGATTGGGCGTTAGGAGCAATGGAAAACAATTCGGATTTTTATCGCAAAATCATCTCCGATGAGGCTCATTTTTGGTTAAACGGCTACGTCAATGATAAAAAAATGTCGTTATTGGTGTGAGTTAAACCCACAAATGATTCATCAGACCCCATAACATCTCGAACGATTCACTGTTTGGTGTGGATTATGGTACGGTGTCATTATCGGACCGTATTTTTTTAAGAACGCCGAAGGACGGATCGTCATTGTGAATGGCCAATGCTATCGTGGCATGTTATTCGATTTTGTCTTTCCGAAAATTAATGAAATTGATGGGGATGAACTATATTTTCAACAAAATGGTGTAATTTGCCACACAGCGGGCATTACGATAGATTTATTGAGCAATCAATTTACTGAATCGGTAATTTCACGGAATGGCCCATGAAACTGTCCAAGATTTTGAGATTTAAAACCTTTAGACTATTTTCTTCGGGGCTATGTTAAATCACAGGTGTACAACAACAAACCGAAGACTATTGATGAATTTTAAGGCCAACATTCGAGCAACCATAGTCGTCATTCGGCCGATATGATTTCTTCATCGAAAATTGGGCCAATCAGATCAACCAGTGTAAGAAGAGCCGAGGTGGTCACTTGAACGATATTTTGTTTAAATTATAAATGTCATGAAATATACCATCTAATAAAAAAAATGAGCACCATTTTCGGCCGCATTTTTTGTATTTTATTTCAAATTGACATCCTATAGCTCTTATTGGGAAACCCTTTATTGTGTCCTAAGATAAAAATTATAGCTTCTTTTGTAACTGTTAAATATTATTTTAATTCAAATTAAATATTTTTTTAAATTCATGAATTTATCGAGTAAAAAATCTACACTGACCGCGGTGGTCAGGCGAGGCTAGTCTCCCCTCTCAATCCAATGGTCCCAGGCTAGAATCCCTAGAATCCCTAGTCTATCCAACTTTTAGAAACAAACCTTAAGAAATAACATTCAAGTACTACGGAAATATAAAATTTGAACAATAATTTCCAATTTGTTAAATCAAACAGCAGAAACCACGTTGGAAAAGGTGAATAAACAGCGAAAGGAATGAATAACAGACGAAACGCGGGAGCATATTCGGAGAAGTCAAGAAGAAAAGCGAAAAATTATGCAGAGACAGCACAGAACGGAGACTTGAAATACAGGAAGGGCTGTAAAAAAACCTGCCCTGTATGGCAAAACATCATGGGCTGAATAAATGACTTAAGAAGCTCTAATCGCCGCAACAAACGCCGAACACCAGACAACTTTATCAAATAACAAAGAAATGTTTAATGAAAGGCTGTTCTGTCTATATTTCCACTTTATTATTAATATTTGACGCGTTTCGCTAACACTGTAGCTTCTTCAGAACTGGCTATTTTCGATGTTAAAATAGGTATAAATACAAACATTTTCTACAATAAAAATATAATTTTTTAAAGAAATCCATAGAGATGCTATTTATTGTCTGTACAAATTCAGTAAAGAGGATTTATTCAGGTCTATTTGGCCATTTAGAAGGGTTTTCGCATCTTTGAGACGGTATATTTCTAAACTCTCCAGATGGTTTAGTTTTTTGCCTTTGTAATGTACATGTAATATTTTAAATTCACTATAAAAAAGATGGTTCTCATTTAACAGATGTGAGGCATAGTTCGAATTATGTTTATGACTGAGAAAGCTTCTTTCATGCTCTTTAATTATTTTCTTGAAAGATCTGCCTGTTTGTTCTATGTAAGTTTTTGGACACGACCCACATTACAGTTGATATATCCCTAGTTTATATTTTTTGTTTGTTTTTGCCTTGCAATTTTTATGTTATTAGTTTTAAAGGCTACTTTTGCATTGTTTTTATATAAGAATTTTTCATTTTTTTCCGACGATTTACCAAAGTGTGTTATTAATTTAAATGAATGGTCTTTTTCATTCTTTTTCATTCATATTTCAGAGACTGCTCTTTTGTACAATTTTCTTTTTAGAACGTTATTTATTATTCTTTCTAAATATCCGTTGTTTAGGGCAATTGGTTTGATGATGTTTACTTCCTTATTAAAATCTGCATCTGATAAAGGAATATTGATTAGTGTATGTACAATGCTATGATATGCTGCTAATTTATTCTGTAGTGAGTGTATTGGTATATTGTGTATTCTTGTATCTGTTTGAGAGGGTTTGCGAAATATCTTGAAACTATGTTTGTTTGAGATTCGTGAAATTGGTAGATCCATGAAGTTTAACCTGTTATTTTTTTCTAATTGGGTTAAACATTTTTTAGTTTTGTGGAGAACATTAATATATTTAAAGAATTCACTTAGTTGTCTGTTGGTACCGACAAAGCATGCCAAAATGTAGACCAAAATACATATTGTTTACTTAATCCACTCTGGTGGATTATCGTTTCAATATTGTCCATAAATATTTCCGCGAGTAAGGGATTTAATTGGCTGCCCATGATCAAACCACAACCACGATCACAAAAAATATCTTGTTTATAATCAAAAATGGATAATAAAAGAAAGAAAAATCCAGTACGCAAAGATAGATATTTGTTATTCTTATCTGAAGGTATTCCATACAGAACTATTGTTTAGATTATACAATATACAGATATCTCAACGCACAAACAGATATCTCAACGCACAGTCACACCACCACCCCACTCAAATCTAGGCAGTAGCAAACATCCTAATCTCAAGATCTATCCGCCTTACGGACCACGATGCACAGCAGGCAGAACTCAACAACATGACGAACACTCTAAAACAAAACGGCTACTCAAAAAAGACAATCAACCGTGCAATATAACAACACCAAACACAAAAAAACAACAGAACAAGCCGAAGAGACATGCAACTTAATACTGCCATACAACAAAGGAACAATGGACTGTATCGGAAGACTTTTAAGAAAATACAAAATAAGGACAGCATACAAACCTCACCGAACAATAGGCGCGTCCTTGAGAAACTCGAAAGACAAGGTCAGACTAGAAAATCAAGGAGTTTATCGCATCCCATACTCAGGCTGTAAGAAAACCTACATCGGACAAACAAACCGAACAATATCTGCGAGAATCGAGAAACACAAAACAAGCATACGGAATAAGTAAACAACATCGGCATTATTCCAACACCAACTAGAAACAGGCTACAAAATTAACTTTGATGAATGCAAGGAGATAGCCAACATAAACCATTTTTGGGCACGCCTGATCACAGAAGCTATAGAGATCGAAAAGCAAGGAAGTTTAAACAAGAGGGATGACGCTCTACACTTGCCACCAACGTGGAAAAACGTCCTTAGACCAGCAGACCCAGACAGCACGATATCCAGAGCACGACTGGAAACAAAGACGTTTTTTCGCGTTTCACGCCCTCCATCCACCTGAGATTATTTTCTAAAATAATCCCGAAACTTCACTGGTGGTAAGATGGGATAAGGTTTCCGTAGTCGTAATGCTACTCACAAAACCGTTATCTTCCCTTTCCTTGGTGTTTCCGCTGCTTGGCCGCCAGACGGGGTGGGCCAAGCGCTTCGCACCACTCCCCTCTTGGAGACAAGTACCAGAGGGGGTGTAGTCTTAAGATATTATTTTATTTGCCGATGACATTGAAAGTCTTTCGGCGTAAATCATCTTTCTTACCTGTTGTAACCTGAAAGAGAAAAATCTTTCACCTCACCATTGCACTAATGTCTTTTCTTTTTCCAAACTGGGACATGGCGTCGCTTCCCTCGATGATGGTCCCTCGTTGGGCAGCAGTCAACCAATTAGCAGTCCAAAAGTTGGAGTTTCGGTCTCTGTGCCACCCCAAACTGCGAAGTCTTTCGGACTTCCAAGCGCCTCAGGAGGCGGAGCTGGCGCCAGTACCAGCCAATCGCTACCGACTAAGACTGTGGCCAGAAGAGATAAATATCACACGGCAAACCGATCTCTCTCAATATTCCAATCAGAGCAGCCGTAGAGTGCGGACGTGTTTTTCAGAGCTCCGATTGGCTAATAGCTTTTGACAACCTAATCTGTTGTATGGCGTGACTCGTGACGTCACCAACGATTTTTCTTGATTAATTACTCTGTTTTTTTTTAACAGTTTAATTTTTCACAGTTCTAACGTGATAATCGCATTCAGTTGCGACCGTGTGAAGTGAGTTGTGATGGTTTGGCTACCGAACGGGTACGCCAACTAATAAATCGAGAAGATACCACGACGATCCTGGCCAGGGAGTAATAGAATTAGTCTTTGGGCATATTTAAATATATTTTTTGAACCTTTAGGTTTCTTTTTAGATATTTTTTGGTGTTTATTTAGTTATTTAAAGTATTCAAAGTATTATTAGTGACATTATTGGTATAATATGGCTACACGGGCGTCGGGCCCTAACTTTGGGCCCGACGAGATCATTGCGAGCTTGCAAGCCGAGTTAGAGCAAGCAAGGCGCGATAACCATGGCTTAAACGAGACTATCTTTAAGCTCAAAGAGCTGATCAAAGACCTCAAAAATCAGGTAGCCGTCCTGGCGGCCAAAATTGATAAAAATCAACAGGCGACCGCCCGCACCAATGTGCCGGTTGAGGTTACAATACCTGTGACGAACGAAGTTTTAAGCGAGAGCGATTTTACTCCGCTTAAATCTCCTAAGGGCCAAGTTACCCCGATAAAAAAGATCACCGAGACACCAAAGATAGTGCTGGATGTCAGTGAAGGAGAAGTCGTTTCCATTGGTGGGGCTCGACGGACTCTGACTTTGAGAATGTCAGTGCAAAGAAAAGGCGCAAGACTAAGCGCCCTAGACGATCCTCCGAAGAGGAGAAACGACAAGATCAAGCACCTAGAAAAAAGATCGCCGGAGAGGCAGGTCCTAGTGGGGCACCAACGGCAGTAGCAAAAGAGGCTACTGATGCAAGAACACCGGTTGCAAAGGCCGAGAAAGTGCCTCCTGTGGTGCTCAAAAGCAAAAATCAGTACATAAAGGTTATGACCTTTATAAGCAAAGAAAACATAGGGACCGATAAGGTGCTGAACCGCCCCGAAGGGGTGAAAATTCAGCCCAAAACAGCTGGCGACTATCGCAAGCTAACGGCCTATCTAGATAATAAGAAGATTGCTTACAACACCTTCTGTTCGAAGATTGAGAAGCAGTTACACATCCTTCTTCGGAACATCGTTGAAACGGTTTCCGAACAAGAGATAAGAGAAGAGCTCGTCGAGCTAGGCTTTACTCCATCTAAAATCCAAAGATGAAAGAATAAGAAGGGCCAACCTCTTGCGTTGGTTTCTGTGATTCTCCCCAAAGATCAGAAGGGGATTCACAATATCAAATACCAGGTCTATGGACACACGGCAAAGAAGTGCCATGTACCCCCCAAATGTATGACGTGTGCTGCCAATCACGTATCAAAGTAATGCAAAAAGCCGAAGAATTTGCCGGCTAAATGTGCTAACTGTGGTGATCCCCAACCAGCGAATTCAAAAACGTGCCCCAAAAGACCCCCGAACAAGGGCGAGGGCAAAAAAGCTCAGGAGAAGACACCAGCTAATCCGTCGCCAAGGATACCGCTCCCAACCTTTGTCTGGGGGACGCAAAATAAGAATAAAATCCCTGTCGCCGCGCCGGTTGCTCCTGCAATGGCCGCTCCCAAATTGGAAGCTCCTAAGATTCAGTTACCGAATTTTGCGGTAATGATGGAGCAAATGATGCAGCAGATGGCTGCTATGGTCCAAGAGCAGCCTGCACTAGCCATGTTCCAAACCAACAATGAATAATAAAAATTCGTTGCGGGTGGTAACATGGAACTCCAACTCTCTGAACGGGAAAAAATTGGAACTTACGGCGTTTCTGGAAGATCACAGCATAGACATGGCTCTGATTCACGAGACCTTCCTTAAACCGAGCGAAAGATTCGGTGTGAGAAATTTCTTCTGTTACAGGGAGGACAGGCTCGGCGGAGCGGGGGCTGGTCTGATGATTCTCATCAAGAGAGGAATCAGACACAACCTGCTGCCTTCGACGGGCCTTACTTCCTCGGAAGTCATATCTGTGCAGGTGGCTCTGGAAGGTAATCTCGTAAACCTATCTACTTGGTACCAAAGAGCCTGTCATGAGTTCGATTCAAGTGAGGTTGACAGGTTCCTGAATAACAACGCTCCATTCATCATTGGAGGAGATTACAACGCCCATAACCGATCGTGGGGTTCGAATCTGACAAACAGGAGAGGAACTGACCTGTTATCTTTGGCGGAAAGATACGAGCTGAACCTCCTTGTTTCAGACGAACCATCCCGTTATGGCAGTTTCTTAAATTTCTTAATCATAAAGAATCTAACGAATCAATGGGAAGTCCAGGTTATCCCTGAGCTTACCTCGGATCAATACCCGGTAGTGCTGACAATCGGCGTCAAGGTGGATACCTTCCCGCCGAGAAAGAAATCTAATATCTGCTGGAGCATTTTTCAGCAGCATTTGCAGGACAGCGGGCCAAACCCGCGCATTGGTAACGTTCAGCAGCTTGAAGATGCGGTCAAAAAATTAACTCCTGATATAATAGAAGCCACGCAAGCGGCTACTAAAACCTATACGGATTCAACTCGGAGTACGTTGGACATCCTGTTCGAGGTAAAAGAGAAGATTCGTATAAAAAACCGGCTATCAGAGGCTTTCACCTGACTGGCGATCCTGAACTCCGGCTTCGTGCAAACGAAGCCAGGACAGAGTCCCAACGGGCTCTGCAGGAGTTTAGGAGCGACAGGTGGGATGAATTCCTGGCGTCAATCGACACGGCTAATCGATCATTATGGAAAACAGCCAAATTCATGGTGGGTAAGGTGAGGGCCCTGGTTCCCCCCTGAGGGCGGGTGATTCTCACGCCGTCACAGGAGCGGAGAAGACGGAGCTCTTCGCCGTAACCTACGAAAAGCAGAAGAGGAATAAAGTTGATAAATTCAAGCAAGAAGTTCTTTCTTACCAAGGAACTCCTAACCCCGGCTACTTGATCAGCCAAATTGTCTCGCCAAAGATAATACACGATATTATCCGAGGTTTGAAAGTCAGAAAAGTTCCTGGTCGCAACCGCATCTCACCGATGTAGCTGAAACGGCTACCTAACAAGCAAATTGCGCAGTTGACTAACATAGTTAACGCAATTTTCAGACTCCAGCACTTTCCATCTCAATGGAAACATGCCCAAATCATCGTAATTCTTAAAAAAGGAAAAAGGCCTCAAGAGCCAAGTAGCTACAGGCCGATAAGCTTGTTTAGCGCCCTCGACAAGATCGCCGAAAGAGCAATCTTACATGCTCTGAACCAACGAACGAACAAACCTGACGAACAAATGCTCGTCGATGGTGCACTTTCATCAGTCCAGCGAATCGAAGCGGGAGTACGGCAAGGTTCCCTTCTTGCCCCCATAATCTTCAATGTCTACATGGCGGACTTTCCAAAGGTCCCGCATGTGCAGACTGTATTCTATGCTGATGATACGTCTTTTTATACGTTGGCCCACACGCCCTGGGTGATCACATCGAGGTTGCAAAAGCAGATGTTGAGTCGAATTAGTCGAATGGCGACTAGCAATCAATCGCAGCAAAACCCAGACTGTCCTCGAGTTCGATAAGGCCCTTGCGTGGTCTTCGCATCTCAAGAAAGCCACCGGGAAAGCATACGGAATGTTCCGTATACTGTACCCCCTAATCAATCGTAGAAGTAAGCTCACGCTTGCCAGCTAACCCTGTATAAGTTCATGGTCAGATCGGTCCTTACTTATGGACATCCGGCCTGGTACCCGTTCCCCCCAACCTCACCGATTAAAAGACTTCAGTCTTTTCAATCACGTGCGCTTCGTACTATAGTAAACGCTCCCTGGTTTGTAAGAAATGCACAATCCGCTAATCAGAGCCACAGCAGCCTCATTGCCGGCCGTTGCCCCAGTGTGATCACTCACGTGGGTCACCACAATCCTACCTAAAGAACGGCAAATAAACCCTCCGGATAAACGACATTGTCGCGACATCCGGAAAAAATCAGAGAATAGAAGTCAGGGCCTTCGGGTCAACTTACCATCCAGGAAGAATAATTAAGTAAGCGTTCTCTCTCAGAAAGTCACGAATCTCGCAACAGTAAGCACCGAAGATGCCAAATGAGATTTTGGCTAAACGTCTGCAAACTCCCCACATGAACCAACTCGACTCGATGTGTGTGTGTGGACTACATTTCGGCATGTTTTGTCGATACCAACAAACACTAAGTGTATTTATTGAATATATTAATGCTATCGACAAAAATATATAAGAATTTTTCATTTTTTTTCCCGGCGATTTACCAAAGTATGTTATTAACTTAAATGAATGGTCTTTTTCATTCTTTTGTGGTTATATTTCAGAGACAGCCTGTACAATTTTCTTTTTAGAATGTTATCTATTATTCTTTCTGAATATCCGTTGTTTAGGGCAATTTGTTTGATGGTGTTTAGTTCTTTATTAAAATCTGCGTCTGATAAAGGAATATTGATTAGTCTATGTATAAGGCTATGTTATGCTGCTAATGTATGTTGAAGTGGTTGTAATGCTTTATTATGTATTGTTGTATTTTTTTGAGACAACAATACACAATAAATTATTACACCCACTACAGCATAAATTAGCACCATATCATAGCCTTGTACATAGACTAATCAATATTTCTTTGTCAGACGCAGATTTTAATAAGGAACTAAACATCATCAATCAAATTGCTCTAAACAAAGGATATTCAGAAAGAAGCATAGATAACATTCTAAAAAGAAAATTGTATAAAAAGGCCATCTATGAAATATACCCACAAAAGAATGAAAAAGACCATTCTTTTAAATTAATAACAAACTTTGGTAAATCGTCGGGAAAAAATGAAAAATTCTTATATAAAAACAATGCAAAAGTAGCCTTTAAAGGCAATAACAGCCTTGGAAAACATATCAAAAATTGGAAGGCAAAAACAAACAAAAAGATAAATTAGGGATATATCAACTGTGTTATGGGTCGTGTCCAAAAACTTACATAGGACAAACAGGCAGATCTTTCAAGAAACGAATTAAAGAACACGAAAGAAGCTTTCTCAGTCATAAACATAATTCGAACTACGCCTCACATCTGTTAAATGAGAACCATCTTTTTTATAGTGAATTTAAAATATTACATGTACATTACAATAAACCGTCTCAATGATGCGAAAACTTCTAAATGACCAAATAGACATGAACAAATCTTCTTTACTGAATTTGTATCGACAATAAATAGCATCTGTGTGGATTTCTTAAAAAATGTATATTTTTATTGAAGAAAATTTTTGTATTTATACCTATTTTAACATCGAAAATAGCCAGTTCCAAAGAAGCTATAGTCTTAACGAAACAGTGTTTCATTAAATATTTATAATGAATTTCCATTAAGTAGAAGCCAACACAATCCAAAAAATAACCAACAAATTAGCAGGAATGCAGAGTACCAGTGTACGACCTGTCAAAGCAAGTTCTTCAAGTTTCCGGGCAAGTTCTGACAACACTCTCAGAACAATTCAGTAGATAGATAGGGCATTTTCAAGAGGTATTGGGTGAACTACCACAAAATGAACAAAATGAAAAACAATGCAATATTAACTGCGATGCACCTTTAAAAATAAAAATTTAACGAGCTATAAGAGCATTAAAAAACAATAAAGTCCCAGGACTGGGGAATATACCGCCACGATTACTCAAGGCAGACCCTGAGGCGTGTTCCGAATTGCTATGACCCTTAATAAATCAGATGTGGGAGTCAAACAATGTTTCCAATGATTAGAATAACGGGCTAATAATTATATTACCAAAAAGAAGGAGACCTATGGATTTGTGACCTCTGCAAACACAATCATTAAATTTGCAGCACAAATCATTCTAACAAGATGGGAAGGACATAAATGCATCAAGGTCAAGCAGACTTCAGACCAGGTGATTCATGTACCGATTACATAAATACGGTTATGATAATATAGAACAGTCAGCTGAATGGAAATCACCAGTTTACTTATTATTTATCGATTTTGAGAGGGCATTCGACAGTTGTGCATTCGACAGACCCTGCTATATAGAAATTTTAAAACAACTTAAAATACCCGAAAACATTATACGCATTATTCGGGAAATATATACGAATGATTAGTGCTATGTAGCCTATGGTGGATATAGAAACGAGGAATTTGAAATTTTTACTGTGTGAGGCAGGGGTGTGTCTTCTTATCATGCTATATAGAGATATCATTTTTGTGTTTTTGTATTCCACATGCAATACTTCTACCACTTTGACCAATATATACCGCTTCCCAATCTTTACAGTTAATTTTATATACACCTGATTTACTATTTATTACTCACTTACATTCTGCAAACATTTTGTTTGTTTACACAAATAATCTTACTTCCTAGTTTGTTTATTTTTTACAACAAACATTACTCAGGTTAGCCACTATAGAAGACGCATACTTAGAGAAGCACTAGAAATAGAAAAGAACGGAAAATTAAATAGACGAGATGATGCCTTTCATATACCAGCAGTATGGAAAACACGGGAAATGATGCAAAACAAACATCAAACAATTCCGAAGATCCCAATACCTATCAATTGAAGTGTAATATAATAAACTGATCAATCAGAACCCTACAAGATACGCTCTCAGTTCGAAGCTGTCTACCTACCAAGAGAGCAAAAACATGAAAATGCCAGATGAGATTGTGGCGAAACGTCATCAAGAATGTGAAAATTTCTTAAACAAACAGATTGACACCCGGAAGAAAAATTTTCGGAAAAAAAAATAAATGTAGAGCGGGGCATATTGCCTGGAAGAAATGTTCCATAATCTGGATTGGGAATAGGATGGAATAAGGATTAATGATGCATACTTAAATCATCTTAGATTCGCAGATGATAACGTTCTTCCTTCACAAGACCCAGAGGAGCTGCGTAAGATACGTACAACAGCTGCAAAAGGCTGGGGGACCATTTGGCTTGAAAATAAACCAGAAGAAGAGTCAAGGATTTCTATTTTAGGAACGGTCCAGTCCGGAAGGTGGAACGGAAGGATGGACGCATGTTGAAGAGGCCTTTATCCTGCAGTGGATTGATACGGGTATGTATATATATATATATATATATATATATATATATATATATATATATATATATATATATATATATATATATATATATATATATATGTTTGGTTTTATTGTAAACTTAATAATTATTTATACAAAACTACATACATATCAGTCTTGAAAATAATCTCTATCACTTTCGATACGTTTCTGCCATTTGATACGTTTCTGCCACTGACCATTTGATACGTTTCTGCCATTTGACGACAGCTGGTGAATCCTCTCATCCGGTGGAATCGAAACAACGATTATGTTTTCTTCTGGATCTCTTCGATTGTGTGAAAATGCATATCAACAAGATGGTGTTGCAGAGAATGAAAGAGGTGGAAATGTGAAGGAGCCATATTTGGAGAATAGGCCACATGAAGCAACACTTCCCAGCTCAAAGTATCGATTAGCTGCCTAAGATTGCTGCCGCTTCACGGGACTGTGCATTATCGAGCAACAGTACCATCTGCCGAGATCCCTTGCCAGTATATAACCGTTTTCGATCGATCTTGTCACTTAAATGCATTAATGTTCTTGATAAGATTCAGAAGATACTTACAGTTTGCTGGGTTTTAGCAACTAAAAGTATAACGGTTTCGAAACCCAGGTCAGAACTTATTTGTACACCTAATAAGGCAGTAGTATAGCTAAACTTTACGTGGTGATGTAAAAGAATAACTAAGATAAATTAAGAAATGTTTGCGTGGATGAACCTCGTTTAGGAAAACTTTCCACGTCAACCAATGAATAAAACATTAAGTCAAGGGGCTGTTTCAAAGTAATGACCGATTAAGTATAAAATACATTAAAAATATTACTGTAACAAAATCATTCATGGTTTTTGCTGTAATTATATATATATATATATATATATATATATATATATATATATATATATATATATATATATATATATATATATATATATATATATATATAATTACGGAAGAAGACCGTCCTGAGATGGAGCGAAGCGTTAAATGAGTGTTTAGGAGCAGAATACCACTTTTCCAGCAGAGCAGAATACTCCATAGTGTTTAGGAGCAGAATACCACTTTTCCTGAAAAGAAAAGTCTTTGATCAGTGTGTCCTACCGTTTATGACATACGGAAGTGAGACCTGGACACTCACATCACAGTCAGTTCAAAAACTTCGAGCGGCGCAGAGGGGAATGGAAAATTGTATGCTTGGCATTACTAGACGGGATAGAAAGAGCTGCACATGGATCAGAGAACAAACGAAAGTGAGTTACATCGTTGGAAGAATAAAGCAATTAAAATGGAAGTGGGCAGGCCATGTAGCGAGGCGATAGGACAAGAGATGGACCAGGGCGGTCCTGGACTGGATACCGCTTGATCGAAAACGTCCACGGAGAAGACCGAAAACTCGATGGACTGATGACATTATTAAGTATATTGGACCCGAATGGCAGAGGAGAGCTCAGGACGCGAGAGTTGGAAGCATGCTGAAGAGGCCTTCATCCTGCAGTGGATTGATACGGGTTGATGATGATGATGATGATGGTATATACATATATATATATATATATATATATATATATATATATATATATATATATATATATATATATATATATATATATATATATATATTAGATATAGTACCGTGTAATCTGTACCTGTTTGCTCTAGTGAAGAATGTTCGTTGACAGAAATATCAGAAGTCTAGTAAAAAATGGTTTCGAAGAATGTAAAAAACGTTGGAATAAGTGTATTGCAGCGAGTGGGGATTATTTTGAAGGATACAAAATAAACTTGGATTAATTAATAAATAGTTCTTGTTTTATTTAAAAGGTCACCTTATTTTTTTATCATATACTATATTAACAATATAATACAAATAAATTTAAACGCAAAACTTGCGAACCCTTGCGGAAGTATGGACCTTAATAATCACCACAAGAATCTCAACAATCAAGTATCTAGCCCAGTTTGCTTCTTTTGATTGACAGGTATTTAGAAATGAAGGACCTTGGCCAAGAAGACAAACATCTCAATCATCTCATCTCATCTCAAACTCATCAATCAAACATGCAATCTTACGTATATTATCAACAAAAAGTTCGCCGCGATATCTTTCAAGGTGTTGGAGGTGTGTTAACAACGTATGTAATCGACAAAAACTATCAGAAAATATTCTTTTAGCGTATCTTCAAATAATTATTCTATTTACAGGCAAGGTGAGGAAGGGTTCAAGATCAGATCGGCGGTAAACAAGATCTTGATGCAACCGCGAACCACCGAGCTGTACGTTGACAGTATGGACAAAGTTGCAGGAGATTTGATCGGAAACATTAGATATCTTTCTCAGAATGATCCGAAAAATTTGATGCCAAGTGATTTTCAAAACGAACTGTATAAATGGACCATGGAATCCATGGGCGTTTTAACTTACAACAAAAGAATTGGTACAATTCCAGTATTTAAGTGTGTTTTATTCTGAGGGGAAAAGTTTATAACAGTCTGTCAGTGAGCTTTGAACTCCAACCTCCTCGTCTATACGGATCGATCTACAACAGCTCCTTGCCAGGTTTTGATATGCTGAAGTTCTTCACTATCACTTCTTATATTCTCCTGCCATCATATTTTTGGTCTATGTATCTTTATGTTACCCACCTATTCGTCCCTCCATGATTCTGCTATGAATGCCCGTCTAATTTTTAAGTGCGAATGGGCTACCTTTTTACACTATAATTCTTGCTATGTCAGCCGAAGAACTGATCTTAATTATCAAAAAGATAAAGCATGAAATCCATCTTTGTGGACTAGAGATAAACGAGGTGAAAATGAAAATGATTGCACAGGCCAATAATTGTTTTGGTGTCGGGATATTTGAAAAGATGAGTATTCAAACGAATTTAATGCTCTAAATTCAAATATGGCAATCATTGTGGCCTAGGAGCTCAAATTTTTAAGATATAACATTTTAGTGAAATATACGTTAAATCCACGGATCAAATAAAAAAATTAAACATGGAATATTTATTATTATATTATAGAAATAATATTATTTACTATGGTGGACCGCGCGAAGTACAGTAAGAGGCGTTTGTTGTTGTTAGCCTTCCTTTGCGCCCATACTGATTTAATTTTTTCACTATGAGCTTTTTTCCTTTCGTCAGACCAAATTGTTCGGCTCTTCCTACATTTTTCGCTCTGGTCAACCTCCTAAACATTAACCTTGTGTCTGAAACAATTTCTATCCTGAATTTCGCTGTGGGTAATATTTGCTGATCTTAGGTCCTTTTTAATTGCAGCAATCCATTTAATTCTTTCTATTTTAGTTCTGCTCCTATTTTCATAAAATTCAACATTTGTCTAGTTAGCCTACTCGGATTCATCCTTTTTCTCTCTTTCTTCTTCTTCTCATATCGTCTTCTTTTTCTCATATCGCTATGTATGTCTGGGTATTGTTTGATTTGTCGGTTTTCACGAAGTCGGTATGTTGTGCTATTTATTTGTTTGGGAGATTATTCTTATCATTTTTTTTTCTTTCTTTTCAATCTCCTCGATGTCTTTCTTTCTATTCAAAATGAGCGCTTCTGCGCCATATAGACATTTTGGCTTAATAACTGTGTTGTAATGTCTCAGTTTTGTATTTTTAGATATGCATTTTTTGTTGTAAATATTTTGTGTAAGTCTCAATGCAGTTTCCAATTTTTTGACATCTACTCTTATTGGTCGCTTTTTCCAACCCGTTTTCCATGATCACTTCACACAAATATTTAATTTGAGAGACTCGTCTGATGTTACAATATTTTATTTCTAGAAATGGTGTTCTTAGTCTATTGCAGGTCATGTATTGTGTCTTTTCAAGCCTTTTTTGTCCTGCCTTTCCTAGTCCTGCCTTTTCTACTGATTCTTGTAGGATTTCATCTGTTTTTGTGCCGATAATATATCTTGAGCTAAAATTGTTAGATCATAAGCAAACGCCAGACCTTCCCCAGTTTAGTGAGCTGGTCATTGTTCAGCAGCCGATTTTTTAAACACCACTCCTGTATTACTTTTTCTAGAACACAGTTAAATAAGAGTGGCTATAGTACCACTCCTTTGTCTAACTCCAGTTTTAATTTTGAAGGGCTCTAAGATGTCACCCATGAATGTAACTTTTGACCTTGTGTTAGTGTTGTTTTAATACTGCCAGCTTTTTCAATCTAGTCCTTGTTCTTTCAAGATTTGGAATAAAGATTCGCGGTCAATACAATCATATGCTTTTTTGAAAT
The DNA here is from genome assembly GCA_031761425.1 of Cosmopolites sordidus. Taxonomy (NCBI): domain Eukaryota; kingdom Metazoa; phylum Arthropoda; class Insecta; order Coleoptera; family Curculionidae; genus Cosmopolites; species Cosmopolites sordidus. Next base: position 525,722 of record JARFXV010001408.1, read on the forward strand.
CGTATGCAATCATATGCAATCATATTCGTTTTTGATGTCTTAGGATCAACTATAGATTCAGGATCTGTTCCCATCATGATCTGCCCGATTAAAAACCTGCTTGATATTTACCAATTTTAGGTTTTAACTGTCCCTGTGCTCTGTCTAGTCGACACTGAGATAGAATTTTGTAACAAACTGGGAGAAGAGATATCCCTCTGTAGTTGTTTCCATCGGCTTTATTTACTTTCTTATGTAGTGGATGGATTAGAGCATCTTTCCAATCTTCCGAAATCCGTTCGGTTCGCCAAACTTCTAGAATTTTAGTCATTTCCTTGATTGTACCTGGATAAGAGGACTTCAAAAGTTTAGCAGTGATTCCATCTTCACTAGAAGCTTTGTTATTTTTAAGTCAAATATTAAAATAAATAATTAATTAATAATTAATAATTAAATTTAATCAAATATTATTATATATAAAGATGGAGGAAAAAGTATTTTTAAATTCCATTAGTAATCTGCCATCATGTGCGTATCTTCTGCTATCTTCCTTGGTAGGGGCTACACGGGGTTACACTACTGTTAACTTCATTAGTATCAGAAGGGTGATAGAGGGACAATACTCGTCTTCACAGAGGTCTGGCAGCTAGTCAAACATTTAGATCTGCACTTCCTCTGAATGAGGAACCGGGCGTCTTGTAGAGACTAAATCAGATACTAACTCCACTTGCTGCGGTTGTTTCGATGGATTCTAGTAATATTTACAAGGCAGAAATAGCAGTCATCGGAGTGGTTTTTGGGTTCTCTCTAAACCATGAGTACGCCCAATTTTAGACTTTTTCTTTCGTTCACTGTCATAATGTTCTGTAGAAGCTTTACAGACCAGTTGCGGTGCCCAGGTTTTATTCCAATCACCAAGTCTAACACCAAAGTATCCAAGAAACGCTCTGTTTACAAAGTTACGAACAGTTTTTCTGTTTTCTTTTAACGTGTATTCTTATATATATATATATATATATATATATATATATATATATATATATATATATATATATATAATATATATACATATATATATATATATATATATATATATATATATATATATATATATATATATATATATATATATCTATATATATATATATATATATATATATATATATATATATATATATATATATATATATATATATATATATATATACACAATAGAGGCGGAGACCTCAGACTAACATGATCCAAAATCTGCCAACCCGCATTGGACCAGCGTGGCAGATTACGGTCCGTACCTTCAACATGGTATTTCAATATGTTGAAATATGACAGTACAACCTCAAAGTAGTTGCCCCTTGGCCTCCGGGGAATGAGGGCCGTCATTCCCCGGAGGCCAAGGGGCAACTACCTACGGCAGCGGGAAGACCTGCCCCAAGGCAGAGGGTGCTAAGAATCACCGGGTTAGATCAGGCTGCCATTGGACTTTTGACATTGCAACGTTAAATATACGGACTATGAAAACAGAGGCCCGATTGCAAGAACTGTTAATCGAACTTGACAACATACATTGGGATATTATTGGGTTCTGTGAAACACGAAGAAAGGGTGAAGAGTTAATCAAACTGGAACCAACTGGACACGTACTCTACACTCGAGGTACGGAAAATGGCCGATGTGGCGGAATTGGATTCCTCATCAATCGAAAGCTGAAGGACTGGTAAAATTTGAAAGTACATCCGACCGATTAGCTCAATGCGTCATTCAGCTGAATAAAAAGTTTAGGCTTCAAATCGTCCAAGCTTATGCACCAACTACAAGCCATAAAGATGAGGAAATTGAGGAATTTTATGATGATGTGGCCTAGCTTTTATACAAGGAGAAATGTAGGTACAAAATCCTGATGGGTGATTTTAAGGCCAGAATTGGAACAACAAGAACAGACGAAAATGCAACTGGCCCATATGGAACTGGTGAGCGAGACAATAGAGGTGACAGATTAGTTGATTTTGCTGAAGGACAAGAACTATATATTATGAATTCATTCTATAAGAAAAATATCAGCAGAAAATGGACATGGAAAAGTCCATCTGGGCTCACAGCGAAATTGACTACATCATGACCAACGATAAAACAATATTTACCAACTGTACTGTCCTTAACAATTTTAATGTTGGAAGTGACCACCGAATGGTACGAGCAAGGGTTCGGATTGACTGTCGAAAAGAGCGCGAAAGAATGGTAAGATCAAAGAAAGGCAAGGTGGATTCTGGAAAACTGCTGGAGAGAGGAAGCGATTTTGAGATTGCTTTGTCAAATCGGTTTGCTGCGTTACAAGATCCAGAGGAGGTGGAAATATCAGTTCAATATGAAGAAATCGCCAACAATGTACTTCAAACGGCTACTTCAATAGCACCAGAAGAAAAATGTCTCAAACAAACAAAAATCTCCAGTGAGACCATTGATTTAATGAAGAAACGGTGAGCAATGAGAAATGCAGGTAGTCCTTTTGGCAGGGTCGAGTACACTGAGCTCTGCAAAACTATAAGAAAACGTATCAGAGAGGACACGCGCCGATTCAATATGCAGCTAGTGCAAAAAACCCTGGAAGAAAACAAAGGAATTAACAAAGCTAAACAGAAGCTGAGAAACAAAAGAACGCAAATATATGCTTTAAAGCGTGAGGATGGCACAGTGTGCAGGGCGCGTACCCAAATGTTAGAGATTGTCGGAAGGTTTTACTCCCAGTTATATGAAGATCAGAGCCAGTCAGTGACAGCAATACCCACGGAAGAACAAATGCCAGATATCCTAGTGGAGGAAGTAACAAATGCTATAGAATCGATGAAGAACGGCAAGGCTCCAGGAAAGGATAGTACAACTGTTGAAATGCTAAAAGCTGGTGGTCGGACGTTATTTAAAACACTGGCAAAATTATACTCAAAATGCCTCAAAGAACAAAAAGTACCTGACTTATGGAAAAATGCAGAAGTGACCCTTTTACATAAAAAAGGAGCACAGGAAGATTTAAAGAACTACCGTCCAATAAGCCTCCTATCAGTGATGTACAATGTTTTCACTAAGATAATTTCTAAAATAATATTTAAAAAAACTGAATGACGCACAACCAAGGGAACAAGCAGGATTCAGAAGTGGATTCAGTACAATGGATCACATCCAGGTTGTGCAGCAGGTCATAGAAAGGCACAACGAATACACCATGTCACTGTGCTTGGCTTTTATCGACTACGAAAAAGCATTTGATTCCATCTCAAAGCATGCGATAATGGATGCACTGCTTAGCCAAGGTGTAGAGAGAGCCTATGTAAACCTATTAGAATCGATATATGATGGAGCTACAGCCACAATTCACCTTGATGATCTTGAAATGGGAATTAATATAGAAGGAGGTGTACGGCAGGGTGACGAAATATCGCCTATTCTTTTCTCGGCTGGCCTTGAAGAAGTATTCCGTAAACTGGATTGGGAACAGGATGGTGTAAAGATCAATGGTGCAAACTTAAACCATCTTAGATTTGCAGATGATATTATTCTCATTTCACAAGACCCAGAGGAGCTGCAAAGACGCATACAGGAACTGCAAAGGGCTGGCGAACCATTTGGCTTGAAAATAAACCTGAAAAAGAGTCAGGTTATGTTCAATAACTTCGCTCAGGACAGAAGAATTTCAGTTTTAGGAAGGGATTTAGAGATTGTGGACAGCTTTATATATCTTGGGCAGATGATTTCAATGGAGGGGAATACCGCCCGGGAGGTGGAACGGCGTGTTAAATGTGGCTGGCAGGCATTTGGTAGGCTCAACATAGTGTTTAAGAGCAGACTCCCACTTTGCCTGAAAAGAAATGTCTTCGATCAGTGCGTTCTACCCGTTATGACATACGGAAGTGAAACCTGGACACTCACATCGCAATCAATTCAAAACTTCGGGTGGCACAGAGGGGAATGGAAAGATGTATGCTTGGCATTACAAGACGAGACAGAAAGTCCTGCGCGTGGATCAGGGAACAAACAAAAGTCTGTGACATCATTGGAAGAGTAAAACATTGAAATGGGGATGGGCAGGCCATATAGCGAGGCGATGGGACGACAGATGTATATATAATCTGTTAGTGCCATCTAGTGGATTTTCCTGGAACTAAATCAACGGCAGATTTACAGTAAGACAAATATACAGAAACCAATACTTGTTTAATAATTTTAGAACATCCATACTTGAATGTATAGAATTGAAAGTAGAGTAGACAGAGAGAAATTGATTTAATATTTAGATTTAGCCCCCAAATATAGCTAAAATCAATTCTAAAATCTTAGGCATAAAAAAAAAAGTTTTTCTTGTCGGCCTTTGCTATCCATCGATACCGATAAACAGTAACATGCCAAAAATCAGTCAAATATGGCAATTTAAGGTAGTGACTCAATTCGTCTATCTTGGAGCTTTACTATCGAATGAAGACAATAATACTCATGAGATCAGAAGAAGAAGCGACATGGCAACAAATACAATGCGGAATTTGCAGAAGATATTGAAAGATAGGGACATAACACAGAACACAAGGAAGCAGATAGTAAAAACCTTAGTTTTCCAGTGTTACTATAACCCGCTGGAACTGGGACCATTAAAGAACAAGACTTGAAACGCATTGATTTTTTTGAGCTCTAGTGCTGGAGACGGGTCCTTCGCATTCTGTGCTCTATCATACAAACAATCATTATTCAAGAAATTAATGAACCCATATGACTATCCCAAATTATTCACGAACGAATTGAACGCAGGGACGGAATGACCTGGAAAGACTGGTAGTACAGCGACGGATTGAGGGTCATAGATCACGTGACAGGCCACCAAAAAGATAGACAGACCAAATTATAGACTTAACGAGAAGTAGTCCGAATATTATGTGAACGGAATGAGTTTCCATAGGTAATGACTCTTCTGTAAAGAAGAATACGAAGAAGACAAGAGAAGACAATTGAAGAAGAGATGGGCTACATTTACAAGTCTTCACTACAGTACAAATCAATTTTTTTATTGGAACCTTCGATGTGAAACACTAAACTTGAAGAGATTTACCACTAAACACCAAATAAGTTTTAAGCCTCGCTTTGGAGAATATGGTAGCCGGTATTGAGACTGGTATTAAACACTTACCCGAGTCTTTCAAACTTTTCGTCAAAGAGTCATGTAAAGGTAAAATTGTAAAAAAACTATTTCAAATAAAAATCAAGATATGCCAAATGTTTTCAAGATTGTCAAGCATGTGGGACAGTAGGATTGTTTATATTTAAAATCAAATAAGGGAAATAAGGTTGTAGTAATAGACAAATCTGATTATTTTGAACGTGTGGAAAAATTAAATCCAGAGGGTCTATATAAACGATTAAGGTAGTTTTAGCATGAGTAGTAGTTTTAGCTTTTCGACAGATTTTGCTCATGTTTTTGTCACATATTAAGAATAACGTTTATTTATAAATCCTGAAGTTTAAGATTTTTTGACCGTTTAGAACGCGAGATATTTAATAACAAAGTTTACAATTTTCAGGGTCACTCTCCATTTAAAGCATGTCAAACTTCCTTTGCATCCAACTACTTTCTGTTATATTAAAAAAATCTCTCGACAGAATTAACACCGATTTAAAAAAAAATGGTAGAGTAAAGAAAAATATCTTTGAAATAGATTTAACAAAAGTAGCACTTTGCCGTTTTGTTAACGAAATATAATAATTAAAAAAATAGTAATTTTACAATTTCAACGTGTTATTTTTATGGTTAACGATAATCTGGCAACTCTGTGCGTACAGCTGTCTTGAGTACTGTAGAGTAAAGAGAGATTAAGTTAATTAAGAGATTAGAGTAAAGAGAAATTAATATTAATACAAACTTACCGAGAAATAGCTTTAGAATTTACATTAGAAAGCTGTGATATATATATATATATATATATATATATATATATATATATATATATATATATATATATATATATATATATTTTTATTATTTATTTATAAAACATCCCTGAGGAAGTTTTCCAAAATTACAATCTGACCAAAGTTGATCAATGAGTAATGTTGTACAAACCTAAATTACTACAAAAGAAAAGATGATTTTAAGAACTTACTCACTAGTATCCCTTAAATTAAATCCAATAATTTAATTACACCAATATTAACGTATACACCAGCACTATGCTCTGCTTTTTTACTAACACAAACGTTCAAACCAACTCAAAGGGTTTGGTCCTCTTAAGTCTTCTGATTTGACTTGCATTATCAAGGAGCTGGATGGCCTCGACATTGACGTGCTGAAGAAGTCGCTGCTCGTGACTCTGGGCAAATCTGCTAATGGTCTGGGTAACGGTGTCCATTTCCAAGTCCCTATGGAGGTCACTGTTTCTGAAATACCAAGGGGCATTTGCAATGTTCCTTAGTACTTTGTTTTGGAATCGCTGGATTATTTCCAAGTTATTCTTTTTGGCGCAACCCCACAGCTGGATGCCATATGTCCATACGGGCTTTAGAATTTGTTTGTACAAGAGTACTTTGTTGTAGACTGATAGAGGGGAATTTCGTCCAAGCAGCCAATACATTTTTCTAAATTTGATGTCAAGTTCTTCTTTTTTCTTTTTGACATGAGCCCTCCAGCGTAGCTTGGCATCTAATGTTATACCCAAATATTTTGCTGTATTAGCATATGGTACTTGGATATTATTTATACTAACGGGGATATGTTAATTTCTTTTGTTCGTGAAATTAATATGGGCGGATTTAGACTCATTTAATTTGATTCGCCATTGCTTAGTCCACTTGTTAATTTTATTAACTGAGGTTTGCAGGTTTATTGCCGCTTCTTCGTGGTCTACGCCTACAGCCATAATAGCAGTATCGTCAGCAAATGTTGCTATCGTGTCTGGGTCTAATTCAGGAATATCACTGGTATATAATAGGTAAAGGACTGGTCCCAATACACTACCTTGCGGTACTCCCGCTTTAATATTTTTTAGTTCAGAGTATGCATCTTCCTGTTTAACTCTGAAATATCTATCTGAGATATAAGACTTTAATAATTGCGCAAACTGTAATATATATATATATATATATATATATATATATATATATATATATATATATATATATATATATATATATATATATATATATATATACCAGGTGTCCCATTAAGGATGGATCGCGGCCGTATCTTGAAAACTATTTATCCCACAGTTTTGTGGAAAAAGAATTGTACTAAAAATGGTCATCAGAAATTCACTAAAAATATTTTTAAGCTTCTAAAACGACCGCAAGAGGGCGTGACGAGCTAAACATTTAAAAAAAAATTTTTTTTTGTGTATTTTCAAGTGTTAACCGAGTAAGAAAAATTCTACGTTATAATAAGCAAACTGTCTCCTACAACTTTGTTTTATGACATTTTGTCGTAATTTCACGAATAGAGGGATGGGGGGGGAGTTTTACCTATTGAGATAAAAAGTCGTCTAATGTCTGTTTGCCTTAATCGATTTTCCTCAATTTGGATTCATAAAAGGCAATTGCTGGGACAATAAGATAGTTTGGGAGATAAATTATTTAGTTTATAAATGAAATCGCGAGGTGGCGTTACATTCAAAAATAGTTTTTTTGAAGTTTTGTTCAGATTTTTCAAATGGAATTTTAAGAGGAATCGTCCAGTGAAAACCCGAAATCGATATCTCTGGGTGATCGGACGTGCCCACTCTGGTTACCATAGGGGCAGATAGCAGTGGCTATTGGTAGTTTCGGCAGCAGAGGTCTGATCTGGCCTAGGGAGCGGACACCCCCGAAGTCGTCCATCGGCGAAGCTGGTGGCGCTTCAACCTAACCAAGAGAATTAGCCTTAGCCCCGAATCTGGAGAAGTATCGATGCACTGGGATCGACAGCACCATGAAATCCATCCATCCCGAGCTATCAAACATCAGAATAACATCAATCAACATTGCATAACAACAATAAACATCAGAATAACATCAACAAATAAAGAGAATACGTCACAACAACATCAATAGAATAAGAACCGAGAAACACGCCATCTCCTTCAACATCCATCAAGCGACTTTACGCCAGCCACGAAGAACACCAACACCAGTCAAGAATAAATTTCTAAACTTTGTTTCCGATCCTCGCGGGTTGGTCTCGGAGCAGTATCCGCTTTTTCTAACATGATCGATTAATCTCGATATAACACCATGAAGGCACGGTTAACCACGCTCAAAGGACGGCGTCTAAAACTTGCACCGATCACGTCTGACGCGAAACGGACGTGGTCGTCAACAATGGAACAAAAGTAAGGGCCCCAGGGTCAACTTAAAAGCCAGGAAAGAAGTAGTAGTAGCTTCTTTTGACGTTTCATCGTTGTTTCCGAATATCGCGATTCCACATACCTTGAAATACCTGAGGAAGTTACTCGAGTTAAACGGTTTCAATATTGTTTCTGAGTACATCTCCCTAACGAGATTATGTATGAAGCAACATTATTTTTAGCCTAATAACAGGTTTAGCGAACAACAAGAAGATACGGCAATGGATAATCCTCTGTCACACTTCTTAGCCAACTTATATTATGAGTAAATTTTAAACCGAGGTGAAAGGTGAATTCAACTACTTTCCGAGGGTGCCGTTAATATAGGTGGATAATGTTTTTGGAATTCTCGATTCAAAAAATTAAAACTTGCATTCACGAATGAGCTCAAAATAATTTAGAGATTACCATTTTTGGATGTTTTACCCAATGAAAAGAGTAAAAATTGAAATACATTTCTAATAAGGACCGAATCTGAGCACCTGCAGACCCCACAATGCGGGGGGGGGGGGGGGGGTACAGCCCCGGCTGGGGGGATGGAGCGTTGAGGGCCCAAAAGGAAAAATGAAAAAAATATATAATTAATAACTACACTAATTAAATTTTAAATGTTGCATTGCAACGTTCCACATAGAATAACTGTTTTTATTTTAAACCAAACTGTGTTAAGCAATTTACTAAAAAAACACCTAAAAAAGTGGATGAGTCATTGGTATTAAAGATTGGCAGAATTTACCTAAAAAATAACAACACACGCCAAATCTGAACAGCATATTTTGGCCTGTATAACTTGGGAACTAACATCAATGGGAAGAGACAAAAAGATTAGATGATATTATGGATTCAGAAAAAGAGAGTAAAAATGTTGGAATCTGGTCTTGGAGAGTGTCATTGACATCACTAGAACATTCGCAAAAAAAGCTTTTAATTTAGAGGCTCTAGTGCATAGCGGAAACTACGATGGCATTTTTTTTATCAACTGAGCAGCTATTAGCCAAGTACGATCCTATCATGGTGCAAGTTTTAAGTACGCCAAAAGGACATACAAAGTATTTAAATCATCACATACAAAATCAAATTGTTAGTTGTATATCTTCCTATATTAAAACAGAACTCATTCAGAAAATACATAGAGCCCAGTATATTCAGTCATAATTAAAACAATACCAGATCTATCTAAGAAAAACCAGATATATAGTATGATACGTTGATTTATCTAAAGCTGGACTAGATGATCAAAGAAGTTAAGGGGAAGACGTTTTGGAATTATGGGATTTTTTAATGTAAAAGACCCAACTTCTGCTGATCTCTCTTCAGATATCCAGTTTGGAAAATTGGGGTTTAGGTATAAAAAAGTGTCGACGGCAAGGATATGACGGAGTTGTAGAAATGAAAGGAGCATCTTTTGAAGTACAAAAAAGATTGCAAGAGATTGAAGAGCTGGATGTATATGTTCATTGTTCTGCTTATAATCCTAATTTAGTAATTAATGACGCAGTTGAAGGCTTTAGAGATGTAGCAAACTATTTTATAGTATTGCAGTCTATATATATATATATATATATATATATATATATATATATATATATATATATATATATATATATATATATATATATATATATATATATAGACTGTTATATATATAGACTATATATATATATATATATATATATATATATATATATATATATATATATATATATATATATATATATATATATAGACTATATATATATATATATATATATATATATATATATATATATATATATATATATATATATATGCAGAAATAGATAAACAATAGAAATAGAAAAAATGGAACGCCTAAAGAGAAGCGATGATGACCTCAATCTGGCAGATACGTGGAAACCAGTAATAAACCGACAGACCAAAGCTCACCGGCTGCAGTCGCGAAAGCAACTAACTACCACTGTGACACCCCAAACATCACCCGAGGGGGCGGGGCCAACACCAGAACCAATAAGAAGTACGCACCATCACAATCTGTGACCCAGAAAAATATAAATATTACCAGACGGTTTCGACAGTTTTCAGTCTTCACACAAGCATTGGGAATGTCAAATCCTTATCATCATCATCAGCCCTTGTCGATCCACTGCAGGATGAAGGTTTCTTCACCATGCTTCCAACTTTAACGATCCTAGGCTTTCCCCTGTCACTCGAGTGCTATATACTTAACGATCTCATTAGTCCATCGAACTTTTGGTTTTCTTTGTGGGCGTTTGCGATCAAGCGGTATCCACTACAGGATTACCCTGGTCCATCTGTAGTCCCACCGCCTCGCTATATGGTCTGTCCATCTGCATTTCAATTGCTTCACACTTTCAATGAAGTCACAAACTTTCGTTTGTTCCTTGATCCATGCGCAGGGCTTTCTGTCTCGTCTGGAAATGCCAAGTCTACATCTTTCCATTCCTCTCTAGGCAACCCGAAGTTTTTCAATTGATTGCCCTGTCAGTGTCCAGGTGTCACTTCCGCATATCATAACGGGTACGATCGAAGACTTTTTTTTCAGGCAAAGTGGGAGTCTGCTCTTCAACACTATGTTGAGCGTGGCAAATGCCTGCCAGTTACATTTAACACGCCATTCTATCCCCCGGGCGGTACCCTCCTCCATTGAAATCCTCTGTCCAAGATATAGAAAGTGATCCACAATCTCCAAATCTCTTCCTAAAACTGAAATTCTCCCGTCCTCAGCGAATTTATTGAAAATAACCTGACTCTTTTTCAGGTTTATTTTAGGCCAAATAGTTCGCCAACCCTTTGCAGCTCCTGTATGCGCCTTTGCAGTTCTTCTGGATGTTGTAACAGGAGAACGATATCATCTGCAGATCTAAGATGGTTGAAGTTTGCACCATTGATTTTTACATTATCCTGTTCGCAATATATATATATATATATATATATATATATATATATATATATATTTATTTGATCTCCTCAATTGCCCCGAACGTGACACAAGATTCCAGAAGGAAAATTGTATCTATACCCACTCAGAATCACCACCACCAACACAGGAACAGATCCACAGGCACATAGAAAAACTGAAGAATAACATGACATCCGGTGAAGATGGTATCACCGCGGAACTATTGAAAAATCTTGGACTAAACTCACTGCGGGAACTTACGCAAATTATCACGAACATTTGGCAAGCAGAAAAATTACTAGATGAATGGAAGTGCGCTCTTATACACCCGCTGCACAAAAAAGGACACAGAACAGAGGTGAACAACTACAGAGATCTTCTTACTACAAGTCACTTACAAAATCCTCTCAACATGCCTTCTCCAGAGAACACAGGAACAATTAGAACACAAAATTGGCGAGTAGCAGGCAGGCTTTAGCCCTGGTCGCTCATGCACTGAACAAATCTTTAACTTAAAAACAATACTGAAATACAAAGCTATCAGGAACGTCCCAGTCATCTGCACGTTCGTGGACTTTAAGAAAGCATACGACTGCATCGACCGAAAATATCTGTTCATCACCCTAGAAGAACAAGGACTTGACCCTAAAACACTATGATTAATTAAGCAGACACTGACCGACACAGTCTCTAAAGTGAAATTTATGGGAGAAATTTCCGAACCCTTCATGATTAATACCGGAGTATGCCAAGGAGATGGGTTATCCCAACTCCACTTCAACCTGGTATTGGACAAAGTCATAATGAAATAGGAAAAGTAACTGACAAATCAAGGACCCTGGAAAACAATACGACTCGGACGAACCAAAAACAATATAGAAATCTCATGCCTAGCCTTCGCCACAATCTTTCGCCAAGGACTAGCCATATTCGCAGACAATGAAATAAAGGCAACTAAACAGATAGAAGGCCTCAAAGAATGTGCAGAGAAAGTTGGCTTACAAATCTTCTTTCACAAAAACCGAATTCTTTCGCTCAAAATTAGATGTCAAAAATTTGAACACCAAATACAGCAAAATGAACAGGGTCACACATTTCAAATACCTGGGCGAGATTCTCGAATCTACAGGAGGAGAGAAGATAGCACAGAAGACTCGATTACAGTTAATGTAGAGGGTATACGGCAAGACACACAATATCTACAATAAGAAATCCGTATCCACACACAAAAATAAGACACTACAACAAAGTAATCAAACTACTACTAAACAGAGGTACTATATGCAAGCGAGACACGTACACTCTACACAAAAAGCGGCATAGAAAACATACTGAAAGAAGAACGCAAAACTATGAGGAAAATTCTGGGCCCAAAACTAATAGAAGAAGGCTATAGACTATATTCCAGGCAGACCACAGAGAGAATATCGAATATAGCGGCCGACATAAGAAAAAGAAGGTTGAAATTCTATGGACGTATCAGCGATCTCCCATCGACAAGACTCACCAACAAAATTCTTACATACATACAAGGGGTCAAGTTAATAGTACCATAAATCGCACAAGTTAGAACTGATCTGGGAAGGGCACAAATTGATCCGACAGAGATTGAGGACAAAAGCAAGTACAGAAACAAAATACATATGTGGAACGTTGCATCAGAGAGCGAAGTTTCAAGGAGATCGGGGATAAGGTGGATAGAGGAGAGAAAGAGGATCTACGTAGAGAGGATGAGAGAGGTGTGGAAGATCAGAAAGAATACTAAAAAATGAGTCGAAATGCTTTGCGTCATCCAACCGGGTCTTTACGCACCTAATAATATATATATATATATATATATATATATATATATATATATATATATATATATATATATATATATATATATATATATATATATATATATATATATATATGAACATTTTGTTTATTACTTGACTGGGGACGGGCTCCATCCATCCCTTCCATTGAAGAGCAGATGTTTCGTCTCTTGATGTTTAAACTCTTCAGGGCACCAACATGGGCTCTCTCTCGTCAAGAATAGGAAGGTCCCATCCACAGTCAACAACCCATATCAAACCCAAGCCAACTCCAAAGCCTGCCCCCAAAGACCCCCTAACAAGGGTGAGGGAAAGAAAAATCAATCGATTCCCCATCCAAACCTCCGCCAAAAATCCCCCCCCCCCCCCAACTCTCATGTGGGGGATTCAAAATAATAATAAAGCGCCAGCTTCCGCGCCGGCTGCTCGCCCTAAGCTCACTCCTAGGATGGAGGCTCCAAGAATTCAGTTACCGAACTTCACGGTAATGATGGAGCAAATGATGCAGGAGATGGCTGCTATTGGCCAAGAACAGCTAAATGCCACACTAGCCATGTTCCAAACCAGCAACGAATAATAAAAATTCGTTGCGGGTTGTAATATGGAACTCCAATTATCTGAACGGAAAAAAAATGGAACTCACGGCGTTTCTAGAAGATCACAGCATATACGTGGCTCTGATTCAGGAGACTTTCCTTAAACCGAGCGAACGGTTCAATGTGAGGAATTTCTTCTGTTACAGGGAGGACAGGCTCGATGGAGCGGGAGGTGGTCTGATAATTCTTGTCAAGAGAGGAATCAGACATAACCTGTTGCCTCCGACGGGTCTTACTTCCTCGGAAGTCATGTCTGTGTAGGTGGCTCTGGAAGCTAAACTTGTCAACCTGTCCTCATGGTACCAGAGAGTCACGAGTTCGATTCAGGTGAAGTCGGCAGGCTCCTAAATAACAATGCTCCATTCATCAATGGATGAGATTACAACGCCCAAAATAGATCGTGGGGTTCGAATCTGACAAACAGGAGAGGAACTGATCTGCTATCTTTTGCGGAAAGATACGAGCTGAACCTCCTTGTTCCAGACGAACCATCCCGCTACCGCAGCTTCTTAGATTTCTTTACCACAAAAAATCTAACGAATCAATGCCAAGTCTAGGTTGTCCATGAGCTTACCTCGGATCACTACCCGGTAGTGGTAACAATCGGCACCAAGGTGGATACCTTCCCGCCGAGAAAGAAGACTAATATCTGTCGAAGCATTTTTCAGCAGCGGGCCAAACCGGCGTATTGGTAACGTTCAGCAGCTTAAAAATGCGGTCGAAAAATTAACCCGTGACATAATAGAAGCCACGCAAGCGGCTACTAAAGCGTCTCCAGAATCAACTCGGACTAATTCGGACATCCTGTTCGAGGTAAAAGAGAAGATTCGAATAAAAAACCGGCTTTACAGACGCTATCACCTAACTGGCGACCCTGAACTCCTGCTTCGTGAAAACGAAGCCAAGAGAGAGTCCCAACGGGCTCTTCAGGAGTTTAGAGACGACAGGTGGGATGATTTCCTGGCGTCAATCGACATGGCTGATCGATCTTTATGGAAAACAGCCAAATTCATGGTGGATAGGGTGAGAGCGCCGCTTCCTCCCTGAGGACGGGTGATTCTCACGCCGTCACCGGGATGGAGAAGGCGGAGCTCTTTGCCGTAATCGACCAAAAGCAGATGACCTCTCCTCGACCCTCAGTGGAGAAGAGGAATAAAGTTGACAAAATATCTCGTCGAAGATAATACACGATATTATCCGAGGTTTGAAAGTCAGAAAAGTTCCTGGTCGCGACCGCATCTCTCCAATGCAGCTGAAACGACTACCCAACAAGCAAATTGTGCAAATTTTCAGACTCCAGCATTTTCCATCTCTATGGAAACATGTCCAAATCATAGTAATCATCAGTCCAGCGAATCGAAGCGGGAGTACCGCAAGGTTCCCCTCTTGTCCCCGTAATCTTCAATGTCTACATGGCGGACTTTCCAAAGATTCCGCACATGCAGACTGCATTTTATGCTGATGATACGCCTTTCTTTACGTCGGCCCACGCGCCGTGGGTGATTACATCCAGGTTGCATAAGCAGACGTTAATAGCCTCAAGATGGCTAGTTGAATGGCGACTAGAAACCAATCGCAGCAACACCCAGGCTGTCCTTTTCACTCGAAGAAAAGAGCCCCGATCAAGTGGGCCAAAACGGCTCACTATCTGGAACTTGAGTTTGATAAGGTCCTTACGTGGTCCTCGCACCTCAAGAAAGCCACCGGAAAATCATACGGAATACTCCGTATGCTGTACCCCTTAATCAATCGGAGAAGTAAGCTCACGCTTCACAATCAACTAACCCTGTATAAGTCCATGATCAGATCAGTCCATATTTACGGACATCTGGCCTGGTACCCGTTCCTCTCAACTTCATCGATTAAAAGACTTCAGTTTTTTCAATCACGTGCGCTTCGCACAATAGTAAACGCTCACTGGTTTGTTAGGAACGTGCAAATCCACCGGGAGACAGATATTCCAGAGCTTCAGACGTACCTGTCCAGACTACTGGACAAATTCCTAACGACGGCCAATTCGGACACTGCGCTAATCAGTTCCACGACAGCTTCATTGCCGGCTGTTACCCCAGAGTGACCACTCACGTCGGTCATCACAATATTGCTTAAAGGACGGGAAATAAACCTTCCGGATAAACAACATTGTCGCGACACCCGGAAAAAATCAGAGAATACAAGTCAGGGCCTTCGGGTTAACTTACCATCCAGGAAGAATAAGTAAGTAAGGGTTCCACAATCTCATGTGGAACACACAACAATCTGCGTCTCCGCCTAAATGAACATTTTGTTGATTACTTGACTGGGGACGGGCTCCACCCATCCCTTCGACCGACCTGTTAAAGAAGTCAATATGTCCCATCAATTCATACACACACAGGTAGAAAAACACACACAAACATGTATATATTTTGAGGTAACACTGAAAAAACTTAATCCCACATGGTGAGAAGATTCAGGTTATCATCTTTTCAGTCTTCTATATATAAAGCTGGACACGTAGTTTTTGGTAAGTATATTGCAAAGCTTATTTTAAGGAAAATTTATATTTACCAGTTTGTACCTTATTTTCTTTTTGTAAATATTTTTTTTATATTCATGTAAATTTAAATTTTATTTATTTCTTTTCATGCCTTATCAAACCTATAGTATTATACGTATTTACTGACAAAATAATAAATTACTCTTGATAAATGATAAAGTATTCTTGAAAAATGTAGTCTTTTTTTATAGGGGGGGGGGGGGGGAGAGCCCCTGCTGATTTTTTGTAGGTGAAAATTTATAGATCTGGTCCTGCTTCTAACGATTCGAATCATAGCTACCAAAATAATATGCCTACTTTTAAATGGTATGGTAAATAGATCAATCAATTTACTTTAAATAAAGATAATTATAACTAAGAATTGAAATCAATTAGGGAGATGTCCGAAGTGAATGGTTATAATAAGAATATTGTAGATAAATTAATCGGAAAAGATAAGTTTAGAAAATTACTGAAAAAATCTTCGACTTTTCGTAAGGATCAGAACAAAAATAAATTCATCGTGATACCGTTTAATGTCCAGTTAACACGAGTGCTAGACAAGATTTTGAAAAAGTGGAGGATTGGTGGTAGGGTTGTCTAAAAACCATATAATAAATTGGGAGCCTTAGGTTATCCAAATAATAAAGTAGATCAATACGAAAAGATCCATATTAACCAGATTTAAAGATCACATTGTAATTGCAAAGCTATGGGAGAAATAAAAAATTTTGAGTTACCCAACGTGCACTTGAGCATGACCATAATATAGATATTAGTAACTTAAGACTTGTTGAAAATGTAAGTAATAATAAGACTTATAAAATGATGCGCATGAAAGCGTTCAATAGAGAAATGTAAGAAAACCTTGAGTCGATATAAAGGACCTATACCGTTCAGCTAACTTTTTCAATAATTAATATAACGCTCAGTTAACTTCATAGTTCATGATTTTTACACGCTTTATTAGGTATGATTGTCAGATAAATAGAACATAGTTTAGTTTTATAATTAGATTAGAAGAATCGCGACTGGAGATGTTTAAAAAAGCGATTTTGTATTTAGTAGGTAAATCTCTTCGAGTTTAGTTATTATAGTACATTAAACTCAAAGATCTATGAAATCATCTCCTGGTGATGCTAACATGGTTAGCGAAACGTGCGTCGAAAACTAAAAAAAAAAGGATTTGGTGTTTAGTGCTAAATCTCTTTGAGTGTAGTGTTTCACACCGAAGGTTGCAATAGAAGAATTGATTATAGTACATGTAGAAATATTTTTGGTCTTTGCTTGCATCATTGACCCCTTTTGTTTTTGTGTCTAGACACTTGATCAGTCTTTTATATTCTTTCATCTTTCTTTTATACTCTGTTTAATATTTGTAATATTACTGCTCACACCTGTTTTGCATTTTGTTTTAAATTTTTAATTGATGTGGGCTTTTAAAAACTGAAATATTACAATGTATTAACTAAATGCAAATTCAATCGTTAAGATATTTCTAGATGCCTTGAAACGAAACTTGGACAAAACCTCCGAAACACAAATGTTCATCAACAACGTACTGGATCTGTTTAACTTGATGTACAAACTTGACGTTTTACCCTCTTTGTGGTCCTATATCTCCACTCCAAACTGGAGAAAATACGTGAAGATTTTAAACTTCCTTACTGAGTACGTATGCACAAACTACACACATCAAAAATATGCCCGCGCCCTATATTCCAGGTGTTGTGATTAATAGTTCATGTTTTTTTAAGGGAGGGCGCCGGAAACAATCCTCCTTTCACAGTTTAATCTCTTATGTAATTTTGTTGCTACTACAGTATCTTTCAAAATGCCATTGATGATTAAACGATTTCGAGTTATATTTTTTTCGTATGGTAAACATATTGAGTTTCAAGCCTAATAAAATAATAAGCATTTGAAGCACGTACTGCTTTTCTTACTTAATCAAAAAAAAAACGCGAGTGAAAGCCGTTGTATACTTGTGGAACCTTACGGTGATAATGTCCCAAAGCAAGATGCTTGTGGACATTAATTTGGATGATTCAAAAGGGGTGATTTTGACTTGAAAGACAAAGCACGCCCAGGTCAACCGAAGAAATTTGATGACACCGAATTACAAGCAATATTGGTCGCCGAATCACTTGTGATCATCTGCAGGCCATGGCAAAAATCCATAAGGAAGGAAAATGAGTATACCACACCAGGTGAACGGCAGATACATGGAAAAGCGATGACCGGTGTACGAGGTTTTTTGTCGGTATGAAAGAAAACCCGTTTTGACGACAAAACCGATATATTTCGAGAAAAAAGAAAAACGAAAACAATGCTGCACACGTGGTGGAATCAGAAGGGTGTCGTGTACTATGAGCTGCTGAAACCAAGTGACACAGTTAATACCGTTCGCTATCGTCAACAAAATGATCAATTTGAACCATGCCTTGATCCAAAAGCGATCGGAATGGACTACAAGACTCGAAAAAGTGATATTGCAGCCCGATAACGCCCTATCACACACACCGAGAGCTGTCAGAGACCCCATTTCAGAATTGGCTAGCAACTCGTGTCCCACCTGCCGTACTTATCATACTTGGCCCCTTCCGACTTGTTTTCATGGATGTCTCACGCATTTTCCATGACACGCTTCAATAATTACGGAGATGGCGAAAAATTCCTTGATAACTGGACCATTTCAAAAAGTGTACGGTTGTTCTGGGAGGGCATCCAGTAATAGCCAGAGATGGGAAAATTATGCAGCTAGCAATGGCGCATACTTTGAATAAACCATTTTTTACTTTTCTGCCAAATTAAGCGTGTTTTTTTAAGAAAAAATTAGGAATCATTAACCGCTACACCTGACAAATATGTTTAAAATAATTTAGAGAAAATAAAGAGATAATTAGAGAATACATAATTTAGAAAAAATAGAGAGCTAATTAGAAAATTAAAAAAAATATTACAGAATAATTGATTCTTGTGTATTTCTTTGGCACTTTTTTTAGTTCTTTAGCAGTTTTTATGGGGTAATCTAATCGTTTGCTGTTACGGAATGCCAGTAAAAATAAATATATGCAAAAAACATACATTTGGTATTTGAAATTTAAAAACGATTTGCTCTGAATTGTAGGAATGAATGTTTTTTGTTTATTTTCGGGATAGTAGGTCTTTCGATTTCTTGTTTAGACTTGCATAGTTGAAATATTTTTGTGCGCTGCCTCAACTTACGCCATGTTTTTCAGTCACTTTATGCTTGTATAAGCTGTGACTATTATATTTTCAATATGTAAAGTGTAATTAACAAAAAAACCTTTAATTGTTAATTCACTACCAATAGTACAATTTTAATTGTTATATACTTGAACTAAAATATTAAAACAAGCATTTTAATAAAAATATATAACATTATCAACATTTCAAAGAAGAAAGTGGTCTAACAACAGAACATCCTGACCCCATCAGTTGGGTAAAAAAAATCATGTAATCAGGTAAATTTAATCCGTTTAATTGTTTATCTAATAGCTTATGCTATAACCTCAGTTGATGAATGTTTTTGTAGGTAAAAGTAGCAAGTGCCTGTTTGGCTGAAAAATATAAACAAACTCATGGCGCAAATTAATTAAAGTTAATTATTTAAAAAGATAGATATATTATAAATATAATGTTGTAAATATAATAATTATAAAACTAATATAATTTCATCCTAACCTTTCAACAAGTTCTGCTTTACTTCCATGTTGGCCATGGCCATGATATTTTAACCATGATTGTAATCGAATACAATTATGTGCTTCTATTGTTGGATGCACTAATAAAACACCATCAATTAATTTTTCATTTAGTTGCACTGATAATATGGGTAATGATTCTTTTTATCAAGCCATATTTATAAAAAGTGCCCGAAACTTTCATATTAACGTCTCGTTAACATGACGGACGCGCTTTCGCGCAACTGGTCCTGAAAAGGTATGCGGAGAAGCATAACTTAGATTGTGACAGTAAATTACGTCCAGTAGGAATGATTCAAAGAGCTTAAAGCAAAGTGTAGTTGCTGAAGCCTTTAAAGCCTACAAAAATGAAATTAATAATTTGTGGCTTAGGTTTCAAGAAACAGGTGACGTAACGAACGGCATACAGGTTGTACAAGAAGCAGTAATCAGTCCCAAGTAATATTTCAACATCGTAATTTAGCAAATAGGCTACGTACTACCCATCAAGTGAACTATCACTTGAACAATCACACAATAACAAACTTCATTCTCGATGATCTGTGAGAGTGCTTGTGCTACCCAGAGGAAATCAGCTGAAGAAGATGTAAATTGACGTAGGCCCGACTGACCCCTGTTTTGTTCTGTGATGAGTCTTGATTTGGACTCGCTCCAGACACACATTGAACAAGAGTGTGGAAACCCAGAAGCTTAGCTTTAGTTTTGGAAGTAGGGTAGAGCGGGCGGCTAGTTGGGCAACTTTTCGCTTGATCTCCTATAACTTTAAAAACATGCATCGGATTTAATTGACTCTTACTCTTTTAGGTTCGTAATTTACTCTTCTCCAAAACGTCTAGTGGTGTAAATACGATCCGAGTACAAGTTTAAAAGTTATTGTCGAAAATGCGAGAGTGGGGCTAGTTGAGCATGGGTATGGGGCTACTAGAGCAATGGCTAAAATGGACTTGTTGACTGTATAGAATAATCTGATTACAAAATAATTGTAATCAACAAGCAAATCTTTATTTATTATGATTATTACATACTCATATTGTTATTATAATTCTGGAAAAATAAAATTAAAATCAAACAAAATTAAATCTTTTCAATCTCTGGATTATTATTACAATTTTATATTTAAAATTATATATTTAAGAATAATTATAACGCGTATACATATTATATTAAAGTAGTAACTAATTATGGGTACAAGAAAATTACTAGATGATAAATAATCCCAAATAATTCATCATCTTTGTCTCTATCACAATTAGTACAAACATATCTCTTTAAAGTTATCCTGTTAATATTAAATCGTTTAGCTGCAGCATTTACATCATAAGAGTTAAAAATAAATATCCATGTGTAATCTAAAGAACAATAATTAAGTAATCTTTAAATACTTACGTGGTCCTTATTAAGTGTTTTTATACGAGTATAGTAGAAAAATTACGATGACTGTAATATTTTTTTACGCCGAAAAAAACAAAGCGTTCTCTTATTTTATCGGCGCACTGGACAGCAATTTACAATCGCGCTATGTATTCCCCTCCCATAACCCCTTCTTTTCGTTATTTACACTTTTGTAGTAGGTTGCTTAATTTTCGAGATATTTCGATTGCACAACTTGCCCCTATGATTAACTAACCCCGCTCTACTCTACACATGGTGGGAGTGTAGTGGACTGAGGTAATGGTACCACTGGTGGTTGTGCTACTATGTGCACGAGTTGGCCCAATTTCGACTGATTCATGACAATGCCCATCCTAGCACGAATATGATGGTACGTGCATATCTCAAAGATCACAATGTTCAAGTTCTGCCATGGCTAGCGCAATTACCAGATCTCAACCCTATCGAGCATTTGTGGGACATGTTTGATTGATGGTTTTTAAGGCATCATATGGTATTTAATACTTTTCGAACAATAGTTACTTTTTAAACAAGAGGTACAAGACTTACTTTTTGGGTGTCTTTTATATGAATGAAGTGAAATAGAGCAGAATGACATTGATAATTTGTTAATAAGTATGACCTAAATATGCAAGGTGGCCGAAATAACACAGGAGGTAATATATTATTCTAAAAAAAATCAATTGTTGACATTAACCCTCTAAAGGCAGGGTAGATTTTTTCAACATAAATAGTATGGTCCGGTCGGATTCGACCCCGCCCCCAAAAAACTCATTTTTATAACTTAAAATATGAAAGGAAATTGTTTAAAACGATTCTATTAATAAGTTAATTTATTTGTTTATAAAGTGACACACATTGGGGTTTCGAAAATATATCGAAACCCCGAAAACTGGACAAAGTTTCGTTTGCTGTAACATATTCCGAAGGACTATAGTTTTTTTAAGCAATTGTTTCCAAAATTATCCCATAATTCCAGACCTCCTTCCAGACCAGAGACTTCTAGACTTCTTTGTTATTTTGTCATCGAATCTCAAGTTTTCGACAAGAAAGGCAAATCTTTTCCTCGACATAGTGCAACGAAATACTAGAAATAATACTGGAGGCCCGTATGTTTTGCAAAGAACATATCCTCAAGGCTTAGTGTTGAGTTTTTTTAGTACAGCACTCAGATATAAGAGTCCAATCAGAGCTTTAATCTCAATTACATATGTTGTTGAAAAAAACCACTGGACAGCTTGGTATTGGAGTTTAGATTTTTCAATTTCATTAATTCTATGTGAAACAATTTTATTTATTATCTCATCATTTATAAACAATGAAAATATTTTACATTCGTGAGTAACCTCTAGTGCGTCCTCTCTAGGTTCTAGAAGATGGGTTATTATATTAAAGGTTGTTGTTCTGGAAAATTTTGAAAGACCCGGCATGTCACTGCACACAGTTTTTAAATATTTGCCCTGTTCGTAATTCTCATCATTATTTTCATTTAATTCTAAATCGAAAGTTTCATCATCATCTGCAACGCAAATAAAATCGTCTTCATTATTCGATAATACGTTATCGAATTACGTTATCGTCGTTCCGATTCAACTTCTGTTCTCCACACATAATTTCTTTCATCATCTGATTCTTGTTGTTGCCTTCGTAATTCAGCCAACACCTCTTCAGGAGTGTGAAACATCCCACATGATTACTCATTGCGTCAAGGAACTGAAAAAAAAAACATGTTTAACTCTGTTCCCATTAATTCCCATGTTTCTGTCTGAATGAAAAAGATTGTTTTTTTTTCGCTAATTAACGTGTTTACATATTAAAAATATGAACAAAAAATAAGAATTAAATTCAGCCCTTATTTTTTGTACTGGGCGTAATTTTTGCCTTGAACTTTATATGACAATATAATGAAAACAACTTATTTTCTTTTCTATAGTTTTATTATTGTAAAAAGAATATGGATTTACTTATTTTAGGAATGTATGTACGCTTTTCTTCTTACTTGTTCTGGAATTTGTACCAGCATTTGATGTGTAAATCTATATTACACTTAGAACACTTTTTTTTGCGTTCACCACATCACATAACCAGCAGCGGCGTTGTGAACAATCTTTCTCCATATGATCAGCTGAACTGCCTTCTAGACTAGTTTCAATTAAAACTCTCGATTCAAGAGGCACTCTGCAATTTGTGTCTTTAGAGTGGGGTTTCCCGTAACTTTTGTAAATCGAATATCACGACATTCCTGCGAAACTCGCAGTAGGTCCAGTTACTACCACACTTTCTTTTGATTAGCCAAGCATTTTGGCAAGATGCATCCAGCCTAAAAGCAAAAAGTGGAAACCACCATTTTTTTCTTCGTAAACCTACCCTCATGGAATCGACATTCTCATCGAAGCGGTCTACACCACCCATGTACTTGTACATTTTTAAGTGATAGGCAGTCAACTTCTATTTTTGTCCGTTTTTTGTTTATTACACCAATCCGATCGATTTTTGTCATTGGTGACAATCCGTGATAATTAGAGGCCACATTGACAACACATTATCATACCACTTAGCTGCAATTATTGCTTGTGTGGCCTTATAAACCAGCTTACCCCTAAGTTTCTTCTTCATCTCTTTATTATTCATAAGGTTACAGTTTTCCAGTCGGTTTTCTCTGACAGTTCTAGTTCCTCCAATATTGTTCTTGTGTATATATTTCAGCAATGGCAAGCCAGTGAAAAAATTGTCAAAATACAGGTTGTGTGGACCAAGTTTCTTTGGTAACCTGCAGTGTAGCTCTAAAATGACACGGCACCTAAACCATAATCAGATTGTTGCTTTAGAGGCGAACCCGTTGCACCTTGATACAATTGGCAGTTGACGAGGTACCCATGCCGTGTAGCCGCTAACCCAAGTTTGTAACCAAACCTAATGCGCTTCCCGTGGATATGTTGCTTTGTACTATGACTCCCAAAATACGGCACAATGGTTTGGTCAATTGAAACATGTCATGATCCGACTTTTTGGAAATTAGCGGTATAATTTTGAATGAGCATATCAAAGTATCTACGAAGTTCGAAGTTACGAAGTTATAATTTTGCGGTAATGCAGTACTATCGCATAAATGTAAATACTATTGTATTTCAAAGAATCGATTCCGCCTCATGCTAAAAGATACAAGTTCATTATGAGTATCCGCCTTTTTTTCCTTAACATCCTCAAATATCCGATCAGTAATAATGTTGCAATATACACCCTAATTTCTTCAGTTGTAAGTTGCTCATTTTTGATATAAATGTTACTATATCTTACTCACGCTCGCCTTTCCCACAAGAAGAAAAAAGAGATATATTGTTAGCCCATTTCTTTACTGTAAATTCCTTTTTCTTTTTCTTTCTTTCGAGCCGGTTCTTGAATTTCATGTTCTTCTTCTATTTGCTCTTCTCTATTATATTCTTCATTGTTTGTATCAGAAGGCCTAACCTGCACTTCTTCTTCTGAACGTAATATTCTACTCGGAAGGTGAAGGAAATTGGCTTCATTTTCGTCCCCACTGTCTTCGTCAGTGACGTTACCATCCTCAGGAAGAAATAAGATGATGTCACCATCTAAGTCATCGTCAGCTTCTAATGCACCAGCTACGTCATTCAACGTCAACCTGAAATAAAAAAAGAAACTATCACGCACACATCTTAAACAGCAATTTAGTTATAACAATGCCTGGTTGCAGGTGACAATTATTACATTACAAGTTTGATTATGGAACAACAATTTGCAATAATAACTATTACAGTACTTACCCTTTTGACATTTTTACAACAATATAAAATCAATAAAACACTTATATGCAAGAAACTGAAGAAACCGTTTGAAACAAATGAATTATTTTGACAGATGACATATGGGATAGTGTTGCCAAAATAAAATTATAAATACTACTAAATGTTGACTTTTTAGTAGTAGTATATTTTTCATTTAAATATATTATTTATTAATGTGTTAAATTAATCCGCCAATCTCTGTCATCTATAGGTGACATTGGGAACTGGCGGGTTAATAACAAAATTGTAACCTACCTGGTAAGGTGGGGCCGGATACAATCTCATCCTGGGTAATTCTGATTAAAAATAAACACCGTAGTTTAAGGTCAGTTACTAGGAAGAAGCAACTCCTCTGACGGTTTCCTTGATATTGCCTGATAGGGTCCCTTGTTCTCTCACGGCTATAGGAAGGGGTAGTGAAGAGAGATTAGTTACGCTGGGGTCGCATCCGACCCCAACCTTACCGTTTGAAAAACAAATGTGTTCTGTCCTCGGGTTTTTTTTAAGTTTTAAACAATTTGTACATGAGTTTTTGTAATAACTTCTTAACTTTACTTTACACTTGACATCATTTCTGGTAAAAATTTGAAGTGATAAACAAATATTAATTTACAGATAATATTTTACTTACTTATAACCCTTAAATTATTTAGATGGGTATATTTTTGGTTCGATATAAGATTGTCTCTTTTAGAACGAATCAAAAATATATACACGAATGTTTGGAGTCGATTGATCCTAACCCAAACATTCCTGATCACGAAAGAAGTGTGCTTGAAAGGCTGCTTAGAACAGATCGCAAGATTGCTATAGCGATGACGACTGATATGTTGATCGCTGGAATGGATACGGTAAATAACACAGAAACTGTTGTATTGTTCTTACGACATGTTGTATTTTATTGTTGAATTTCATACAGACTGGAAGGACCATGGCAGCTAGTTTATATTATCTCGCAAAAAGTCCAGAAAAGCAGCAAAGATTACGTGAGGAATTAAAGAAGCATCTACCAACTAAAAATAGCGCAGTTGATAAAGAAATGCTGAGGAAATCTCCTTACCTGAAGGCTGTTATCAAAGAAACAACTAGACTGGCACCTATAGCAATTGGAAATCTCAGAACGACTGCCAAAGATTTGGTACTTTCTAGATATCAGATTCCAAAAGGGGTAAGGATCAGGTGAATGTTGACATTGCTTTACTTTTAACTGCTACTTTTCAGTCTGAAGTTGTTTGCATCCATGTTTTGGTGTCGTTAGACAAAGAGCATTATCTGGAACCTGACAAATTCATATCAGAACGATGGCTGAGAACCACCACAGACAAATATTCACAAAAAAACGTCCATCCGTTTGTTACTTTACCATTTGGATTTGGACCCAGGTCCTGTATAGGCAAACGTCTGGCCAATTTGGAATTGGAAGTGGGACTGTCGAAAGTAAGTCAACTCGATATTTATTGATAGCGACTTAATGATGCATTTTCTTTAGATTATAAGAAACTTTGAATTGTCTTGGCCACATTCAGACGCTAAATTTGGAAGTACGTTGTTCTACGGTATTGACGGCCCGTTGAGACTAAAGGTAGTGGAAGCTGCTGATTAACATATTTTCCGGAAAAAAGTTATCTATAAAAATTATTAATTATTATTATGTCAAATATTACTATTTATAATTATTTAAATTAAATAAATTACAAAAAAAACTTATTAATTTTATTTAATAGAGGGGAGAGTCACCGAATTTTGACTGCCGTCTAAATTGGACCACCACTCTATCTAGGTCGGATAACACATATATGTCCTAATGTGGGCACTATGTTGAACATTTACGTAAAGCACGTTGCTACAAAAAGTAGTAATACAGTACATTGTTTGACGGTGGAGACAGGAGAATTAGTGTTTTAATAAATCTGAATTAAATAATTTAACAAAAAACGAAACACTTTTGGTCGTTGTTAAAGTAAGTAACAACAAATTGTATTACATATTTTAAAAGCAAATTTATTCAGGTATAAATTAGCGTAATAGTTTTATTAGCACAAGTTAGAAGTAGGGTTATGTAGAATATTTTGACATTATGAGTCAAGTTGCTTAGATTGGACCATATCGCACTTGCCCAAAATGAACCGGCTCAATTAAGGTAACTCTGATAAATTACAATTCCAAGTTAATCTTTTATGTCTTTTAGGGTCCATATGACTAAAAGAGGACATTACGGACGTTGATACGAGAGTGATTTATTAAAGTTGCAGCTTATAGGAATGGTGATACTGGTTTGAACGAGTGTAGTCGCATTTATGATCTACCTAAAACAACTATAAAGAGATATGCGGATATAAAAAAATACTACTAGAAATAAAGTGAAAGCACTTGGTAGACAGCCCACATTTACTAAAGGTATGGAAATAATTCTAACCAAACATATTCTTCAATTTGAATAATGTTTTTCTGGTTCGACTATTCAAGAAGTGCGAAAACCAGCTTTCGAAGTCGCTGAAAAATACTCTTTGCCACATAGATTTAATAAAGAAAAGAAAATAGCAGGAAAAAAGTGGTTCTACTCATTTATGCGCAGAAATCCACAGCTGCCACTACGAAAAAACTGAAGGTACCTCAATGGCAAGAGCACGATGCTTCAATAAAGAGAACGTAGGGCATTTATTTGATATTTTAGAAAAAACTGTGGACGAGTTTAATTTCACCGCAGAAACTATTTTTAATGTCAATGAATCGCGATTTTCGACAGTACAAAATTACAAAAAGTGGTTGTTTGTAAAGGTAAACGCCAAGTAGCTGAAGTTGGCGTTCTTTCAACTATGGTATGCGCGATCAGTGCTGCTTCCGATAATCATTTTTAAAAGAAAAAAAAATCAACAAAGATCTTAATATTGGAGCACTCCCGGCAAGCTTTGTTACTATATCAGAATCAGGTTACATACATTCCGAATTGTTTGTTGAGTGGTTGAAGCATTTCAAAAATCATATAAACTGCAATCAAGATAAGAAAGTCCTTTTACTGCTTGATCAACATACGACTAATAGCAAGAACTTAAACGCTTGTACCTTTGGGCATAACACCCATCGTTTGCAACCTCTAGATGTTGCTTTCTTTGGGTCGCTACAGAAATGTTTTGTTCAGGCGCAAGAAACTTTTCTTGGTCAATATAAAGGTGATAAGATATATCAAACTCAAATTTCTAAATTACTAAATAAAGCATATGGCAGAGCGGCAACTGTGGCAGTTGCTAAAATGCCTTTCGTGCCACTGGTATTTGGCTAGTTAACAGACACGTCATTCAGGATCACCGGTTTGCACCATCACATATGCTACAACCTCAACATGGTGGTAATGTTACTGAAATTGAAATAATTACTGGAAATTCAGCAAGTACGTCAATACCCAATGACAGTGAAAGCGGCAGTGATTCCGCTTTTGTTTATATTTCATCAGAAAAAAACATAAAAACTTTGCAGATATTCTTGATAAAATATCACCGCAACACAAAATCCACAGCCAGGTTCATTGTCTTCTCGAGCACAAAGAAGTATTGCTCAGAAAGCACAATTATTATCAACTATTGATAACGTTCTGAGATTAAAACATAACATCGAAGAAAAGATTAAAAAGACAGAACCACAAAATATTGGCAAGAAAATATGTAGCAAAGAAGAGAAGATTAAAAATGAAAAACAAAGAGTACAAATGAAAACTACATGGTTTTGTACCATATGCGATAAAATAAGGAAAGAAGAGTTGATTCAGTGCAATACATGTCACGTTTGGGTTCATACAAAATGTACTGGTGTGAGTCCAAAGATCAAGAAGTATTTTTGTTTTAGTTGTACTTAAGGGGCCATTCTAAGGAACCAGTGGTCCATCGCAAGAAACCGGTTTTCTTGGATGGACCGAACACTGAATTTTTAAAAATATTTTTTTTATGATAATAGAAGTAAAGTAATAATAAGTAAAAAAAGTATTAACGGCACAGAAACAGATTGAAATCCTAAAAGAAACAGCAGAAAAGGTAGGACTCCAAATTTCCTTTGAAAGACACAATACATGACCTGCAAAAGACTAAGAACACCATTTCTAAAAACAAAATATGGTAACATCAGACGAGTCTCTCAATTCAAATATTTGGGTGAAATAATCATGGAAAATGGGTTGGAAAAAGCAGCCAATAAAGGTAGATGTCAAAAAATGGAAACGGCATTGAGACTTTCACAAAATATTTACAACAAAAAATGCCTATCTAAAAGCACAAAACTGAGACATTACAACACAGTTATTAAGCCAGAATGCCTATATGGGGTAGAAACGCTCATTCTGAATAGAAAGAGGGACATCGAGGACATTGAAAAGAAGGAAAGAAAAATCATAAGAGAAATCCTGGGCCCCAAACAAATAAATAGCACAACATACCGACTTCGAGAAAACCAAGAAATCAAACAATACACAGATATACATAGCGATATGAGAAAAAGAAGACTTAAGTTTTACGGACACATAAAACGGATGAATCCAAGTAGGCTAACTAGACAAATAGTCGAATTTTATGAAAATAGGAGTAGAGCTAAAGTAGAAATAATTAAATGGATTGCTGAAATTAAAGAGGACCTAAGATCAGCAAATATTACACAAAGTGAAATTCAGGATGGAGGCTGTTTCAGACACAAGGTTAAGCGCATATATAAAAAAAGTGGTCCAAATTGGGCCCTCCCAAACTCGGCCCCCCAAACTCTCCCCCACTAAATTGATCCCGTCGAAAATTAACGGCAAAGAATATTTAAAAGTGAGCTTTGATGAATTATTTAAGGATCTTCAATTTTTTTGTGCTTAAAGAACAAAAAGAATATTAAACCAAAACTAAAAAGTAAATATCAAATATCAGTAAAATAGTCGAAGAAGAAAGATTGAATAACTTAAAATATAAACCAGCTAAGCATTCCAAGAGGCAGTATGGTAAATCTAATTATCAAATCATTAAAGGCTTAAACCTAAGATAAACTAAAGAATACCCTGAATTGATGAATATACATGATATTTTCATTCATTGGATAGGAGAATATTCTATAGACTGCTTCACTGGAACTGACGTAGCGGGTATTCAACAATGTTTACATTTTACCATGATGAAGAATATCTTTCTCAGCATTAGTAATTTGTATTTTAGCTCAATCATGCCCCTTGTACACATATTTGTGTATATACTTTACACTATGACTACTTGCACACAGTTGAACATTAATAGCAATGTTTTTAATAAAAAACATTAAAATAAATGGATTGTATGGAAGTACCTATCGGTTATCAATTTCAATATATTTTCCTTTAATATGTGTAGTAATAGTCCTACCATTATCTCTTCGCGATAGTGAGAACAACCATTAATATTTTGCTTTGTTTTGTGTGTTAATATTTTTGAAAATTCCTTTGTACACTTACCCTCAACCATACAAACTAATTATTGGTTCAGATAACCACAAGAGTCGTGCACTATATGCGATTTAACTGAATTATATAATGTTTTGTTAGTGGAGTCCGGAATTTCTGCAGATATACATTTATCAATATCCGAAATTTTCCCAAAATTTATATATAAATTATAAATATTTACATGTAATTAATACATGTAAACGGGGTAAACCTCTCTTTATATATATAAAAAAATTTGTGCTTACCCAAATATTTCTTTGTGGTTAATTAACAGCAATAATTCCTTAACTTTTGAATGAAATACACCTACAATAAGATCGCGCCTATTAAGTCTCAGAAGAATGTATATTATTTCCTATTTCCGGCCACAAAAAATACCGGTAAAAACTATTGTCATTGCATGTTTTTTATTCTCCATCATATTAAGCGGGCTAAGAAAACTAAAAGGTATATTATAATTCGTATAAAAAATCCTGTGGTTCTCGATATTTTTAAAGAGCTAACTCTTTTTCCTCTCAAACATTTTGATGCATTATTTGTAGGATCGCACATATAATGACATAAGGACACATAATATTATTCTAACTTTGTAGAGCATCCTTGCATAGATAACTGTGTGCTGGATGTTGAAGTCTCATTTGAATCCATAATATATGTATACTACTATACTAAGTATAGTTTGTATTTGAAAAAGGCACTGTTTGTCCAAGCAATTGTCATACATACAATTTTAAATATAGTGGAAATTTATTTTTAAATATAGTGGATATTAATCTTTGTTTATTTGTCCATAATATATAGTTAACCGTAAGCTGAAACTGATTTTTGGAGGTACAAAAAAGAAATGTTGTGATACACTGTACCAAACATTCTAAAACTGTATGACCCCTTTACTTAAACCTTACTCTTAAAACATTTTACCCTTAAACTTATGATATATTTGAACCAAAAAAAAACAAAGGATAAAGAATTATTATATTGAGGAATATGTATATAAGGAATATGAATATATATATATATATATATATATATATATATATATATATATATATATATATATATATATATATATATATATATATATATATATATATATATATATATATATATATGCATTAGGGAACAACTACTTTATTTTATCAAGAATACGAAAATTAGTTAATTGAAACTTTATTATAGCAACAAAGGCCAAAATAAAAAATATAGGACAAAACAATTATCACATTTATGATCTAAATTACCTAAAGTGTAATGATGTACGACGTCTAAAATATCCTCTGCAACAGCACATCTCTTAATTTTTAATGCTATTTGTTTTTAATAATTTATTTGCTGCTGAGAATGTTTTATCAGCTTTTCCCTATAACCAGTCAAAGTCTATATTTGCTTATGTTTATTATTTGTATTTTGTTGAAATATATTACAAATGGAAAACTAAAGAGAACTGGAACTTCAATTTCTTGCAAAATTAGCAGAACGAAAATTTAAGATTGCAAGATTGCCAGAAAAGAATAGATTCCAAATAATATTTCCTGTGCCATAGTCTTCATTTTCTACAACGCTTAATCGTATTTTCCGATGATGCTCTATATCATCACTAAATAAAAAATAAGAAATTGCACTAAATAAACCGTTTCCATCGCCTAAACTGGGAATTATTCCCATTCCACGCCATTCCATTATTAGAATATAAATGAAAAATTGATTAAACAACAAACTATATACAAATCAAAACAAAAATATCAAAGTTTGCATCAAAAGCATGCAGCAGTCAAAAATAAAATATTATATGTCTTAAAGAAAATAAATTAACTGTTTTATCAAAACTAAACCTAATAAAATGAAAATACTATCTAAGGATGCACACACAAAGAAAGCAGGTTTCCTGCTTATTGGTAGTCGGCACCTATAACAACCGATTATTTACTTAGGTTTTAAATGATCGTGAACATCAACAAAGCGGTTCGGAACTTGTAAACAAACATGAACCAGCACCGAGAATTTTACCGGAATGAATTTTTAATTCTTGGTTGCTGATGCAATTTTCAGTACAAAAATTATTATTAATGTGACGGCATTAAAATCGTCCACACTCAATGTTGATTATTTTCCTTTAAATTTTTTTTTATTATTCCGAAATATTTTATGTTTATAGTATATTTTATTATTTCGAAATAAGTTTATGAAGGTTTAAGGCCGCTATTTGTATATTTTTTAATAAATATACAAATAGCGTTTAAAATCAAATTTAATATTGAGTTATAGCTGTCAATTTACTGATTATATTACTCTTGAAATCGCTGTTTATGCAACCAGACATATACATTTTATGATTGAAGGATACATTTTTGTGCACAATAAAACATTTAAAAGGATTATGATAAATGCTCTACGTGACCCCACGATTATTAAAAAAATATGCAGATTCATTCACTAATAGGTCTGCTTGAAAAATCATTGCCTGAAAAATATCAAATATAAAATATTGACAGTTGGGCTTTTGAATAATTTTTTGTTTGTCGTCATAAATGTAAAGATCATATATAAGTTTTATAACAAAACTAGTTTTATTTTAATTAAATTAAAAAGTTATATCAAATTGAAAATAAATTTTTAAACCTAGTACCGATTACGCGCCGACAGTTCCCGAAAAAAACCAGAATGTATGTGATCTGACTATAGGAGTGATGACTATAGGAGTGACCTCCTATAGTATTCGGAAGTTACACGGAAATTGTCTTTCGCGCTCTTGCCGAAAAGAATCGGAGTCTCGGGCAAATGAAACAATTTGTCGATCTTAGTTATTGTTCTATAGGTTTAACATATATCTTTGATTCCATTTGTTGGTTTGTTAACGATTTGAAAATATACTTGCTTTTAATTGTTATTAGGTTAGGTTGGGTTAAGCTGGGTTAGGTTCCCCACCGAGTGTTCCCGGTTTGTCGTACCGGTGGGGCTTGTCTGTGCTTCGATGAACTCTGGGGCTATGCAGACGGTACCTATTCTACTGGTAGGGCCACCCTAGTCGGACAGGCCTAGGGGGAGAAGCCATACTAAGAAGAACACAGCGCGCATAATGGAAAACCTAGAAAATAGTCTCCGGGTGGATCCGCTAGCGCGGGAATCCCACCCCGCTACGGTATTTACCCCCGCAGCGGGCTGCCCTATCGGATACGGAGGGGGCAATCATGTAATGTTTAACCAGCAAACACCCAGTTCAGTATCTAGAATACAGAACGCGGGAAAGAGTTCAGTAACATCGACAAACGTGAACATAATCAGAGTACAAACAGCTGGTCAAGTAAGAAGATCCAATTCTTTATGTTCGAGTGATTTTTCAAGAAAAAGGAAACAGACACTTCACTGACCACACCAGACCTCGAAACTCTGAAAAAGGTAGAGTGTCCTATAGTGTTCTCGCTAATAGAAAACATAACAGCTATTATAAATAACTGTAAAGACCTGGAAAGAATCATAGCGGAGAACGTAAACACCAAAAGAGAGATCAAGGAAACCGCAGCAAAGCAGAGAAGGAACTCGGAGGCCGTCAAGAGTACTTCACTTCGAGAGTGGCTAGACAGGCAGAGATAGGTGAAAGCAGAAATTCCCACTTATGATGCTGACATACAAACTGACCCAAGGATGGCAACGAAAAATATGAGCACCCAGACAGAAGTTACAGAAATTTCAAACGCAAAAAAATATATAGACCCAGGTCCATACGATACTATAGAGAAATTTAAAACAATTACGGACGAAAAATGGTATGAAGTAAGTTACAATAAGACAAGCATCGTAGTAGGTAACCCAGTATATGACAAAATAAGTAAAACCAAGGTAGTAATAGCCGAACCAGATGATGTCAATATGGATGGGCCCAAACCAAACAAAAAATAATTAAAATAGAAATTGACAGCAACATCGAGAACGTCTGGAGAAATCTGACGAGGCTAAAAGATGAAACCAAGGAGGATGAAGAGATTGCCATACACCAGCTGAGATGCATGACACTCGACAGACTGAGGAAAATGACGGAGTGTATTTTCCATAATGGTAACACTAAAGTTAACATCCATATCCCACGTAATAAAGATCTCAAAATGAGCAACGATCCAGGGCGCTCCGCAACCCCTAGAAACACATTGCTATAGTAGTTGAAGCTAAGGGAAATGACTATAACACGACCCTGAACTCTGTCAAAGGAGCTATTAATAATTGCGGTAAAAGCAGTATCGTGCGCACCCTCAGGAGCACTAGAGACGGGAAATTGCTAGTATCAACTGAGAAGGACAAAGAAGGGATCCAGAAAATCAAAGAAACTATACTCTGCGAAACAAAAAATATGGAAGTACGTATAGTGGGTGACTCCAGGAAGAGGGAAGTGATCCATATCAGGGGAATGGACGCGACAGCAACCAAGAACGATGCACGAAGCTCTTTGGAAAGTCACTTGGGACCACTGGAAGGAAAGGAGATTAGAATAAGTGACCTCAGACCGAATGTGGCCAACACTCAGGCAGTCACTGTAATATTGGAAGAGAAGGACGCCCTTGCTCTGATTAATAAAAAACATATAGTTATTGGCATGGTGAGGTGCGACATTGATGGCAGACTAAAGTTAAGTAGATGCGGAAGGTGCTGGTTGTTTGACCACACCACAAATACCTGCCAAGGTCCGAACAGGAAGGGCAATTGTTATAATTGCGGCAATACAGGGCATAACGCTAGGAAGTGCACTGGAGAAAGACACTGCTTGCTATGTGGCAGAGATGGGCACAGCGCTGGCGGCGGTAATTGCCCAGTATTCAAGAAAGCTCTGAATCAGGCCAAAAGGAAAGGCGGCACAGTAGGAAGTCGCAGCCGGATTATATATCCAAATTTAAACGAAGCCGGTCCAGACGAAGGAGTAATTGAGGGAAGAAAAAAGCCACCCACAAGGCCACCAGACAGATTATCGCCTTTCATGGACAGAAGGGGGCCAGCCTACGATCTGTTGCTCCAAGATATCGTTTCGGAGGGCATACATGTAGTATTGGGCCAGGAACCAAATGCTGCAGCCATCGAGCGAGAAATATGTGATAATAACTGTGATACTTTTATACATGTGAATGGTGTTAAATATGGGCGTCCCGTGTTGAACTATTTTCGTGGAGAGGTTTTTTGAGTGTCGAGTTTGTCTATTTGTTGTTCGTCTCATGTTATTTTTCTCCCAATAAACCTATCGAGTCCTTTCGCGAAATGTTGGACGCAATCGAGAAACATATCCGTGACATCAAAAAAGGAGCAATTATAGGAGGAGTTTTGAACGCCAAGTCTAACCTCTTCGGATCACGGATCACCAACGAGAAGGGCAGGGCTCTCGAGGAGGGGGTGGAAGCGAACGATCTGGTGGCAGTGAACGTCGGTACTACTCCCACGTTCAGGAACGAAAACGGAGAGTCCATAATTGACGTTACTATGGCAACAGCCGACGCCTATAGACGAATCACCGGCTGGAGAGTGATGGCTGGAACTGAGAACATGAGTTTGCACCGAAGCATCAGGTTTCAGGTTGTACCGACAACCCAGCCGTTAGAGCCACACTTTAAGAACAGGAGCTGCAAGACCACCCCTCTTGGTTTGGCTAGGATGGCCCACTATTGTAGTACCGCCGGTGTAACAATGAAATGTCGAAATCCGGAAGGATTGGTTAAGTGCCTCAAAAAATTATGCAATCGATTTTTGATTAGCAAAAGCAGCCGAAATTTTAGACGGCAAGTATACTGGTGGAACCAGGACATCGCCGATAAGAGGAGAGCATGCATCTGCCTGCGACGTAGGGCCACCAGGCGGAATACACATCCACACAAAAGATATGATGAATCAAGAGAGCGAGCGGTGACGCAGTATAAGGAAGCAAAACGCGTCCTACGGCAAACCATCGGAAAAGCAAAAAAACAAGCTTGGATAGATCTGTGTGGAGACTTGGAAAACGACATCTGGGGTAAAGCATATCAGATAGAAACCAGTAAACTAAATCGCCGACCACATCGATCAATTACCGCAAACGAGACCCTCAAACAGATCAGAAAACTGTTCCCGGGAGGAGGGAAGGTGATATGGTCTGGAATGGACTTAAACCTTACCGAAATCCGGTGGTTCCAGACGGAAGAGGTCAGGGCGGCGATCGAATCGCTGAAAACCGGCAAGGCCCCTGGACCTGACGATATCCCAGTGGAGGCGCTTAAGGTCGCAGCCAAGGCGGATCAAGGCGTTCGTCGATGTGATGAACTTCTGTCTTAAGCACTCACTGTACAGTGGAAAGTTGCTAAGCTTGTTTTGGTGGAAAAGCCAAATGTCGATACGAGCCAGCCGAAGTCGTACAGACCGATATGCCTCATTAACTCCGCCGCTAAGCTATTAGAAACGCTTATAAAGAACCGATTGAAAGAGGAGTTGGCTACCCGAGACCTTTTGCACGAAAACCAGTACGGTTTCAGGAAGGGGAAATCTACGATGGACGCTCTGAACGTCATCACCAACACCGTGGACGAAAAAAACACTAAGGCGCATAAGAACAGGGGTTTCGTGGCCCTGCTGACACTGGACATAAAGAACGCGTTTAACACTGCGTCCTGGAAGGGTATCGTGGGTGAATTGGAAAGGATGAACATCAGCAGATACTTGGTGGGGATAATCCAGTCCTTCCTGGGTAAAAGATATATAGTCACCGATCATGATCAGCGAACCAGGATGACTTGTGGGGTGCCACAGGGATCAATACTGGAACCCACATTGTGGAATGTCTTTTACGACCAGGTACTAAGGGTGAATGCGGGAAGTGGCGCCAAGGTTGTTGCGTACGCTAGTTAAATACGGATCCGGATTGGTTCGTTACCCTGGTAAACGTTTAGCTTTGAGAAAGCGTCATATGTGACGTTATACACGGCATAAATATATTGGAATTGGGTCGTCGTTAAATTATTATTTAGTTTCTGCATCATATGACTTATAATTACTATGTTATGGAATAAGGTAGATACAGTATGTTTGATTTTTGTTATGTTAAAAGGTATATAAGTTGTATGGTAGTGACTTACAACTAAAGATGACGAAATATCCTCGGTGTAATAACCATTATTTGGCAGTTTGTGTACCCGAAGTGCTTGGCAATGGGTCGATGGGTCCTGCACTGTCAGGATCAGGAGGCTGAAAGGAAGTATTGGTCTTTCTAAGTCTTTTGAGTTTCCGTATGTGCGTAGTTACAGGTTTCTTTCTGGTTACACCTGTTATTTTATTTTTGTTTATATTAGTCACCTTAGTCGGTATGTATTGGGGATTCATTTTGTTGCGTAGTGTGTTTTTTCTGTAAATGGTCTGATTAGGGATCAATTCAGGGGGTGGTTCTATATTGTTGTTCCGTTTTTGTGTGGTTTCGGACTGTTTCTTATAGGTGTTTTTGTAGATGGTTTCGTGAAAAGGTATTAATTCACTTTTCCTTCTTTGATTATATTGTTCGAAGATGGTTAGGTCATTATTGATATTGGGCTCGTTAAGATAGGGACCATATAATATCGAAAATGGCGAATGACCTGTAGTAGAATGGATGCTTTGATTATATATTAAGATAGCAGAGGTCATTAAGTTTTGTGGAGTTTCGTCAGGGTTTTGCATTTTAAGGATTCGCAACTTCTCTAACAATGTAGAATGTAATCTTTCTACAGGACTGTTGGACGATGAATTTCCAGGGGTAGTATAATGTACTTCTACGCAAAATAGTTGGCAAAACTCTTTGAAGAGATTGTTTTTGAATTCAGCTCCATTATCAACAACAATTTTAGAAGGGGAATTATGATGAGAAAAGTAATGCCTTAGTTTTCCAACGATGGTAACTGCGTTTTTGTCTGTTACGAAATAAGCTTGGGCGTATTTCCTGGTTCATAGAAGGTGGATGTCGATAGGATTTTACATAGATTGGACGATCATTATTAGTTCGGATATAATGTTTAGTTTGACTAGTGAAAGAAAGGTCACATCCTTCGTGGTACATAATGTCTTTGAAATCGTATAGAACGGGAATAATTTTCGATTTTTCCAAAGGTGTCAAATGATCCAATCGTAGGAATTCTGAAGGATTGAATTTCTTTTTGATAGATTCACTAGGAGGGTCTAATAATTCAAACTGATCGTGCGGAATGACTTTTATTCTTTGATGAAAATTGATATCTACTTCAGGAGCGGGATTAGGGATTTTACAATAACCATTTCGTACGTCAACTAGACTGTCGGGTATAATATGGTCTCCAACTGTAAATGAAGGCAGAATAGCAATGCCGTTTTCGTAGTTTACCGGAATGCATAGATGGTTGTTATTAAGGTTCTGAATAGGTTGAGTCAAAGGTTTATTATAAGCAAGAGAAAAAGGAACCTTAACATTCCTAAGAGTTAAAAGTTTCTTCTCGTAATCTATTAATGCATGAAGATGTTTCAAATCCTTCGTTCCTATCAGTGCGTCAAAGTCATTGTGCCAATTTAAAACTCTCATATCTAAATTATCGTTAATTCCTAATTCTTTTAATAACGGTATAGTTAAATTTTTATTTTCTTTGTACGTATTTTTGCAAGCGGTTACTTCGAAAGGTTCGAAAAATATCCTTTCAGGAAATTGATTAGCAATTTTAGGAGAAATGATAGAGTCAGTAGCACCAGAGTCAATGAGGACAGTTATTTGTATTTGAGGAAGATAGAAATATGGTAATTCAATTTTCTGGGCTATGTTGTTCAGGTTGATGGGAGATGAGGGCGAAGTTCTTGAAAATTTTCAGGTACCCTTTCTGAAATGTTTTCATTAGTCTTTTCGACGGCAGGAGGTGGTCGACAGAATTGAGGGTTGGTCATTTCGAACGAAGAATGATCCTCTTGAGGATAGTATGAAGAGGCATCTTGATAATATGAAGAATAATCATACTCCTCGGAAGGTTCTTCCACAAAATACTCTTCGTTATGCGGTTCCGTATAAGTTTCAACGTTGGTCAATTCTCTAGCGGTGAAATTTCTCCGACCGGTTTGTTGAAATGCATTAGGGAATCTATGAGGTTGTCGATTCTGATAGATTTTCGAAGGGCCTCCAGTTGAAATAGACATTGGTGTAGGGGTGTCTAATTTAAAAGGTCTATTAGTCTGTGGGGCAAATACATTTCTGGGTTTCCCAAATACTTGTGCATTTGTCGGATAATGCCTCGGCGGCATTGGTCGAGGTTGGATGTGAATTGGCTGACTCGGGAAAGCCGGTTGTCTTGGTTGAGGAAAATTCATTTGATGTTGGAAGAAAGGTTTAAATACTGGTCTATTAAATGTATTATTGTCATTAAATTGTGTATTTGTATTATTCGTAAAATTGACCTGTGACTCGATCATATTAAAATTAACGACGTGTGAAAAGGCGTCGTCAAGCGTGTTTGGATTTTGCAGCATTAGCATTGTTTTTAATGTCTGCGGAGAATTGACCGTTAATATTAGGACAGACGTTTTTTGTACCTGACTAAATAATATTATTTTTGAAGTTTGATCCTCAACTTCGCACTGAATTTTCGAGATAATTCTTTGAACAAATGTTTTTAAACGGTCTACAAAATTTAAAATCGTTTCGTTTTTATTAATCTTTATATATTGTAGTTGTTGCATTAATACTTGATAAGTTATAGGGTCGCCAAATTTTTCTCTAAGAGCAACTTTTATCGTAAGCCAGTTAGTTAAGTCTGGTCTCGACAGGAGAAATTCTCTCGCGTTGTCTATTAATTTAGATTTTATAG
Organism: Cosmopolites sordidus; assembly: GCA_031761425.1. Classification (NCBI taxonomy): domain Eukaryota; kingdom Metazoa; phylum Arthropoda; class Insecta; order Coleoptera; family Curculionidae; genus Cosmopolites; species Cosmopolites sordidus. The sequence goes on from JARFXV010001408.1 coordinate 566,033, forward strand.
CTGCCATAACTACCTTATTTAAATTCTCATTATCGTTACTTGCGTAAAGATAAAAGAATTCGTCGATGGCAATTATGAAACTCTCGAGGTGGTTTTGCGCACCGGAGAATGTGGGTAAAAGTGATGTGTGAAAACGGATGTTTTCCATTGTGTTAAATATATTTACTTGATTAAACGAACTTAAGCCTAATTCTGAGCTTAAATTAATTGATTGATTTGTTAAAATTTCTTTTGTTGAATCTGTTTCTGTGTTACTTTTTGGTTCACTTAACCCTAATTTTACCTTATTATTCAATAAAATGTTTGTCAGACGTTTTGAAGAATCAGACATTTACATATAAATACGTAAAAATGGCAATTCAGTTTTACTTACAATATAATCAATGAAGATTCCATTTATAAGTACACAACCAAAGGGTTCCCTATAAAGGCGTGGCTGAATTGGCTTGTCTGACGTCGGTCTTCTGGAGGGTAGGTCGGACTAGGACTGCAGCTTCCTGTGACAACACGGTAGACGGTGGCTGGATCCTGGGTTCGTACCTTCTTCGATAGTGCCTTAAGACTTGAGAATCACTTCTGCACAACGGTAAACCGATAAAGGGCAGAATGACACTATCCTGTTCGCAGCGCCAGTTAAATACGAAAACCGACAAACTTCGTTTTAAAAAACTTTATTTTATAATAAGGGCACTTAAACTAATGAACAATATCGTGAACAGCACGAGCTTTGACACTACAATATTGATTACTTTTTATAATACAGGTTTTCCTTAAATATAAAACATATTGCTTATTCAGCGTTAGGCAAATATAACTTATAGCTTATTCGGCGTTAAGCAATGGACATCCGTCGGTTTGGGGTCATTACTCGCTGACGATCTGGCAGTGTTAGTTACGGCGCCCACCCGAACTACTTTGTAGGAGAGGCTGGGCTGTGCGTCAATAGCCGTGAAAAGCAAACTGGACGAAATGGAACTGGAACTCTCGGCCCACAAAACCGAGCTGGTAGTGCTGGCAGGAAGGAGAGACAATCATTCAATGACTATCAGCGTGGGAAACCATACGGTGAAGAGCCAAAAAGCGACTAAATACATGGGGGTCTGGTTGGACAAGAATTTACGGATGACGACACACGTGAAGAAAACACAAGAAAAGGCAGCCAAGGCCATAAATAATCTAACAAGAATTACTCCAAACATTCGAGGCCCCAGCTCTTTAAAGAGAAAATTTTTGGCCAAAGCTGTGTTGTCAATCATTTTGTATGCGGCACCAGTATGGAGTAGGACGCTAAAATACAAACACTATGAAAAGTTGTTGGAAAGAATAAACCGTAGAATGGCTCTTCGCATAACGTCGGCGTATCGTACATAATAACAGAAGTGCTCCTAGTATTGGCCGGGCTCCCACCGATCGGCTTGCAGATCGAGGAGAGAATGCTCATACATAAATACGGCAGACAATATAACTCGGAGGCAAGGAAGGCTACGATGTCAAAATGGCAGGAGAAATGGTCGTCTTACCGGGGTTGGGCTAAGATATTTATTACCGACGTGGAAGATTGGATTTCATCAGATTGGACCAAGGTAGACCACTATATAACCCAAGCAATAACGGGACACGGCTCTTTTCGAGCTTATCTGTTAAGAATAAACAAAGTTACCTCTTGCGAGTGCTTCTATTGTGGGGCTGACGACACTCCCGACCATACATTGTTTACCTGCCCGAGGTGGAACGTGATAAGAGATAAAGGCGAGCGAGAATGTGGAGCCGCAATATCCAGCGTCACATCCTGATGTAATGCATTAGCGGTTCCGGGATGTGACGGAAACAAGAACGGGGTGGATTTTAGTGGGTATGCTTTCGGGTGAGTCCCACACTCCGGCTATAAAAGCTTTTTCCACCTCACAAAAAAAAAAAATGGGTTAGGTTGGGTTAGGTTTAATTAGGGTTCCTTTTGTTTTTTACATTCGTTTTTATAACTTTAGGTTATATTATTTAATTCAAGTAAGGAAAACAAATTAAGTGCCAAATTTATAAGGAATATTCCTGCGTACCCGCAAATAATCTACATGTAGAGACTCAACCGAGGGTAGTAACAATGAGAAAGCCATACAAGATAGTCTATTTTGTAGGATACGCATAATAATATTCAAGAAAGCGCGAATAGACAAGAACAAAATTCGACTACCAATATGGAAGGTAATCGTACATGAAAAGCCTTATACTTATGAAAGTTTTGCAGGATAATCTAATTTGTAGATGGTCGAAGAGTAAGAAATTTGTCTAATCAGTTAGATGGACATCAACTAGTTCAATTAAGGACTGGCAAAACAGTTTTCCATGGAATCAAAACAAACATCTTAAGGAGTATGCAAAAAAAAAGAGAAATAGAAAAGCAAACCTACTATCCAAACAAAAAGTAAAGAAAATGGTATACTTATATTCTTAATAACACAAAATAGTTAAAATATTTAGTGTTTTTCAGGATTTTGGTACATTTCATCTATTGATCGAACATATTCATTTGATAGGGTATGTTTAACCATAGGTTAGAAATTTACCATAGGCAGTGAAGATTGATGGTAGGCTGACAGTGGTTCCACGATATGTTGCGGTACATATTGGCTTTCTAGGTAAACCTTAACAGAAGAGTCCCACACTTCAAATACAAAAGTTTTCCACTAAAAAAAAATGATTTAGATGCCTTGTCTTATTTGGGAAATCTCTGGCTCGTCATGCATTAGAATTAGTTAGGAGCCAGATTTATTTATATTTGGAAATATTATTAAATCAAGAGTCTAATGTGGTGGTTTGTAAAACATATAAGGCGAAAAATCGCCCTCGTTTTAAAAATACTGAAAACCTTAATTCAAACAAAGAGTTTAGTGTGGTGGTTTGAAGAATCGGTGTAGTTTTAAAAGTATTGCAAACTTTAATGAAAGCAATCAAACTATTATGCAATCAAACAAATATGTGTATAATTTTGGGTAGTGATTATTTTTATTCTGAATTGATTATTAATATAGTTTACATATTATAATCTAGTGTAATATATTTTCCATATTATGCTAAGTTGGGGGAAGTTTTATTATATATATTTAAAAGTGTATTTTTTATTGAAATAAAAATTAGTGATTTAAACAATATGTATTTGTTTTGTTTTTCTAATTATGATTTATATAGTTTTTTATAAGCATTATATGTATATTACAAGTTTTACTCCGAACTTTATATTCTGGACATACACGTCCTTACCGTGGAAGTACCATTATTGCTTCCTATTATTTTTTAAAAAATTTACATTGATGCTTTAACATCTCGAACTTCAGCTGAATTGAAACGAATGTCATTTTTGAGAAAATCTGTGAGCCTAAAAATATCAACAGCAGGTATATTATCAGAATTAGATTTTATAAACCCTTTGTCACGCATTACTGAACTAAATTATTAACAAACAATATTTTATTTTACACTTAAACAACATTAATTTTAACAGTATATATACAGGTAGAAGCTGTTGACAGTACTGACGTGAAAACACTTTACTATTATGACGTCACAAATATGGCAGCCAATCGCGGCGCGTTCATAGTCCCGTGATTTTTTGCTTAATTTTATAAATTTTAATTCATTCATAATTAATTGTAACAAATATTTTTAAAAAATGTATCGATTATCAATATTATTTATGACAAAATTTTAAAATAAAGTAAAAAAATCGATAATTATTTTTTATTCAAAAATCCAATTGCCACCCACACATTGGCCGAAAATTTATGTTGAAAATTTGTTTGCCTAGAAACATGAGGATTATCAACTGAGGAAAAATTGAATATTGTCGGAATTTGTGAATTCCATTAGAACGGTGGAAATCCGTCTTAAAATTGGTAATAAAATGAAAATTAAATACAATATAAAAAAATAAAAGGAATGCATGATTTACAAAAAAACGATAAACATTAGTTGTGTTCTGTTCACTTTGAATTTGCGAACGATCTATTAAATTTGTTTAAATTATTTTATGGGTCAGGCTTGAATTTTTAAAATTTATTAAGGACTGTAGCGGCTTAATTTTAGAGATATTTAAAAAAATGAATTAGAATTTTTTATACCGTTTTATACGGGGTTAAAAAAGTCTCAGCTTAGGAATCAGTCTATATATATGCAATGTCAGACTTCTTTGGACTGCGTCCAATGAGATGACAGTAGCTGAGTCTCATACACCCAACAGGTAGGTTCCACAATCTTGTAATGGGTTCCATTTTTACGCCATCCGACGAAAAGTCAACGAAAGTATGGGTTGTTGACTGTGGATATAGTCTCCCTATTCTTGACGAGAACGTATATGTTGGTGTCTTAAAGAGTCTAAATATCAGGAGAGGAAATATTTGCCCTCCAGTCAAGCAATCAACAAAATGCTCATTTCAACCGCTTTGTGTGTATTACAAGATCTGAAGGAGATGGAAATATCAGTTTAATTTGAACAAATCATCAACAATATGCTTAAAAGGTCTGCTTCAATAGCACCGGATGAAAAATATCTCATACAGACAAAAATCTCCAGTGAGACCATTGATTTAATGAAAAAATGACGGACAATGAGAAATACAAGGAGTTCTTTTGGCAGGGTCGAGTATGCTGGGCTCTGCAAAACTATACGAAAATTCTATACAAACATGCAGCTACTGCAAGAAACTTTGAAAGAAAACGGGGGATTTATCAAGGCTATGTAGAAACTGGAGAATGCAAATTTATGGAGAATGCATGAGGACAGCTAAGTGTGCTGAGGAAATGTTCGAGGTTGTTAGAAAATTTTATTTTCAGTTATATAAAGATAAGAACCAATCAAAGACAATAATATCCAAGGAAGAACAAATGCCAGATATCCTAGTGGACGAGGTGACAGAAGATGCTATAGAATCGATGAAAAACGATATGGATCCACTAAAGGTTAGTGTAATTGTCAAAATGCTAAAAGCTGGTGGTCGTAATATACTTAAATCATAGACAACATTTTACTTAAAATGCCTAAAAAACAAAAAGTACCTGACTTTTGGAAAAATGCAGAAGTGATCCTTTTACATAAGAAAGGAGCTCCCGAAAATTTAAAGAACTACCGCCCAATGAACCTCGTATCAGTGATGTACGTTTTCACTAAGATAATTTCTAAAAGAATATTAAGAAAACCGAATAACGGACAACCAGGAGAACAAGCAGGATTTAGAAGTGGATTTAGTAAAACGGATCACATCCAGGTTGTACAGCAGGTCATAGGAAGGCACAACGAATACACCATGCCACTGTTGAATCGGTTTTTATCAATTACGAAAAGTCAATCACTTGACTCAATCTCAAAGCAGGCCATAATGGATGTATTGCTTAACCAGGGTCTAGACAAAGCAAATATAAACCTATTAGGATCGATATATGATGGAGCTACAGCGACAATTCACCGTGATGATCTTAAAGTTAAAATTCATGTAGAGCAAGTTGTACGGCAAGATGATGCAATATCGCTTATTTTTTTCTCAGCCTGCCTTAAAGAACTATTCCGTAATCTGGATTGAGAACAGGATGGTGTAAAGATCAATGGTGCAAACTTAAACCATATTAGAATTGCAGTTCTCCTTTCACAAGACCCAGACGAGCTACAAAGGCGCATATAAAAGCTACAAAGGGCTGGCGAACCATTTGGCTTAAAAATAAACCTGAAAAAGAATCAGGTTATGTTCATTAAATTTGCTGCGGATAGAAGAATTTCCCTTTTAGGAAGATATTTGGATATTGTGGACCACTTTATATATCTTGGGCAGAGGATTTCAATATATGGGGATATCGCCCGGAGGTGGAATAGCGTGTTAAATGTGGCTAGAAGGTATTTGGTAGGCTCAACATAGTGTTTAAAAGCAAACTCCCACTTTGTCTGAAAAGAAAAGTTTTTGATTAATGCGTCCTGCCCGTTATGACATACGGAACCATTGAACCTGGACATTCACATCGCAATCAATTCAAAAACTTCGGGTAGCACAGAGGGGAATGAAAAGATACATGTTTGGCATTACAACACGAGACAGAAAGTCATCATTGGATGAATAAAGCAATTGACATGAAGATGGGCAGGCCATATAGAGAGGCGATGGGATGACAGATGGACCAAGGCAATATAATATTATATATTATTATTATTATTATTTTTCCGCTCATCCTCGCTGTAGATTCTCAACTCATGCTGGTCGATATTCTAACGCCAAGATGAAAAGGAGTTCAGCTCCTAACATAGTATTTTACGAACAATGTGACACATCTGCAAGAGCACGGCACGTTGTCCCACTATGGCAATCGATTTCGAGATACCCAGGTTCTCGAGATTCTATGAAAATCTCTTACTTATCAGGCCTTCGGCGGATATAACGAAGGGCACTACATCTACCCTACTCAGCTTCCACTGGCTCTTCAAGTCGTATGCCAGATTTTCATACTTGGCGGATTTTTCCATCTCGATTTTTCTAATGTTAATATCTGTCCTGTTATAATCAACTGTTCGATTAGTAGTGATTAGTCTGTCCCAGTATAGAATAGTATCTTCTGGTGCCAGTTGTATATTACAGAAAGTTGAATTTTGACTTTGTATTTTTCCCCTCTGTATGCTAATGGTAGAACATTTGTCTAGTCCGAATTACATTCTGATATCCCTACTAAATGTTTCGACCATTTTTATCAAGGAGTTAAATTTTTCTCTAATTTCTCTATATAGTTTAAGGTCATCCATATATAGTAGATGAGAGAGCTTTCTTGGATTCCTCATGTTAAGTTGATATCCAATGTTGCTGTTCTTGAGTAGTGTGGACAAAGGGTTCAAGGCTAGACAGAACCAAATTGGTTCTGATGGGCTAATATATAATAGAAATTCAGAACTTCAACCAACCAATCGTGCGGGACACTGTCAAATGCTTTCTTGTAGTCTATGTAGCAGATATTTAAGTTGCGTTTTCTTTTTCCCTCATGCTCAAAAACTACAGCATCGATCGTCAAATGTTCTTTGCACCTCATACTTGCTCTTATACATCCTTTCTGTTCTTCTTCAAATATGTTGTTTTTATCACAATGTTGGTAGAGTTTTTTCATTGAGTAGGGCTGTGGGTTGCCTAACGTCCCATTTTTTGAACCGTAGATATGTATTGCCCTCCATTAGGAAGCTGGGAAAAGTATCTGGATTTATTAAAACCCCCTTAAATGCATTTGCAAATACAGAATAAGCGGCTGTAAAGCTTTTAATCCAAAATTTATGTAATCCATCTGGTCCAGGCGCCTTCCAGTTGTGAGTCTTCCTAACAACAGTGCAAATGTCAAGCTCTGTGAAATCGTTACACTCCATATCTGAAAGAGCATTTGTGTTGAATGGTTTTAACCCAAGAAGCCGATTTTTCGTAGCAATCAGATTTTTTCCAAACCGATCTCCAATTGTCTGCAAAGGAAGATATTATTATTATCCTCGTACTGAACTCAGCATCTCAGCCTAAGCAGGTCTATATTACAATACCAAAATGAGAAAGCAATTTAACTCCTCTCACTTAGCATAAAATTTTACGAACAATGTGGCATGTCTGCAAGAGTACTGCACGTTGTCCTACTATGGCAATCGATTTTGAAGACCAAGGTTCTTCAATTTTTTTGAAAAGTTCTTACTTATTAGGCCTTCGGCGGATATAACGAAAGACACTATCTCTACCTTATGCAGTTTCCACTGGTTTTTCAAATCGTACGCAAGGTTTTCATACTTAGTGGTTTTCTCCAACTCGGTTGTCCTGATATTATGAGAAAGTGGGACTGCGATGTCAATTATAAAAGCTCTTTACTCCTTTTTCCTAATTAGAACAATGTCTGGTATAGACCGTTCGACCGATCGACGGTCGAATCGACCGTTCGATCTATTGTGATTGGTCTGTCCCAGTATGGGATTGAATCAGATGATTTCAATACGGGAGAAGGTGATTACTTATAATATGGAGCAGGTGCATTATCTAATAGCGAATACTTTAATGCAATTTGCTGATATATAACTTTCGCTAGCTGATTATGTCTTCCTAAATAAGCATTAGGGGCTAGAACTGCACACCCACCCATAAGATGTTCAATCGTTTCCCCCACTATACCATACTTCCTACATCGATTGACAACATCCATGTGTAGTATATGCTTTTCATAGTTCCGTGTTCTTACTACCTTATCTTGAATAGATGTCGCAAAACCTTCTGTTTCTGGGTACAACGACCCATCGGTCAGCCATTTTAGAGACAGTGGTCCATCAATGGTATCATCCTCGAGTGACTTTGGATACCGTGCATGCAGTGTATATTGTTTCCATTCACGGACACAATCCGTAAGTGTTGTTCTACCATCAACACGATTCAATTTATCTAGGTTCAGCGGGGTGAAACTCCGGTCCTCCTTATCAACCAACTTCATTAGCGTACTGCTTGAATTAATGAAGCGTTCTCTCAACTTACTCTCCTGGTTCAGACAAAGGTTCTTTATGTTCACGAGGCCTCTGCCTCTCAACTTTCTTGGAATGTACAGTCGCCTTATAGATGAATTTGGATGCAGACATCGGAATTTTGTCAATGTTTGACGTGTTAATCTATCCAGTCCATCAAGGTCTGTTTCTAACCATTTAACAATACCAAAGGAATAGGTCAGAGTTGGCACTGCCCATCCACTGATCGCTCTAATCAGGTTTCCACTGTTCAATTTGGTATTTAAAAGTTTTGTAAGCCTCATTTCATAAATAGTAGAAAAGTTTTTCTTTATCTGGCTATGGTTAAATTTCTTGTTTTCAGGTATACCTAAATATTTATAGGATTCTTCCGGTGCCAGGTGTTGTATGTTATAGTGTGTTGAATGTGGATTATTGACTATTCCTTTCTGAATGCTAATGGGAGAGTATTTATCTAGTCTGAACGACATCTTGATATCCCTACTAAATTCTTCGATCATTTTTATTAAGGAGTTTAGTTTTCCTCTAGTTTCTCCATAGAGTTTAATGTCATCCATATATAGTAGGTGCGAGAGCTTACGTGGATTTGCTTACTCATGTAGCTTACTCATGTTTAGTTTATATCCTATATTACTGTTGTTCAGTAATGTAGACATAGGGTTGAGGGCTAGATAAAACCAAACTGGAGAAAGGGAATCTCCCTGAAAAATTCCTCTCTCGATATTCGCAGTTGTAATTTATTGTTGATCGATAAAGAGATTTGTTTTCCATTTCCCCATTAGGCACCTTAAGGAGTTAATAATAGGAGGGCTTATTTTATAAATCTTCAGGACTTCTAGTAACCAATCGTGTGGAACACTATCGAAGGCTTTCCTGTAGTCTATATAGCAGATGTTTAGGTTGCGTTTTCTTTTCCGCTATTGTTCGAGAACTACAGCATCGATCGTTAGCTGTTCCTTGCATCCCATACTTGCTCTTATACATCCTTTCTGCTCTTCTTCAAAAATATTGTTTTCATCAAAATGTTTGTAATTTTTTTCATTGATGAGGGCTGTCAACAATTTATAAAATACTAACAGACATGTGATGGGTCTGTAGTTATTGGGTTGCTTAGCATCACCCTTTTTGTACAGAAGATATGTATTGCCTTCCATTAAAAAATTCGGAAAAGTATCAGGATTTATCATTACCTCTTTAAATGTACTAGCAAGTGGGTGGTGGGCAGCCATAAAGTTTTTAATCCAGAAGTTATGTAATCCATCTGGTCCAGGAGCTTTTCAGTTATGAGTTTTCTTGACGGCGGTGCAAATGTCAGTCGCCGTAAAATCGTTAAACTCCATTTCTGGCAGAGAAGTTGTGTGCTGTTCAATTGTTTTAATCCAAGGTGTCGATTTTTCATAGTCATCTGATCTTTTCCAAACCGATTGCCAATATTCTGCAAACGAAGACATGTCCACATTCTCAAGTTCTCACCTGCTACTGCCTTGTTCGAGCTCTCTATAAAATTTCTTTTGGCTATTTATGAATACTGAATTTTGGTGCTTTCGTTTAAGAAATCTTTAAGATCCAATAATTGTTCGGAAAGTTTGGATCGTCGAAGCCAATGCCAGATTTATTGGCAATATTGGCAATTATTATTATTACTATTATTATTGTACTATATATTATTATTATTATATTATGTATGCGCCCTGGTGGAACACGCGAAATAAAGTTAGAGGCGTTTGTTGTTGTTTGCCTTCCTTTGCGCCCATACTGATTTCATTATTTCACTATGAGCTTTTTTCCTTTCGTCAGACCAAGTTGTTCCGGTTTTCCTACATTTTTCTCGCTGGCCAACCTGCCAAACGTTAACCTTGTGCCTGAAACAGTTCGTATCCTGAATTTCACCTTGTGTGATATTTGTTAATCTTAGGTTCTTTTTAATTTAATATATATATATATATATATATATATATATATATATATATATATATATATATATATATATATATATATATATATATACGAGATGTGGTTATAAAATGACGAGACTGACACTGCTACAGAAGAAGTACGCGTCGAACACCAGCGACCAGCAGCTAGCTCTTTAGCATGAAACCTTCTCTTTTGAACAAACGGCTACTGAAACTTGAAAGAGTTGAGTACTGGAACTACTACTACAACTGGAAGAGTCCAAATTCACCGAGAGCTAAAAAAGCTCAAATGGGCAAATCAAAATTCAAAGCAATTTTGATTGTTTATTTGATATGCATGGAATTGTGTACTTTCACTGGGTTCCTAACGTTGAAACTAATAATCAACATAACTACCTTCACGTTCTTGCTGATTTCCGTGAAAGAAAGATATATATATATATATATATATATATATATATATATATATATATATATATATATATATATATATATATATATATATATATATATATATAGGTTCCGTAGGAGGCGAAATCCATTTTTGTAATACCACACTTACACCGAGATCCGTTTTTAAAGGAGAGATCCGAAATCGGACCTCATCATTTTTCGCGTGTATATAGTTACCATTCGAATCAGTGCGCCCTAAAACGAATTCTGGCGAATTTTTTATTGGAGTTCAAATTTCACATTTTTTATATCTTTTATACTATTGAGGTTTCAGTATATCATTATAGGTGGCGCCAACATCATTAGTAAACACGTGTCTGATTATTAACAAAGACGAGATCCGACAATCGGACAACACAGCCAATACAAATTCTTATGTGAGAAAGCTTACGTTGCAATTTTGGTACTCTGATATTTATGTTTTAGAGTTGGTCTTGAAAATTTGTTTATTTTATTTTTATTAATTGTTTAATTTATTATTGTGTAGTGCTTGTAAATACTATAAATAGTATATGCTAGAAACAGTAATAAAATGTGTTTCTCGTAAAATTTAATAAAACAAAATATTTTTAAGCACAAACATAATAAAAAAATTCAATGAAAATATCTCTGGTGTTATGCTGCACCTAAACAATTTTTGTAAAGCCGATTATTAGATAGAACTCACCATAGTAAAACATACACTTTGAACAAATCTTTTGTAGTTGATAACTAAAATACAAGTAACACATATGTCAATAAGTCCATTGTCGGACAAATAAAATACACTTTTTTTGCAAATTTCGACTTTATTCATTATTATGTTTTCCTTCAAGAGCAATACTATCATTCCAACTTTTTTCTAATATTTCTACACCTTTTTTAATAAAACTTTGTCTTTCTCTTTGCCTTCAAAATATCCTTTAGTTTTGGCAATTACCTGTTTATTGGAGCGAAATTTCTTTCCAGTGTTCTGGAAATTTCTTCCACAGTTCCGTTCCATTTTTTTGACATCTGTGAACATGTAACAATCGCTGGGACCTGATCTGGAGAACACGTTAGATGAGGAAGCGATTCGAAGTGCAATTCATGTAATTTAGCCTCGTTGCCAACGATTTATGACACGATACATTGTCTTGTTGTAACAGTACTTTTTTAATTCATTTGGAGCTTTTTTGTGTAACGATACAAGAACAAAAATATGAAAAGGATTTATTTTTTGAATAAACATATATATATATATATATATATATATATATATATATATATATATATATATATATATATATATATATATATATATATATAATATAGAAATAGATATACATATCTTACTAATATTAACTGGGATGGCTTAACTAGAATTGAACTTGGCGGCTAGTTTGGTACATGAGTTTGACGAGCATGGTGGTGGATTCCAAGCATTTCAGCTTTAATTACCTGGAAAATAAAAGTAACCCTGAACACTCCGAATCCATCAAACTATACTCTGTTTACTATCTGTTACTTTAAATTTATCAGATCGATACAAATCATATTTTAATAGACTGTTAACACTCTTAACGATACTTAACACAACCTCAGTTATAATGCATGATAACAATCAACATGTATTCAAATAGAGATGTTTTACATAACTTCTACAATGATAATATTATCGGCCAATAATCAAATATCAAACTGGGCACTGTTCCTGACACTGAGGGGAGAACGCGCAACAGTGCCAGCTCCGGGTATGAACGGGGTATCAAGGGAGAGCGCGCGAGATACTCATCTAAAGAGCTAACCAAAACATAATGGATATCCAACCACACCCTAAGGTGTAACCTCTGGTACTGAGTTGTGCAATGGGTACAAAGGGAGAGCGCGCAATGTACCCGCTCCAGATACCAGAAAAGCAAAACAGCATTTACACACTTCGTGGTATTGAAGGGAGAGCGCGCGACAACACCATGGAGATCTCTCAATATTTATTAAATTACAGATAATTTATTTTCAACAATGATCTCTCAGTATTTATTAAATTATAGATACATTTATACAGATATACATTTTCAATAATGATAATGTTATCAGTTAATAAAAAAATTATCATTCTGGGTACTGTTCCTGACACCGAGGGGAGAACGCCAACAGTGCCAGCTTCGGGTATGAACAGGGTATCAAAGGAAAGCGCGCGAGATACCCACCCAAAGAGCTAAACAAAATAATGGACTATCCAACTACACCCTACGGTGTAACCTCTAGTACTGAGTTGTGCAATGGGTACAAAGGAAGAGCGCGCGATGTACCCGTTCCAGATACTAGAAAAGCAAAACAGCATTTACCCACTTCATGGTATTGAAGGGAGAGCGCGTGACAATACCATGGATATCTCTCTCAATTAAATTTTAAATCATATGAATGTACTGATGCCAGTACTCAAACAAAGTTTGGATATTCACCTAAATAGAAATCATTTAATATTGATCAAAACATTAATGAAGAATCATTTTTTTAAATATTATATTAAATAAACACTAACAGATTTAATTTAATTGTACTTGAATATTTGATAATAATCAGAACAGCAGTCTGCCAGAAAGGGAAACAGAAGTAATCTTTAAATACTTATCAGAAATGCCAAAATCAATAGAAGACAAAGTGTTCAATGAAAAATTCACTTATATAGTAATCTTTTAATATGAATGAAAACATTAAATATAAATAATAGAGCTTTAAATATATCTCAAAACTAATATAAATCGATAGAAACTAAAGTGTTCAGTGACAAACACACAGCTAATAAAAGTTAATAGGTAACAAAGTGTTCAGTGATGCACTCACTTATATACTAATCATTTAATATTAATGAAAACATTAAGTAGAAATAATAGAGCTTTAGATACATTTCCAAACTAATATAAATTGATAGAATGTGTAGTGATACACAGCGAATAAAAGTTAATAGATAACAAAGTGTTCAGTGATACACTCACCCTTTGAATTATTTGGGAACGACACTACACTTTGCTTGTTCACAGTATAAACAAAAACGTTGGTTTCAAATACTGAAAATGAAGCCATCTCTAAAGGTGCCCCACCATTATCCAACATCTGGCGGTTAACTACCCTTAAATGTTATCCAAGCTTTTAGATAGAATAAGCGAACTTATATTGAGTATAAACACAACACAACCCAGTGTCAATTTTAGCGAAAAATGAAATGTAGTCGGCATCTGGTCCAACGTGATAAAAACCATCTTTACCAAAGAAAAAGGCGATAAAACTATCGTTTTGCCTGAAATGAGACAAGAGACCGGAAGATGTAAATTAAGCAAACATATTTCTTACATTTATATGCTAAAAGACCTTCTAAACAGACGACAGGCGTATCGTTTTATTTGAGATGAAACCGATGTCTTAAAAATATATACTAAACAAAAATAGTTCTTACATTTGCGATTTCATTTTTCAAACGCACCAATGACAATATGCATTATTCGGTGGTTTTACCTTTCTCGAGATAATCGATGCACTATATCCCATGCGCATCCCAAAATACAGAGGACATATCCTTGCCTACCGATAGTTGAGTTTTTGGTCGCTTCGGACGGCTTTCACTGCCTGATGTCCGCTCAGCTGAATGCAAATTTGACTTCGGAGTGTAGTTATGGATGTGTTTCATCCATTATCGCATACCGCATAAAAAAATTATTTCGTTTAAACAGCTCCAAACATTGCTCAGAATGATTAATACATTGTTGTTTTTGGTCCGCTAAGAGTAATCGCGGTAACCATTTCGACAGCAATTTACGCATTCCCAAAAGTTCATGCAAAATGATGTAAACACTTCGCTTTAATATCTTTATATCAGCTATCTCTTGCAGTTTTAATTTACGGTTTTTCGAAATAATTTTGTGAATTTTTCCGATGGTGTAACCACCTCATTTGGATGTCTAGAGCGTCATCGGTGCTTGTACAGTCACGTTTGAATTCAGCATATCAATAAATTATGGTTGATTTTCCAGAGGCAGGGTCCGGGTAATATTTATTAAGCCATTGTTTTGCTTCAACGGTATTTTTAGTCAACAAAAAGAAATGAAGAAATTAATCAACACGCGAAATTCTTTTTGTTTTCATTCTTTTGAAAATAACAAAAGTGTCGTCACTTAAATCACAAGTCAGAAACTAGTAGACAGATTGTTATGAAATTTTGACACATGTGTTTGAAGGTTAGCACAATAGACCACTGGTAAGGATTTTTCGCAAGTGACGCCATCTAACATATATGTCAAACCGGGAACTTATTGACCGATATATTACATGAACAGATTGCATTTTTCAAGTGATCTAACGGATTTGTAAATGACCAGTTAATTTTGCTCTTGCAACTAGGTCGAGGAAATTGTGGTGTATATTGCATAGATTATAAGACATAGGGTTATAAGACATAATATCTATAAATAGTTCCCAAATTTTTGTCAGTTAGATTATAAGACATAGGGTTATAAGACATAATATCTATAAATAGTTCCCAAATTTTTGTCAGTTAGGACGCTTTCTTAGAAAACGGACGATATGGTTAATTTAAATTGATACGTATGTATTCAAAACATTTTTAATACAAATGAAAAAAAATATATCATCATCAATACAACAAAATATATGACACTATAACTAATGACATACAAACTGATAATATAATGTCCGCAAGACGAGATTAGTCAATTTGATAAAGAAAACCCGTTACTGCTAATCAAAGCAATTCTTTGAAATTTAATTTATCGCATAAATAATAAACTGGAGAACATGAAATGGATTCATTGATGTCGATATATTATTGTAAGCAATTATTACATTACACACGATATTTTTAATTTTTTAAACGACCCAAAATATTGTTTTTTTTTATATCTTAATGAATGAGTTTAAATTTTTTTTTTTTTTTATTTATATAACATCCCTGAGGAAGTTTTCCAAAATTACAATCTGACCAAAGTTGATCAATGAGTAATGTTGTACAAACCTAAGTTACTACAAAAGAAAAGGTGATTTTAAGAACTTACTCACTAGTATCCCTTAAATTAAATCCAATAACTTAATTACACCAATATTAACGTATACACCAGCACTATGCTCTGCTTTTTTACTAACACAAACGTTCAAACCAACTCAAAGGGTTTGGTCCTCTTAAGTCTTCTGATTTGACTTGCATTATCAAGGAGCTGGATGGCCTCGACATTGACGTGCTGAAGAAGTCGCTGCTCGTGACTCTGGGCAAATCTGCTAATGGTCTGGGTAACGGTGTCCATTTCCAAGTCCCTATGGAGGTCACTGTTTCTGAAATACCAAGGGGCATTTGCAATGTTCCTTAGTACTTTGTTTTGGAATCGCTGGATTATTTCCAAGTTGTTCTTTTTGGCACAACCCCACAGCTGGATGCCGTATGTCCATACGGGCTTTAGAATTTGTTTGTACAAGAGTACTTTGTTGTAGACTGATAGAGGGGAATTTCGTCCCAGCAGCCAATACATTTTTCTAAATTTGATGTCAAGTTCTTCTTTTTTCTTTTTGACATGAGCCCTCCAGCGTAGCTTGGCATCTAATGTTATACCCAAATATTTTGCTGTATTAGCATATGGTACTTGGATATTATTTATACTAACGGGGATATGTTGATTTCTTTTGTTCGTGAAATTAATATGGGCGGATTTAGACTCATTTAATTTGATTCGCCATTGCTTAGTCCAGTTGTTAATTTTATTAACTGAGGTTTGCAGGTTTATTGCCGCTTCTTCGTGGTCTACGCCTACAGCCATAATAGCAGTATCGTCAGCAAATGTTGCTATCGTGTCTGGGTCTAATTCAGGAATATCACTGGTATATAATAGGTAAAGGACTGGTCCCAATACACTACCTTGCGCTACTCCTGCTTTAATATTTTTTAGTTCAGAGTATGCATCTTCCTGTTTAACTCTGAAATATCTATCTGAGATATAAGACTTTAATAATTGCGCAAACTGTTTACGCAAAAGCTTGTTTAATTTGTAGTTGAGGCCCTCATGCCACACTTTATCGAAGGCTTGGGCCACATCGAGAAATACGGTAGAACAATTTTTTTTTTCTTCCAGTGACTTTTCAATTATGTTTGTTATCCTATGGACCTGGTCTATAGTTGAGTGGCTTTCTCTAAATCCAAACTGATGGTCTGGAATTATGTTTTTATCTTCAATGATTGGCTTCAATCTTTTAAGGAATATTTTTTCAAACAGTTTTGAAATAACAGGTAGCAAGGAGATTGGCCTGTAAGATGAAACTTCATTCGGTGGTTTTCCGGGTTTTGGGATCATTATCATTTCTGCTACTTTCCATATCTTAGGTACATATTTTAATCTAAAAGATGCATTTATCAGATATGTAAGTTTTACTATAGCTTTACGAGGAAGCTGTTTCATGACTTCTCCCGTGATTAAGTCAAACCCTGGGGCTTTTTTTGTGTTGATGTTTTCTTCAATTTCTAATGCAATTTCTTTTGGGGTAACAGGTCTTATGTCACTTTCTTCTTGGGCAAGATTTTCCCAGTCAAGTATATTTTCACCTTCATTTGGCTGGAAAGTCCCTTCTAAATATTCAGAATATCTGTTAGCTTTTTGTAAATTGCTTTTTGCCCATGTTCCATCTGCATTTTTAATTGGTGGATTCTGCAGGATTGGTCTTTTTAGTGTTTTGGTAGCTTTCCATAGTGAATAGTCAGTTTTACTGTCATTTGACAGTTCACTTAGGTAGTTACTTATAGTATAATTTTTATTTTTTGTATATCCCTTTTCAATTGCTTTGTTGCATTATTTAATCTAGTTTTATCTGCTGGCGATCTAGATTGATGCCATATTCTTCTAAGCCTTCTTTTTTCGGTTATGAGTTCTTTTATTTCTCTGGGGTAGTTATTGCCTTTGGTTCTAGGAGTAATATTAGGTGTGTTATCCCATGCAGCCCTTTGGATAACGTTTAAAAATGTTTCCGCTTCATTGTCGAGTTGTTCTTCATTTCTTAAGTGAACTCTCAAGTCTACCGTTTCTTCAAGTTGAAGTTTAAAACTCTGCCAGTCATTCAGTCGATTTGTCAATATAGGAGGAGTTTCCTTCTGTATGATGCTATCACTTAAGATCAGAAGAATGGGAGAGTGATCAGAGTTCATATCCCATGCCTCGTCCACATGCATATAGCTTACAGACACATTTCTAGTTATGAAAAAATCAAGTAGATCTGGTATTTTATTGGGGTCTGTAGGCCAATATGTTGGCTTACCAGTTGACATTGTTTCACATTTTAGTTGGTTAATTGCTTGTAGTAGTTCTTTTCCTTTTCTATTGGTTAACCTGGATCCCCACTGAACGTGTTTGGCATTGATATCACCTCCAATGATAAACCTATAACCGTGACTATTTAGAAAGTCTAAATATTGTTGTTTTTTCAGAGCATGTCTAGGCGGACAGTAAACTGCGGAGACTATGATCTCATATGTTTTAGTTTTAATGTTTACAGAGGCAGCTTGAAACTGTTCTGTTTTATATCCCATTTCTTGGTAATGCTTGATTGATTCCTTAATTACGATGGCACTTCCACCTTTGGCGGTATTTTCGGGATGTATGGTATGGTATACTTTATATCCCTTGAGTTTAATGTATGATTCATTAGTAAAATGAGTCTCAGAAATGAGGCATATATCAATATTTTCCATATCTAGGACTACTTGCAGTTCTTGTTGGTGTTGCAAGAGTCCATTGGCATTCCATTCCATAATTCTAAGGTTATCTGCCATTTGAATATTTAGGAATAGCTCCTTTAGCGCTATTTTCGAGTCTGCTAATACGTTCGTCCATTTGTGTTAATTTCTCCATTATTTGTTGAAGAGAGTCTTGAATAGAAACGTTTTGATTTTGTTCTTGGGTAGGGCTTTTAGGCTTACCAGTAACTGTTTCGCTAAAAGATTTTTTTCCTGCACTTGCGATGTCGGCTGGCGCTTGTTGATTATTTCTTTGTGGCTGTTTAGGAAGAGTTGGTTTCTTGGTACGTTTATCCTTTAATTTTTGCATTTCTTTGGCAACTATGCATCCTCTGTAGTTGGCTGGATGTCCTTCTCCACAGTGTACACATTTTGGTTGGGTATTTTTTAGTTTATCACATTCCATTGTGAGGTGCTTACCAGTACATCTAACACAACGTGGCTCCATAGCGCAGTATTTTTGCGTGTGACCGTATGCTTGACATTTTTTACACTGTGGCACCAGCCTGGATTTTCTCAATGGTAGAATTTCAACTCTGACTCCTAATATATCAGTTATTCCGTATATTTTATCCACACTCTCGTTGTGGTTAAATGAGAGCATGAACATATTTAAGGGTTGCTTTGTTTTATATTTTAATTTTGGGATGGCTTCTATGAGTTTGTAGCCTCGTTTTTGCATTTCTTGTACAATATGTTCTGGTTTTACAGAGTGATGCAGTCCGTTTACCATAACTTTAATAGGCCTATTCTGCTTATTCTCATAAGAATGCCAAGAATATTTCTTTTCATTTAATGCTGCTGAAAGTTTTTTTGAGTTTAAAATGATTCTAATTTTTGAAAGCTTATGAAATATTTTTTGACACAATGTTTACCTTGACAAGTGGTTACAACCTGTCTAGTTATCATTTATGCAAATATAATACCATTATACATAAGAAACAATAACTGTTGAAATGTTGAAATGTAAATACACAGTATGTCGGAAAAATAATGTAATTTTTCAATAAAAAAACAATTACTTATTTTACCAAAATTATTTCTTTTTATTCAAAATACCGCATCAATACACCGCTATACATGTTCACCCAATGCTAACATAGAGTTTTTTGACGTTTTCCGAAATCATCCTAATGACCTCGTCATGACATTTTGGACTTGTGTAACACTGTCATAAAACGTTCCTTTCACGCCCAGTTTTAGTATCGGGAAAAGGAAATCATCACACGGAGATAAATCAGGCAAATACGGAGGATATTGAAGCCAAAAATCACGAACAGCGACGATCCCGTGAGATGCACTATCGCGCAATAAAAATCAACTTCCCGGATCTCAATATTTAGTCCTCACTCGAACGATTCTCTTCAACAAACGCTCTCTAAAAACACAGTTCTATCACAAACACCCAGATAAGATTTGCCAGTTATATTTTAGCTTTGTGTAAAAACAGATTAACATTGTCTTATCTCGTGACTTCTGGACACGTGACTTCTACAATTTTATCGATTTCGGAGAGCCTGGGGACTTCCACGTAGCACTTTGAAGCTTTGGTTGACGATCATACTTGAAGCACCAAGTTTCGTCCCCAGTCACAATCGATTTCAAGAATTTGCAGTTCCATCTGGCTATATCAATAAAATTTTTGCAATGTAGAATGCGAGCAATTTCTTGGTCTTCATTTAAGGTGTGAGGAACAAGTCGAGCACAGACTTTACGTCTGTTTAAAATCTTTGTCAAAATTTCGTGAATTATGTATTTGGTCCTATTTAATTCCTCCATTATCTACCTCATAATCAAATGCGCATCGTAGGCGATCATTTCACGCACTTTTTCCACCAACTCATCGCGATTTTTGTTTTTGTAGTCGGTCTGGCTTTGAGTTGCCTTTTGAAACATCACGTCCGGAATCACTTATATCACTCGAATGCAAGTGCAGGGGATAAACAATCATCACAATTAACTTTTTTCATCAATTCAAATGTTTCTATAAAAATATTAGCGAACTTGAAACAAAATTCCATATTAGCTTTTCGTTCCATCGTGTTTAGGTGACGAGGTGACAAAAGGTATTGTCACTTTGATATATAACGCTATACGCTTTAACTTGACAATCCGTTGATCGATTCTAATGACGGGAGTCCCATTTTATAGAGATTTACAGCTTTCAGATTATACATTTTGTTTCAATAGATGACGTTAGTAGTTTTCTTTACATTTAAGTTCCATTCATACCAACTAAAACAAGGCCGAAGCTTCAAAGTAGTCCTAAGAACAAAAGGGGGAAACCGCTGGATAACATGTCAATAACGGCTTTTATCACGTCAATTATTGAATGCAGTTGAGGGAGCATAAATTCTAATAAACTTAAACGTAAACAAAATTTTAAGGGACGATATTACAAGTTATTTTAAATTTAGTTTAAAGTTTAGTTAAATGCTGCACATAATTAACAAAGTTCGAACTAGAAATCTTCTGTGAAAAAAAGTTCAGTTACTTAATAGAAAGAAGTAACTTAAATGAAAACATGTTAACAACTAATACAGTACAATTAAGTAACAAAAAATTACAGATGAAATCCTTCACCTTTTTAATTTATGCGTTAGTAAAGATTAGTTTCACTTCAACAAAAATATTTTCAAATGGAAAACTTTCTAAATAGTAATAGTGCAAAAAAAATATTTTTTAGATTAAGTGCATGGGCGATATTTTGATATATGGTACCCAAGACAACACAGATCGACAAAAATACTTAAATTACATTAACAACACATTCCGGAAGATTATATTTAAAGCAGAAATAGAAAAATATGATACCACTAACTTCTTAGGTCTATATATAATAAGGAATGTCATTAAATTAGAATTCGATATTTATGAAATTCCACCTTTTTAGATATAATTATCCCAAAATTCAATAAAAATCCCTTTTAAACATTATAGAACAGAAAATTAGCCTCGTTAATGCTTGCGTTAACAAAATAGTTTCATTTCAGTTATAACACCTGTGGGTGTTTGGAATCGCATATTTACTCTGGCAACACTGGCGGATCTCGTATTGTGTGTATAATATTTATAAGCTAACGTATATATTAGATCAGAACTCGTCTTTGTATATTATTGTAACAGATCTCATCTTAAAAGATTTATTGTATAAAAAAATAATTAAAACTTACCCCTCTATTAACCCCACAAATTGGCCAAGTTTAAATTTACTAGGGCAAAAAGGAAAATTTAATACAACTACTATATCAGGCGGATCTGTGATTGTCTTTAATTTATTCGGATCTCGTCTTAATAGGAAACAATGATGTATATATTTATATATATATATATATATATATATATATATATATATATATATATATATATATATATATATATATATATATATATAACAGAAATCTTTCACCCTTTCTCCACGTGGTGCCACCGATCGCCATCGCCGAACTGTCAACCATACGACGTCACGTGTCTCTCCGGACCGGTTTCTAGCCTTTCAGCCGTCATCAGCCGAGCTCTAGACGAACGCAAGGAAAGCAGTTCGGAGAGGCGATCGGGGCCAGACCAATTCCTTGCGTTCGTCTAGAGCTCGGCTGATGACGGCTGAAAGGCTAGAAACCGGTCCCGAGAGACACGTGACGTCGCATGGTTGACAGTTCGGCGAAGGCGATCGGTGGCACCACGTGGAGAAAGGGTGAAAGATTTCTGTAATATTTTCCTCCACGGTTCCGTTACGCTACCTTGTGGGCATATATATATATATATATATATATATATATATATATATATATATATATATATATATATATATATATATATATATATGTATGTATATATACGAAACTGACTCCGTAAAATATTTTATTTTGATTTCATACATATTTACTTATTATCACCTTCAATATACACCCCTCCTCTATCCCTAAAATACTCCATGTGAATCTTCCATTGTTCGAAACAGTGCTAGAAGTTTTCATCTGTCAGCTCCTTCAGAACGCGTGCTGCCGCTTGATAGAGTTATTTATAGTTTTATAATTATTATATTTTCTTCGTTGAGGATAACGAATGAAAAATTCATTCCTTATTCGCAAATAACAAATAAATTTCATTTATACGAAATAAATTTTTCACAACACTGGAATCAAGGTAATTCTATTTATCTGAAGAAGATTATTCTAATAAAATATGTAAAAATGAATTACATTACATTGCATTTATGTTACATTACCAATCGATACTAGCTGATATACAACTTGCTATTGTTTTGCATGTAATTATACGACAAAAGAATGAAAGGATTTTTTCGTTTGTTTGAATAAACATATATAATATAGAAATAGACATACATATCTCCCTAATATTAACTGGGATGGCTTAACTAGAATTGCTCTAACTGGGCGGCTAGTTGGGTACATGAGTTTGAGCAGCATGGTGGTGGCTTTCAAGCATTGCAGTTTTAACTACCTGGAAATAAAAGTAACCCTGAACACTCCGAATCCATCAAACTATTCTCTATGTACTATCTGTTACTTTAGATTTATCAGATCGATACTAATCATATTTGAATACTAGACTGTTCACACTCGTAACGAGAGATACTTATTATAACCTCAGTTATAATGCATGATAGCAATCAACATGTATTCACATAGAGACTCTACATAACTCAAACCGTGATAATATTATCAATCAATAATAAAATTATCATTCTGGGTACTGTTCCTGATACTGAGGGGCAAACACGCAACAGTGCCAGCTTCGGGTATGAACGAGGTATCAAGGGAAAACCGCACGAGATACCCACCCAAAGAGCTAAACAAAACATAATGAATTATCCAACTACACCCTACGGTCAAACCTCTAGTACTGAGTTGTGTAATGGGTACAAAGGGCAAACTCGCGATGCACCCGCTCCAGATACTAGAAAAGCAAAACAGCATTTAACCACTTCATGGTATTGAAG
The DNA here is from genome assembly GCA_031761425.1 of Cosmopolites sordidus. NCBI lineage: Eukaryota > Metazoa > Arthropoda > Insecta > Coleoptera > Curculionidae > Cosmopolites > Cosmopolites sordidus. Next base: position 589,603 of record JARFXV010001408.1, read on the forward strand.
GGAAAACAGCGCGATAATACCATGGATCTCTCTCTCAATTAAATCATAAGTCATATCAATATGCAGAAATCATTTAATATTGATCAAAACATTAATCAAGAAACACTGTTTTAAATATTATTTAAGATGGGCAGTGACAGATTTAATTCAATTGTACTTGAATATTTCATAATGATCAGAACAGTATTCTGTGAGAAAAATAAATAGAAGTAATATTTAAATTCTCATCAAAACTACTAAAATACTAGAAGACAAAGCGTTCAGTGAAAAACTCACTTTCATGGTAATCGTTTAATATTAATGAAAATATTAAACAGAAATAATAAAGATAATAGAGTTTTAAATACATCTGACAACTTATATAAATCTATAGAAACCAAGTGTTCAGTGATAAACTCACAACTAATAAAAGTTAGTAGATAACAAAGTGTTCAGTGATACACTCACCCCTGGAATTATTCGGGAACGACACAATACTTCACTCGTTCAAAGTATAAATGAAAATGTTGGTTTCAAATACTGAAGATGAAGCCATCTCTAAAGATGCCCCACCATTATCAAACATCTGGCGGTTAACTACCCTTAAGTGTTATCCAAGCTTTTAGATAGAATAAGCGAACTTATATTGAGTATAAACACAACACTACATGGTCAATTTTAGCGAAAATGACAATAAAAAATAGAAAAAATAGAAAAATGAAATAAAATGGAATGTAGTCGGCATCTGGTCCAATGTGATAAAAACCATCTTTACCAAGAAAAAGGAGATACAACTATTGTTTTGCCTGAGATGGGATAAGAGACCGGAAGACGTAAATTAAACAAACATATTTCTTACATTTTTATGCTAACAGACCTTATAAACAAACGACAGACCTATCGTTTTATTTGAGATGAAACCGATGTCTTAAAAATAAATACTAAACAAAAATATTTCTTACATGCATAGTTTAGATAGGAATTTATTTTTATACGGGCCCCTGCCGACCGTGACCTCAAGTGGATTACACTGTCGATGTGACGTAATGACTATTATCTCATTCAGTCATGCTAAAGATAGATAAAAATATTTTGCGATATCTACGCATCATTCAAAAAAGATAGTTAGTTTAAGTAAATTCAGTGATAAACTAGCCTGTAAGTGTGTCCTCAAATTCAACATTGCCTTTATTTCTAAACGCCCAAGTCGGGTATTTATTGTTTTTTGTTGATGTTTTAAGTAGAACTAAAAACACACGCTTTATTTTTTCCAGTAGTTCAAGGCAAATAATTGATGTTTAATGTAGGCTGCGCGAAATATTATAATTAATATTCATATATTGAAGATATTCAACTTTTTTTAACCTTTTGTTGGGCTTATTGAGTCAAAATATAACTGATATTTACAGTTGTTGAAACTGTAATAGGAATACTAGTTGAGTCATTTTTTTTTTTATTTTAATAAGGTGTTTGAACCGTTTTATTGTAAATATGGTCATTTAATGTAAACATTCTTATAATGTATTAGCAGTTAAAAAATAATGTTTGTTTTTTGGTAAAATAAAGTTTTTGGATGTTTAAATCAAATTGAAGTTGAAGGAAAAAACTTTTTTCGTTGCTTGGTTTGAAGTTTTTTTAGTGACTTTTCTCGAGATAGGGCTGGTGCTGTTACTTTATTTACCGATTAGTTTAATGTGCTGAATTAGAAAATAACTCATCTGTTTTTGTTTCGGTGTTATTGTGCAACTGTACCTACTTAAAAATAATTTTCTCATGTTTACACACGACGTTAGTGATTAATTCAAGTGTTCTCAAGGATGTCATAGATTAAAATCTATTTCAATCAGTTCGCAATATTTCTACAACATTCAGTAATAGGAGAATATAGGAATTATTATTTCTAAAGGGTTTCAAATAAGAGATTATTTTTATTTCAAAGTAAATATATATATATATATATATATATATATATATATATATATATATATATATATATATATATATATATATATATATATATATATATATATATATATATATTTATTTTGAAATAAAAATAAAACGGTGTAAGATATCCGAGATATCGGATATGGAGGCTAGGTAACAGTGGCATTTCTTAAGATTACACGGTAATTGAATTTTTCTCGGAATAAATTGATTGTGTCAATGGCGGCTCGTGAGTTTTTAAAGTGGGAGGATGTAGAAGAAAATAGTGCTGCTGAAGAATTGTTTTGCTTTCCCCTTCCTCCTTTTTACTTTTCGTGCTATTGAAACCCTATACAGGAGATGCACCAGGAAAACATTAACATTTTGTGTTGTTACTACTTACAAGGACCTTAGAGGATAGGTTGTTGCTTGTTACAAAATTTCAAAATGTCAATGATCTTAGAAAGTACCCAGCGTTTTTTTTGCATTTTCATTATGCTCGCTTATTGTTTTCGCATATGCAGAAGTTAATGACGACCCAGTGTTTACTTTATCCAACAACTGGAACTTCATTAGGTTGCTTTTATGTTTAGCTGATTTCTCGTGCTTTTGAATTTTGTCTAACAAATGTTTTAGATCCCTCACTTTTTGCGAGTCCATTGCCGCTCACCACCAAACAATAAACACACCAAATAAAACTGAGAATTAGTGTCATCACAACCACATAGCTACACAATACTGTTGTATAGTTTACTGTAAAATTTTCGCGTAAAACTTGCCCTATTTTTACATTATTTTTGAAATTGACTCAAATTCAACACGGGCATGGGACGACGGTTAGTTTTTAATTCAACTTTCTCCTCCAAACTTTAATTAGTAATTATTAACTGTTTTAAAACGGACACCTTTATGTTTGCAATTAAAAGTTGATTATTTTTATTTAAAATGTACTACTCAGTATGTACACAAGAAACAAATCCCAAATTAAAACAAGTATTCGCGAGGGGAACGAAATACGTGACGCGAGACATATCAAATGCTCCGTAACCGTCAAATCAGCTTTTAAAACTAATTACCGAAACGCTCGGTCCCAGAGAATCTACGTCCAAATCGAATGTTTTAGAAACCCCCGAATTCTGGCAACCAACAAAATATGTAACATCAACGACGAGATAAGATGACGTGGCGTACGGTCGCTGGAGGAACCGACCAACGATGTAAAAATTGTGGCGAGAGTTAAAAGTTAACAACTTGCTAATACATACAACAGAGACAAAACTAACATATTAAATATTACTTTTGTATCCGCATGTGTATGATACTATTGTATATGAATGGGATATACAAAAATAATTTATAACATGCCACACACAATCTTATCACAAAATGTCAAGTGTCTATAGTCACATTGATATCATCTTTTTAAACTACGTAAACACTAAATGCTGTGGCGGTTGGTCCATAAGGGCACGTGGGCACTTGGGCACAATACAATACAGTCGTATTTCTAAACAGCAAAGTGTGTGTGTGATACTAAGAAATGTAAAATTTTTGGTTGCGACGCATTTCCATATCCCCATTCCAAAATTTGGATATACGTGCCCCACGTGTTTTTTCCTCCACGAACCACCGCTGACTAAATGAGTAAACATAACAAAACTTACTTTTGATGCGTAAAATCACTTTGCTTCCTTATAAGCAGGGTCCATATTAGAACAATTTTACGTGTGTGTTCAATTTACTGAAACAATTTGTTTGTATTATCTAGTGGGTAACAGATGGTTCGTGTGCGTACTGTGCGGCGACAATATTTGTGTGTGACTTTGTGTGTCAGAGAGTCTACATTGCTGCGCAGGCACACTGCATACAACACATACGGTCCGCACAACGCAAATTTGTATTGTGTGGACCCAGCTTAACCCAGCCTAAATGCACTGGGTGGTCGCAGCAGGCGCAAGCGCGTGGGATGTCGCAAGCTGATCTTGAACGATTACGCGTGTCTTTTCAGCCATTGAACATTTCTACAGAGCGTTTTTACTTTCGACCCACCCTTACTTTTATACCCGGTCTCCCCCCTATCCAGAATAATAAATAAAAACAAATATTTATTATTGAAAATGGCTTTATTATTACTATTCACGTATGGGCCCTGGTGGACCACGCGAGTACAATTAGAGGCGTTTGTTGTTGTTGCCCTTCCTTTGCGCCCATACTAATTTCATTCTTTCGCTATGAGCTTTTTTCCTTTCGTCGGACCAAGTTGTTCCAGTCTTCCTACATTTTTCTCTCTGGCCAACCTTCCAAACGTTAACCATGTGTCTGAAACAGCCTCTTTAATTGCAGCAATCCATTTAATTATTTCTACTTTAGCTCTACTCCTATTTTCATAAAATTCGACTATTTGTCTAGTTAGCCTACTCGGATTCATCCGTTTTATGTGTCCGTAAAACTTAAGCCTTCTTTTTCTCATATCGCTATGTATATCTGTGTATTGTTTGATTTCTTAGTTTTTTCGAAGTCGGTATGTTGTATTATTTATTTGTTTGGGGCCTAGGATTTTTCTTATGATTTTTCTTTCCTTCTTTTCAATATCTTCGATGTCTCTCTTTCTATTCAAAATGAGCATTTCTGCAGCATATAGACATTCTGGCTTAATAACTGTGTTGTAATGTCTCGGTTTTGTGTTTTTAGATATGCATTTTTTGTTGTAAATATATTGTGTAAGTCTCAATGCCGTTTCCATTTTTTGACATCTACCCTGATTGGCCGCTTTTTCCAACCCATCTTCCACGATTATTTCACCCAAATATTTGAATTGAGAGACCCGTCTGATGTTACCATATTTTGTTTTTCGAAATGGTGTTCTTTGTCTGTTGCAGGTCATGTATTGTGTCTTTTCGAAGGGCTCTGAGATGTCACCCATGAATTTAACTTTTGACCTTGTGTTAGTTAACGTTGCTTTAATAATTACCAGCGTTTTCAGATTTAGTCCTTGTTCTTTCAAGATTCGTAATAAAGATTCGCGGTCAATAGAATCATATGGTTTTTTGAAATCTACAAATGTACAGACGAGATTTTTATTGTACAGTTTTTGATGTCTTAGGATCAACTTTAGATTACCTGGACCAGCGGATTTCAAAAGTTCAGCAGTGATTCCATCTTCACCAAAAGCTTTGTCATTTTTAAGCCGCTTGATTTGCCTAATTAATTTATCTTCATTCGGTGGTAATGCATCTGGGTTTGTTTGTTTAGGGTTTAGTGTTGCTAATTTGTTTAAGGGCTCAGGACAGTTTAGTATTTGTTCAAAATATTTCGCAAGTTCTTTGCAATTGTCTTGGTTATTTAGAGCTAATTGTCCGTTTTCCTTTTGGAAGCAAAGACTTTGCGGTTGATAGCCTGTTAATTTAGTTTTAAATGTTTTGTAAAAGTTTCGGGTGCTATTTTGTTTTGTTATTTTCTTTTCTCTTTTCTTTTGTTTTGTTATTTCTTATTCTCGGGTGCCAGGTCTTTTGTTTTGTTATTTTCTTCTTAAAATGGGTTGACATTATTTTTAGATTAAACTACGAACATAGTTCAACTAATCTTCTATCATTATGGTTAGTCCATTTATGAGCGGGAAAACTACCGACTGTTTTCCTGTACTTTTTTTTCTTTGCCTAGTTGGGCGTTGAAATCACCCAATAGGATTTTTACATGGTTAGAGGGAATTTTAGAGATAGTCTTTTCCAGAATTTCCCACGATTTATTTACTTTTTCAGGATTAGATTTATTTTCTTCGTTAACTGGGAGGTGTGCATTGATTAATGTATAGTTTTTGTTAGCACACTTGAGGGATAGTGTCATAAGTCGATTATTTACTGGCTGGACATTTCTTATAGAACCAAGAATGTTTCTTGAAACAGCGAAAGCAACACCGAGATGTGGTGTATTTTTGAGTATTCTTTTGTCCGTTTTACTTTTAAAAAGTCTGTAGTTGCCGAATTCCAAGGTGTTATCATCTGTCAGTCTGGTTTCTTGCAAAGCTAAAATTTGGATTTTTTGCTGATTTAATATTCGCCCCAATTCGTGTAGTTTTCCTGGACGCAGGAGAGAATTGATATTTACCGTTCCAAAGAAAGTTTTTGTTTTCGGTTTCAGACGTTGGCCAGAGGTCTCCGACTCGCTCTGAAAGATTTTGCGTTTAAGCCCGGACGCCCCAGAATCCTAAAGTCCGGTTGTATCAGAAAAGCTGGCAGAGGATTGTCTACCTCCTGGGGTAATTTTGTGATTACTAGAACGCTTGATCTTGTACTTTGAATTAAAGGTTTGAACCATGACGGTTCAGAGGTTAAGACTGGAGGGGTTAGTTCAAGAATTTAAATATCAGCCGCACCACTAGTGAACAGACGCAGACCACTCAACCGCTTGATACAAGTCAGACGCTAAGTGGATTTAGTTTTTTTTGGCTTTATTATTAAAATGGCTTTATTATTTTTTAAAATATTCTTCGCGATGATCGATACACTTTTGCATACGTTTGAACCAATTTTCATAGCATTTTTTTCTCCATTTCGACTGAGGGATCTCCAAAACATGTGTGTTGAATGCATCAACCGCTTCTTCTGGCGTCGACAATCGTTGACCACGTAGTTTATTGTGTCACGGACGGAAAAAAACAAATAATTGGGTACCATTAATTCGATGTTTTGACCTGTCAAATATTGAGTTCTTCGGTCCTATGTTTGAAAGCTGGCGTTGTCATAGTGAACAACGATCCTGAGCTGGTTGTTTTTTCTTATTTCTTCAAAGACTTCTGGCAAACAAATGGTTGTGTACCATTTAGAATTGATCATTCTACGATTCTCTAGTGGTACTGTACCCGCATGCCCATTTATCCCAAAAAAACAGGTGACCATTTGCTTCGAAGTGGTCCTTGAGAAAAACTTTTTTTGGGTTTGGCTCATTTTGAAAGACCCATATAGACTGCCGACTGCTTTTTACATTAGAGCTCATATGTATATGTTTTGATACACCACGATTGTGTTTTTGAGAATTTCTTTGTCAATCAATACGAGCCATTTTTGTGCGATTGTCAAATTACGCAGAATCCAACGCATATAAATCGTTTTCACGGCTAAATGCTCATGTAAAATCTTCTGTATGCTTGTCATACTAGTGCACAGAGATGCCTCAATTTCACGGTATGTTACATGACGATCTTGCTTTATTAGTTCGGGCACAGAATGAATGTTTTCTGACGCAACGACCGATTTTGAATGACCTCTAAATTCGTTCATGAGAGAACGATGGCCACTATTGAACTAATTAAACCAGTGATATTCAGTGCTTTTAGAAGGTGCCTAATAGCTAACAGTCGAAGTGAGTTGATCGATGCACTATTGTTGAGATAATTCACGGCAAAAGTCGTAGTAAATCATGATTGAGATGAAATTTTCATGTCGCTAAACAACACAAATAGGGTTCGTATGACAAAACATTCTGAGTAGTCCAAAGTGGGGTCCTGAGTGGGGCAAAAGTACGTGTGGGACAATAGTCCTATCTATGAATTTTATCCAAGAACTGATCCAACAAAATCTGACGTGTACACTAATCCTTATTAGTTTAATTTAGTTAGTATTGTGGTAAGATTTGTGAAAAAATGAGGTTTCTATAAAGTTCTATTTTGGATAAACATAATTTTATTTTCTCATCTTAATATTTAAGAGATTTCATGAAATTAATAGTTCCAATTCTAAAACAAAATATGAACAAATTTTATGTTATGTTTTAAGAATCTACAATACACATGGTAGTGCCTACCGTATGGCTGCACGTGACAACAGTAACTCTTTTTAGTTTTCGCGACATGTGGGGCAAAAGTCCGCTTGCGGACTACTGCTTCTTTACTCTACTGCTACTTTATTCATCTATGGAAATAACACCCCAGAGAAGTCATATCGCCTTTGAATCGCTGTTATTTTAAGGTATTAAAAACATTTAATGCAGATAAATGGTTGAAAACCAGTGGCAGTCGTGGCATAGAAGAAAATAGTGCTCCTGAAAATGTTGCTGCTTTCCCCTTACTTCTTTTTACTTTTCATGCTAATGAAACCCTATATAGGAGGTGGACCAGGAAAATGAGATAAAGGAAAGAAACTGAATGGAAATAAAATATGGTGTTTGTCTCTGAAATATTGTTTACTGTGTTAAATGTTGGAGGGGCCCAACGCCCTCCCTCAAAAGCCACCATTTTAGGTTGCCAAATTATTAGGTAAAGCTTATGAACGTTGCTCAACTATGGACAGGGGAGTAAGGCTTTGCAGTTTATGGAATTTATCCGATAAATAAACATGTGTTTTTAGAAGAGGATTTTCTCCCATCAAAGGTCACATATAAGAATGCAAATGATGCCAATCCCGAATTAAATAACATCTATTCTGTTCATCTAGCGACAATCTCAGAAGAAACAGCTTTAACAAGAAACATCGCGGCCAAGCAAACACCTTTAACGTCAGAGAAGTCGGAGCCCATATTAGCTCAGCAACATCACCTAAGGATAGCAGTGTCACCTAAGGATATAATTCCATTTCCAAAACGAAAAGATGAACAAAAAAGAAAAAGAGAAAGAAATAAATCGCTAATACTTTCTAGCACTCCTAAAAAATTGAAACTGGCAAGTCTGGCTGAAGAGAAGTTGAGAAAGTCAACATGTGCCAAAATAAAAAGAAACATTACAGAGGATTACGAGATTATTACGAGTAAATCAAAAAAGAAGGTTAAGGTAAAGGAGAAACTGTCTGATGATGAGTATCCATGATTCCATGAACCCTATGCAGACCCTCTCATTGAAGAATGGATTCACTGTAAAGTGTGCAAAAACTGGTGGCATGAGGAGTGTACGTCGTAGGAGAAAATTGGGAATTTTCAATGCGATTTATGCTATTTAAATATGATATTTATGATATTTAAATACATAATTTATTGCGCGTGCGAATATCTGCACCACATTAATTGGACTTTTGCCCCACATATAGGGTAAATATAGGGTCATATAGGGTCATGTTTTGTATGTCATGATAGTTTTATTTATTAATAGATAAGTTTTTCTTGTTTGTCTTGTTTTTCTTGTTGAAAATGTGTTGTTTTGCGAAATACTTGGATGTAATGTTTGAATTGTTTATATATTCAAATGTTTTTTTTCGGGTTTGTGGTTTTTATAATCATTTGACCCTTAAATGTGTTATTTTGCCCTATTCTACTCTACGTATACAGTCAACAATGTCAAACTTTACGACGTATACGTCAGATGGCGCCTAGCAACACCATTGTTGCCAATTCCGGATATATAAATAGCAACCCTCGTATATAGCATTAATTTGATAACCCATCTTTTAATTTCAATATTTAGAAGTTATATCAGACCATTCTGTTCGGCAAAAAAAAATTGTACTAGATTTACATCAAAATCCGAGTCTTTAAAACTGGAATATAAACAATTTCTCTGTTGATATTTTATGATTATAAATATTATATCTAATCTACAAGCTTGCTGATAACTATAAAATGTTTATTTTGAACATTTCAAGCAGGTTGTTTCCTCACATTATAAATATACTACTTTTAAAATGTACCTGCTTGTAAACAATAGAAATATTTTAAATATTGGAAGAAAAACCGTTATTTTTTTATGAATTTTAATGATCTTTTTATATAAAAAATAAATGTTTTACAGGTTCACTTCAGACTGATTAAACTATAATTAGTCATAGTTTAGAACATGCGTCTCCAAACTTTCCAGTCTTAGGGTCATACTGATTACTGTAGTAAGTTTCAAGCAAGTGCATACGCTTGCTAAATTCGCTAGTCGCGGGCCGGATTGATGACTCTGGCGGGCCGTAGTTTGAAGAACTTTGATTGAGACCATAGATCCCCAAAGTGGTATATCCTAATTGCATGAAGTCCATATTAGCTAAAACAAAAATTAGAGGTGCTTGAGATGTAAATGGGGGTCTATGATAGTGGGTCCCATTTAAGCAAGCCGTGACCAAAATTTTGGTTTTCTATAAATGGAATAACCCACATAATACATAATATTTTCTTATAAAAGACATATAAATTATCTATGAAGTAAATATTTTTAGAACATAAATGTTTATGGAGCGAAATAAAAATGGAACGGAATAAAAAAATTAAGAATTATTATGAATTCTATAGTACAAAATTATTTTACTTACTACACCCAATTACATATCAATTAAGTATATTTCATAAAATTGTGCAAATAGGTAATTCGCTTTGTGGTCGCATCACTTGTAACTTGTAAAAAAATTGCACACTTGGTACTAACTACGTGCAGTCGCAACGCTTGTCCAGAGTTGTATCAGAGTTTTGCAAGGACGGCGCAGACCTGTACTAATTGTAATTGCACGGACTTGTTTAATTCCTCAATTATAAATACGGATTTCAGACACAAAAGTTCATTTGTTTTCGGAATTTTGAAAAGAAAAGTGTTAA